>JAENPR010001624.1:0-131754 GCA_018135685.1 Themeda triandra | reverse complement strand
CTTCTAGATGAGTTCGGATAATGGTATGAGAAAAAGGTTTCTGTAGAGGGCAATGCTATCTCGGTGGAACTAGTTATTAAATTCTTTCAAAGTATCACTCAAGGTAGCTTAAACAAGGTGACTGGTATCAAGAAGAGGCTCAATAAGCTCTCCAAACATCTTGAGAAACAGGGCATACTTCTAGAAATTCCAAAGTTTGGCAAATCATCTAGGCCCGAGACTGTTGACGGTCGTTAAGTGTCAATTTTTACCGTCAACTAGACATGAAAAAGGACCTAAATATAATTACCATCTAGATATAGGGCTTACACTAATGGAATTCCACAAGTTTTGGTGAATGTCTGTTTAAGGATGTCGATGTGAAAATACCCAAGGAAGGCCCACATGTCGGGTTTACATAGAGATAATCGGGACCGGTGGAAATTCTGTGGAAGGTTCGAGAAGGCTCGGACCAAACGGGGCCCGAACGGGCTCGGGGTGAGTCGGCCGACTCCCTTGAGTCGGCCGGCGCTACCTCCACCAATCGGGTGGAGGCTCGCGATCCTCCTCACCGACATTGAGGAGCAATAATTATCGTCCGTTTAGGCCGGTTTGATCCAGGCTGCGGTGCATCCTAGGGGCTATATAAGCGGGCCCCTGGCCTGGAGGAGGCATCCATGAAACCCTAATTCATTATTTCGAGAGGATCGGTGAGAGGGTCCCTTGAATGGATCTCCTCCAGAGCCTAGCATTCAAGATAGATAGAGAGAGTATAGGGTGGAGGTAGAGTTGGAGGAAGCCCGGCATGTCGGTGTCTCCTCTCCGGTTGTTACATGGGGATCAAGTCTCCTAACCCGAGGCTTGGTTCTAGGATCATTAAATTCAACTTCTCATACTAGTAAGTTCTTGTTATTATTGCTCTTTGGTTTGGAGTTTACTTTATTCGCTTCCGGTTGGGAATAGAGTAATCGTTCATAGCGTAAGCGTGGTGCTTGGGCTAGGTTCACTCGTAGATGCTCCTATCGCGGAACCGTGGTAGTATCGGGGGAGATGACGGGTCCCTTTGTTACCTTTGTAATCCACTTCCCGTCGGTAGGTAAGGTAGGTCCAAAAGTGCTAGGTTAAGCATCCTCTCGTGGTGTCTTTTCTTAGGTGCTCCCATAGAGTAGTAGTTGCAAAGCTTGCCATAGGTTGGAAGGAGACCGTGGTAGTAATCCTCTCTATATCAGCTCATTACCTTGTTCGTAGCTCGGGGTTAAGTATAGACTTGGGTTAGTCGGGATGCACGTTTTCTCCTAGCGGATAAATAAATAACGATACTCTGGAATATCTCCCGGGTGAAGTGCTCACCGATATCCGTGCGCTTGCGGATTATTTCTCTTTGATTCTTTCGTGTGCGTATCTAGTATCAACAAGCATTTAAGCGCCGTTGCGGGGAGAAAGATGTCTCGTTTGAGATAACCTAAGTCGCTTAACCATGTATTGTTCTTTTATCTTTTTCTTGTTTTCATTTGCATTTTATTTTCTATTGTTATAGATAACCCAAATTCCACGCCTATCCACCAATATCTTGCACCCATGAGCACATGCTTAGAGCCTCTAGAACCCATGATTTTCACATCTAGCTATGAGCTACACCAATACGTGGTTGCAATAGGTCAAAGCCAACCCTTTTCGACAAATGACTAGAGTCCTATCTTCTAATCAAGAGGGTAATGAACCCAAAGTCCTATCCTCGATCAAGTAGGTAATGAACTTCTTGCTACACTTAGGGAATCTTTTAATCTTCCTATAAATTTAGGTCTAGACCTAGCCTTACAAGACCATGTTCTTCTTCATCATTTTTATACGGGTCTTGATAATATCACCTTTGGAGGAGTTTTCCTTTCTTTACCCTTTAGTGAAGTAAGGTTTGTCCTTATTATTAGTGGACACACTCCTTGCTCTAGCCTTCATGATAACATCCTAGAGGTAGAGAAGGAATCATCCCCCAAACAAGAAGAGGAAGTTTCCATAGCCACTTTGCAAACATTCCAATCCCATGATTTGGCTATCCATCCCAAACCAATAGTATTCCGAAGTCCCCTAAGGGAAGAAGTAATTCTACCCTTAGAAATTCTTTTTTATGACAATTTTGGGAGCATAAACTTCCCGCTTCATAAGAGATCTTTTAGTGCATACATTGACAATCTTCTTAAGAAGAGATCTCTTAGAAAGCGTCTCACATCCAATCCCTTTGAAGGACGTTTAGAAAGACTCAAGGATGGCATGTCAAGTGATGCCATAGAAGGAGAGCGAAGCCATCTAGAAGCCACTCTTATCTTCTCCCCTTCTATGCCCACATCAGATATAGAATACGAACCCATCCTTAAACCCATCCTTGATTCCTATAACTCATTCTATGCCCTTTCTCCTAAACCTCCGGATGATCCTAGAAGTCCATCTAGATATCCCATGCATAGGAATCATCAAGACCATATAGAGGATTGCAAAGAGCAACATCCATGGCTAGAGAGCATTAAAGACCTATGTGCTATGGCCACTGAATGGATGGATAAGGCCTTAGATAAGATCATTTCGATAGACGATCCAGGGGGAATTTTGGACATTTATTTCGAGTCACCCTTGGAAGTAGAAGATGATGGAGGCTTCAATGAGCAAAGTAGTTACTTCTTAAACACCCCATCAAGACCTTGCTCATATGAAAAATCTCCGATTCATTTAGTCTCCCCAACGTTACCCCACACGAGATTTTCAACCCCCTCATACTCCTTATTCCTACGAGATATCGAAAGGGTGGTTGTAGATGCATATGTTTATCATAAATGTTGTAGATCTCGTTGTGTTGAATTTTGAGTTAGTGAACTTAGATTGGTGTTGGAGGGGGAACCACTTCACCAATTCACATCTTGAAGGTTTCCCAAGGACAAGCTTAGTGTCCTAAAACAAGCACCTTCGGACCATGACATGAGTGTACACCTTTTCTTGTCTTTGTCCTTGTTAAATAAGCATAGAGTTATAATTATGAAAATATTCCTTTGGGTATTCTTGCCACTAACCTTTCCAGGTTCGATACAAAAAGATCGAAGGAATAACAAATGCAAGGTATGTCCAACCAATCATTATGCAACATTGAATTGCATTCATCCAATCTTGATTTACAATTCAAGCTTGGGGGATATACTTCCATAAATACATCTTTTGCCATGTTGCTACATTATTTTGGTTGTCCCTACCTTTAAGGCATGCTCAATTTTTCTAAACAACAATCATGCTGCCATCACTTTGTTTGAGTAAATCTCTATACGCTTTCATACCACCTTTGTTTGCTATAGTATATGTAGGTTTTGAGGTATTTTCATACACCTTTTAAATTAGGCATGGTGCTTAGTTTAAACTGTTTTCTGAATTGAGTTAGATAAGGTATCTAGTTTAATTCTTGAACCAAAAGGTGTGCTGATCCTACTTCAAAAGGCTTTTAAATTAAAGCGTGGTGCTTAGGTTAAAATGCCTTCCTAAATCAAATTAGACGTGGTGTCTAGGTTGATCTTTGAGCCGATAGTATGCTATAGTAGATGTTGGAATATTTTGTTGGACTAACCCCTGTAGACAAACTTCCAAATCCAAGTTGGGAAAGTCCGAGAGATGAACTCACATCGAGATAAAGCAAGGCATATGATGAACTCGAACAACTTCGCACAAAAGACAATAGCTCATTCATCATCCAAGAAAGAATTGAAAGAATCCACGGCATGCCTATTCATGGTGAACTCAAATCACCACTTCGTGATGGAACAAAGAAGGAGACAAGAGTCCCACAAGAAGGATCTACATCAATAGCACTCACCCAAAGGAAGTGGATGAACAAGGCGACAAGCTACGAGCAACCTTGAAGACATCATAGCATTGAGCTCAAAACTCGAGTAAGGTCACCAATGAGAAGTTGGGTGCAACTCACCTCATTTTGGCCAATCAAAGACTCGCTCTCGTTATTCTTGAAAACACCATCTTGCATGTCGGCAACAAGGACAAGCATGGCATGAGCATGCTTCCTTGTGTCAACCAATCACCACCAAGGGTTGACTACCACAAGCCCAAGAAGATCATGAACAACTACATTTGCAAGATGATGTCCTTATGCCATTGGAGATGAAGCACTGCATACAATTAATGATGTCCCTTCCTTGATCATCAAAACGGATGGCGTATCATTAACTGCAACTCCTTGCCATACTGCTAGAAAACAAAGACCATCAAGGAAGAACTCGAGTCTACATCTCCAATGAACATCAATTAGTCAACAAGACTCAACAAAAATCAAGAATGTTTGACAAAAGAAGATCATTCAACTATCTGCATCCTCATATCCTGGATTGGACAGTCCAAAGAAAAGCAAAGTCCAAAGGAGAGATCTTTGCTCAATGGACCTAGAATCGAGAGCCCTCTCCGACAGACTTTAAAATAGAGGATGGACAGTGCCTAAAGAACATGGAGTTGCAACACACTTCGAGGGATGATTCAACACACAAACTTGGCTTCTAGTGACGAGCAACAACAAGCTTGGGGGAGGAAGGTTGCCGACTCCTCCAATGATGATCCAACAATGAGCTCCCTCTTCTCAAGCCCTTGTCGCTCTAGCACACTGGTTTGCAATCCCTCCACTCACAATTACTTCCTCTCTATAACTTTAAATGCTTTCTGTAGATGTCATATACACCAATCAAACTTAAGACATAGTAAAATCAATCTTTAAGAGAAGAAGTAATGTTGAGTAAATGTTCTACGCTAATTAAAATTTTCAACCCAATCTTTTCTGTAGCATAGAATATGACCTTTAGCTTAATGACATCTCTACCCTTGTTATTATTTGTATATTCCTTCGGGTATGTGTTGTCCACTAATCCTCTACAGAGAAGAAACAATAAGTAGAGCACAAGGTCAAGAGAGAGGCCCACTAGAAGCATCTACTCTTCATCCCAGGGTGCTCCAGTGATAAAGTTCTGAACCTGCAACATGCACACTAAACAAGATGCTGCTAGCATCACAATTAAAGGTTCGCTTCAGACCAATGGACAAGAAAAGAACATGGGTGACATCTTCCTCAAGAGATATCAACTCAAGAGATGCAGTTCTCAAGGTCTCTACCTTTGAGATCAAATAAAGCACCGAAGGATTGAGCACAACAAGAAGTCCTATTCAGAGGACTTAAAACACCGAACCCTCGCCAAGGAGGTAACTTGGTAGTTATCCATATTCCCCATTTTAGCATTGCATAAGTTTTTCCTTTAGCATATTTACTTTACGCATAATCAGTTCTTGTTGCATATTTACTTTGATGCATCTCGCATTAGAGAAGAAAATAATTTTGTCTTGCTTTCCATCTAGAAAATGCTAAGCCCCATGTGAATAATTTTGTGGTGCGTGACCCACAAAGATATCCACTGTGGTGGCATAAAAATAAGTTTTCATCTTAGTTGCATTTTTCTACATGCATATCATAAATATAAAATTGCAAAAATATTAAGATCCTGATAAAAAGATTTTATGTTAAGACGGTTCTAGACATCCAAGGCTTAGAGGTTTATCACTAACACTTAAATCAGTTCCACAAGCTTTGTTGTCTATTTGAGCCTGACAGAACTTAAAGGATCAAGAAGAGCTAACAGGCAGAAGGACGTCCTGTCCCTTGTCGGAGTCTTTGTCTTCAACGAAATGATCTTGTCTCTACAAACCATTATCCCGACACTCCTGGAGGGGCGCCTTCCCCTTTGCCCGGTCGGCAACACCATTAGACTACGTCAACATCCGGCTTAGGGAGAGCACCCCCTTGTATTCAGCTAAGTATCACTAGCTTATCTATCTATCTATTTGTTAATTTGCAAAATAAAATAGAGGAGAGTATGTGAAAAGTCTGCTGCTAAAATGAACCCTACGAAATAAGCTCTTATATGGAAATGATGAATAGTTGCTCGCCATAATTTCTTTCAAGTACCTAGTTTTCAACCTTGCACTCTCCCGAGTTTTGGACACAACTGTTTAGATTTGAGATTTACTCAACTCCGAAACTTGTGGGTAGCGAATGCTTGATCAAAGTCTAGGTAGTTGACGGATATGATATGGGAAAGTTTTGAGGCTGTGTCCATCTTGTTCCTAGAGATGCTAGAGTTCCGGAGAATTTATCTTTGAAAATATTAAATTCCCGCATGATGAGTTCCTTTATGATGAGAGTTCAAAATTCCTACCACACCATACATTCATGCTTGCTAGATTAGGAAAACCCATCTATTTATATAGATCATATTGTAGGCTTGAGTGTAGTCTTTATAGGCATTGAGTGTGGTTATCTTTTGTGGACCCATAAGGAACCGATCATGCGATCCAAAGTCAATACTATGTGCTCTCCATCCATTGATCTATGCTACTTGTCCTCGAAGCATGCACCCATTTTATAAATACTACATTCATTACTGCGGCTACTTACGTCCTAGAAGTACCACCTACATATAGATCAACATCCACCACATATTGTGCTATCTCTACCCCGGAGATACGCAACTATCTTTGCTCCCTACCTTGGGAGTACGCATTCCCCCACATATTGTCTTTGTCTCTACCCCGGAGATACGCACTTATGCTGCTCCTACCCGGGAGTACGATCTATCCATCCATCCACAAAATACATACGCCACTCATTTCACTTCATCCGAGAAAGGTTCTACTCCTATCCCGGGAGTGAACATCTAGAAATAATCATCGCCGTTCCATTTACCTACATAAAAGCTCCAGTCATTATTATTTCAAGTCATACACTCCCGTTGCTAAAGTTTCGTTTTTCGGAGGATTGGTTGCTCGTTAAAAAAAAAAAAAAAAAGAGAAAAAAAAAGAGAAAAAAAAAAAAAAAAAAAAGAAAAAAAAAAAAAAAAAAAAAAAAAAAAAAAAAAAAAGAAAAGAGAAAGAAAGAAAGAGTAGCCAAGTCCTTCCCTTCAAGAAGTTTCAAGGTTTCCGAATAAAGGGAGTCATGTTATCCCCAAAGGAGCAAGTGTAGAAGTAGATGTTCACTAAGTGATCACCCTTCATAATCATTTTCTTATCATCATCATCCCATCATCATCTTA
The DNA here is from genome assembly GCA_018135685.1 of Themeda triandra. Lineage (NCBI taxonomy): Eukaryota > Viridiplantae > Streptophyta > Magnoliopsida > Poales > Poaceae > Themeda > Themeda triandra. The sequence goes on along the minus strand of JAENPR010001624.1, from coordinate 124,660 downwards.
TCATCATCTTATCATCCATTCCATTTCCTCATTCACATGCACATATGACTTTATTATTATTTTAGTTCCTACTTTGGATCCATGGTTTAACCGTGCAATATATGCAAGTGAGTGTTGAGTGTCTCCACCTATAAGCTCCACATAAGCCTATTAGAAAGTAGGGTGAGAGAGAGAAGGCTCTTTTCACTATGCCTTAAGTTCCACAAATACCACATATTTTGAGAGAAGAGAGAAGGCATACACTACTCATGCCTTGGAGAGGATCCGGAATACCACAAATGAGAGACTTGAAAGGGTCATACAAGGAAACTCGAGTTTTATTTGAAAATCTTGCAAAAACTCCGGAATAATAGTTGATCAAAGAGCGAGAAACATAGCGCTCGACCCGACCGTTCTGTCTTTCAACTGCTCAAGACCCAAGTGATGGCTACAAGCCCCATGGTGAAAGGTAATATGAGTAAGTTTTGAGTCAGAATAGTTCATTCTAATCCGGAGGAGAGTTCTTGTTTGAACGCATGTGTACTTTTGAGGCGTGAAAGCATTGTAGCAACTCCTGATCCACACTGAGTTTATCTTCGCTCAGGGACGAGCAAAAGGTAAGCTTGGGGGAGTTGTTGACGGTCGTTAAGTGTCAATTTTTACCGTCAACTAGACATGAAAAAGGACCTAAATATAATTACCATCTAGATATAGGGCTTACACTAATGGAATTCCACAAGTTTTGGTGAATGTACATTTCATAGGGTGTCACTGAAAATACCCAAGGAAGGCCCACATGTCGGTTTACATAGAGATAATCGGGAACCGGTGGAAATTCATGTAACTGAAGGTTCGAGAAGGCTCGGACCAAACGGGAGCCCGAACGGGCTCGGGGGTGAGTCGGCCGACTCCCCTTGAGTCGGCCCCCGGCTACCTCCACCAATCGGTGGAGGCTCGCGGATCCCGCCTCCACCGACATTGAGGAGCAATAATTATCGTCCGTTTAGGTCGGTTTGATCCGAGGCCGCGGTGCATCCTAGGGGGCTATATAAAGCGGGGCCCCGGCCCCCGGAGGAGGCATCCCATGAAACCCTAATTCATTATTTCCAGGGAGAGGATCAGGTGAGAGGGGTCCCTTGAATGGATCTCCTCCCTAGAGCCTAGCATTCAAGATAGATAGAGAGAGTATAGGGTGGAGGTAGAGTTGGAGGAAGCCCTACATGTCGGTGTCTCCTCTCCGGTTGTACACGGGATCAAGTCTCCTAACCCGAGGCTTGGTTCTAGGATCATTCTCGTTAATTCAACTTCGATACTAGTAAGTTCTTGTTATTATTGCTCTTTGGTTTACGAGTTTACTTTATTCGCTTCCGGTTGGGAATAGAGTAATCGTTCATAGCGTAAGCGTGGTGCTTGGGCTAGGTTCACTCGTAGATGCTCCCTATCCGGCCGGAACCGTGGTAGTATCGGGAGATGATGATCCCTTTGTTACCTTTGTAATCCACTTCCCGTCGATGTAGGTAAGGTAGGTCCAAAAGTGCTAGGTTAAGCATCCTGCTGGGTGTCTTTTCTTAGGTGCTCCCATAGAGTAGTAGTTGCAAAGCTTGCCATAGGTTGGAAGGAGATGTGGTAGTAATCCTCTCTATATCGCTCATTACCTTGTCGTAGCTCGGGGTTAAGTATAGACTTGGGTTAGTCGGATGCACGTTTTCTCCTAGCGGATAAATAAATAACGATACTGGAATATCTCCCGGGTGAAGTGCTCACCGATATCCGTGCGCTTGCGGATTATTTCTCTTTGATTCTTTCGTGTGCGTATCTAGTATCAACAGAGACCTCCTTTTTCTCCACTGAAGCAAAGATGATTCGTCGTGATGAGGAAAAGAAGAAGCTGATCATGTTGCTTGGTGTACCAACAAATAAAAGCTCATGTCTTTCTCGGATGCAAGAGAAAAAGAACAGTCAGATCATCAACAAGCAACCAAGTTTGTGCTACTATTGATGGTAATGAAGCAACTATTGTGAGTGTTCGAGTTTTGCCAATTGTTGGAATTGGGGGTGTCGGAAAAACCACCTTGGCTCAAGATATTTGCAACAATTCAAAAGTGAAAGGTCACTTTGACCTGATAATTTGGATTTGTGTATCGGATGATTTTGATGTAAAGAGGTTAACTAAAGAAGCCATAGAACAAACTTCTGGGAAAGTGCTAGAAAATGGTAATTTGAATTCTCTTGACTTTCTCTTGCAAATTGTGTGAACAAGAAAAGATTCTTGATTGTCCTTGATGACGTGGGATGAAAATGAGCAGCACTGGAAGCACTTCTGCGCACCTTTTAAAAATGCACTTCAGGGAAGCATGATGCTTGTCACTACTAGGTCTCCAAAGGTTGCTGATGTAGTGCGTACAATGGATCCCTTTCCCTTAGAGGGTTTGAAAGATGATGTCTTTAGGAACAGATTGGGGAGAAAATACTACCAAAGTTGAGAGGCTCTCCTTTAGCTGCAAAAACTCTAGGACGGCTGTTAGGAATCAGCCTTGAGCTAGCACATTGGGATAGGATTCTCCAGAGTCAGCTGTGGGAGCTTCAACAAAAGGAGACCGACATTTTACCGGCTCTTCGGTTGAGCTACATGTATTTACCATTGTATTTAAAAAGATGCTTCTCGTTTTGTGCTGTGTACCCGAAAGATTACAAATTCAAAAAGGAGGATTTAGTGGAGATTTGGGTGGCGGAAGGCTTAGTGGAATATCACTCTAACATTTCACTTCATCATACTGGTGGTCAGTACTTTGAAGAGCTTGCACATCTGTCAATTTTTCAGAAATATCCATGGAATCACGGAAAATATGTAACACATGATTTGATGCATGACATGGCACAACTGGTTTCAAAGGATGAGTGCTTTATAGTAAAAGAAAAATATGATGTTCCTAAGATCCCTTTGAATGTCCGCCATCTGTCAGTGCTCAAAGGCGGAGATGTTCAGTGTTCTGACTTATTGAAGCATGACATGGCACAACATAGAAAGCTGCGCACTTTATTTTGCCACTTGTCTTTAAAGAATGAAAATGATAATACTGTGCTGGAGAAATGGTGTAATGAACTTCTCTGTATGCGTGTCTTGGTCTGTTCTATCTCTAAGTGGGGCTTACCTGATAGTATTAGCAATATGAAGCTACTTCGGTACCTTCAAATCCTTAACTCTAGCCTTTGCAAGAGCCTTCCTTCAGCATTCTGTTGCCTCTATAACATGCAGATATTTTACGCTAAGAAATGGCAGATTGATGACATTCCGGACGGCTTTGGTATGCTGATCAATATGCAGAAATTTGACCAACGACAGAAGAGTCAATTTGTGCTCAAAAACTATAATGGTGAATCTCTTCCAAGATGGTTTCTACATCCAGCACATAAAGTCATCAAGAACATAGAGTTTTCCAATTGCAGACACTTAGAATTGGTACCAACAGATAGGTTTGGATATTTTTGTTTCCTTGAAGAACTGAGTGTGTCCCATTGTCCAAAGATCAAATCATGACACCTGTTTGCTCCATCCCTAAAGAAGCTGTATCTGGAAGACTCCGGGGATCTCGGATACAAGATTGAGTGTAGTTCTCTCACCATCTTGCGTTTATCAAATTGCCCTCTTGAATCCTTTGAATTGCAAATGTGCAATCTCCTGTTACTACAAGAGCTTGAGATCAGTTCTTGTCCCTCACTGACAGTTATTAAAGATTGAGAACCTATGACCTCGACATTTTACATGGTGAGGATAGAAGCAGAGACATTGCCATCCTAAAAATAAAAATTTCCATTTGCAGAAACTTAGAATCGGTACCAACAGATAGGTTTGGATATTTTCGTTTCATTGAAGTACTGCACGTATTCTATTGCCCAATGATCAAATCACAGCGCCTGTTTGCTCCATCCCTAAAGAAGCTGCATCTGATAAACTCTGGGAATCTTGGAAGCAATATTTTGAGTATAGTTCTCTCACCATCTTGCAATTATCAGATTGCCTCCTAGAAGCCATGGAACTGCAAGCAAGGAATCTTCCATTGCTACAGAATCTTGAGATCATTCGTTGTTCTTCATTGAAAATTATTAGACATTCAAAATCTATATCCACTGACCTTTTCCCCTGTGGGGCCCAAAGCAGAATGGGAAAGTTCCCCTTACTTGCCCACCTAACCATTATCTCCTGCGAGAAGCTTAAAACTATAGATGACCTGCTATATCTCCCTGCCGTTGAGAGAATTTGAATTGTGGACTGTGGCTTGCTGTCTCTGCCAGCTCATAGGTTGGGTAGTTTTCCTTGTCTGGAGGAGTTAAAGATATCAATGTGTCAAAGCCTCAACTGCCAGAGTGGAATGGTGTTACCTCGGTCCCTCCAAAACCTCACGTTACGGAGTTGTGGTGATTTCTCTGCCTGGCTTCCCAGTTGCCTAGAGAACCTCACCTCCCTCAAGTGGCTGGATATTCGTGACTGTGATTGTATAGTGTCCATTCCTGGCCGTCTGTGGAGCGGTAATCTCATATCACTTCAGAGTTTGACGTTGCTTGGTTGTTCAAAGCTTAAATCAATTGGTGGACCAGGCGCAATTACACACATAAAAGATTTATTTATTGGTGACTGCCCAGAGTTGAAGGAAATTGACCAACCAATGAGGAGAGGCTGGTTTCTGTAGATTGTTTGCATGAGAAAGTGGGTTCACGCTCTTTTTGTATGGTACGTATGCCACTTGTTTGCAGTATACTCGTAAGGCTTAGCTGTTAATTAATTGTTTCTGAAAGTATAGCAGTCCCACTGCTTATTACAGTTAACACTATTACTTTCTCGGTATCTCAGTAGGCGGTTCATGAGGGTGCGTACATTTTTCGTAATAGAAGAATAGTCTTTCTTTTTCCCTCATCTTGTTGTTTTCTTATTGACAGAAGGTGGAAATTGAAGACGGATGAGATGGAGCAAGTATTTGCAGTGCATGGCTCAAAGACCCAACGAGAACAAACAAAACGTCTCACTTCTTCCTGGGCGGTTGAATCCGGTTCTGATGCTCTTACAGCTGTGTTTTCCTCCCTTCGCTAAGATGACAGGAAACAACATCCACTGATTGTGTTTTTCTCACAATGTATGGTACCTAGTATGTGTTAGTCGTATCTTTATGTAATTCCTATTTTCTGTGCGAAATAAGTGGGGAGAAGAACACAGACATAATTGTATCCTCCGTTAAGCACCTTTTTTATGTCAATAATGTGACTTAATACACTATACATTACAATTGTATTGTACAATCTCAACATTAGAGCTTTGTGCTCCATTAGTTTTGTTGGGTGTGTCTGGGTTACTAAATATTTACTGGAGTAGCCTAGCTTCTGCGTCTCCCATGTCTGAGAAACTATAGCAGAGGCGGCACCATGGACAATTCAGATTGATGGGTTGCCTATTTTAGAGGCTCGTCCGATGAGTAGGAAGGTTTTTTTTTTCCCCCATCTAGATTTGTCCTGTCTGTCCATACAAGATCAGTGAAAGGCTATGTAGAAGGCCTACCCATCAATTGGTGGAGTGGATCCGTGCAGGCACATACACCAACGTGGGTATTTGGGAGATTTTTTTAGATAATGGAATTACATTCCGGCCTCTATGTATCCACTGTGAACAGACACATACACAGCCAAACTTATTACAAAGACTAAAAAGGAAAAGAGATACCTTAATTTAGTACACAAAATCGGTACTAAATTAAGGCCGTCTACATCCAGTATTGGATCCACTGGACGCACTAACTAGCGATAGCAAGCCCTCCAAGCATACGGAAGGTTGCAAAAATCGAAGACAAAACCCTTGACCTTCACAAAGATCTCTAAGACGAAGCTCCAGAGAGTATGCGAAGCCGAAGGCGCCGCCGACGTCCATCCATAACAGGATGAGGTTTTCACCTGGTGATCTGGCATCTGCCAATTGAAGGGATCAAGGGAGCGATCCATCTGCTGCCATCAAGTCTACAATCCCTTTGCAACCATGTCACCAAGATCTGTACACGGTTGCACAAGTTGTACGACGAGCTTCCACATAACGAAGCGGTCGTACGATCCGACCAAGTGGTGGTTCTTGACGACGACATCACAGCCACGTATTAATTAGCGGCAATGCGACCTCCGGTGGCGGCACGACGCAGATAAGGTCGGCGACGACTGGACCGGGGTGAGTCGCGAGGACGGAGAAGTTGGGCACAGATCCAGCTCCTCGTCCGCAAGGTCGTCGTCGTCGAAGATCCACCGTCTCCGCGTCAACGGTCGCCATCACCGCCGCCTGGATAGGGCCGATGCACGATATGGCGATCCGACTGTGACGCACGACGAAGACGTCCCAACGGCTCCTGATCTGCCAGCGGGACGCGCAGGCCGGCGATGCGACCTTCGATGGCGGCGTTTGGATCGTCTTCGGGGGGGTGGGAGGCCACCTCGCAACCCCGATTGCCATGGCCGATCGGATCAGGCCAAGGGAGCCGGATCCGAGGAGCCCCCCACCGTGGGAGCACCAGTAGCAGGCAGCCAAGACGGATGAGGAGGCCATCGCCGGCTGTCACCAGCACGGCAGCCACATCACGCGCCGCCCAACCGCCGGCCGCAAATCCGCTGGGGTCGCGCAGATGGCCTCCATCCTCGCTCTGTCTCCTTCGCGCCTGAGACAAGGCCAGGACGAGGTATAGCCCCGCCGCCACCCTCCTCGAGGGCCGTCCGGGCTTCCCGGCGGCGCTCTCCGGCGGCGGCGAGGCAAGGAGGGAGGGGTGAGGGGGCGGCTGGCGGCAGCTAGGGTTCGCCCCGAGCCGCCGAGATGAGTAACAAATTTCATCTGCGGCTAGTAAACTTGTCCGGTATTCTCATGTGGATTTCCATATGGGTGCTGCTAGCGCTAGCACGTCCTACGCATAGGACGGTCCGCGCTAGCAGCGGCCAGGCCCACTCCGCCATCTCCTGCAAAAATGTGCACGGTCGCCCTCCTCCCCCCGCACCAGCCGCACACACGCAAAACCGAACTCCGCCCCGCATAGCATGCATGCCACCACCCCCCTCCGCTTCCTCGCGAGCCTCTCACGGATCTGCCCTTGCAACCCCGCAAAAACACAAAAGTGATATTGGCCTCCCAACGAACTGCCGCAACATGTTGTATGAAACACCATCTAGCGTAGTATAGCAACAAAAACAACACCCCATCTGCAACAGACCGCGCGAGCAAACAAGAACATTTGAACCACTGCAACAGCGTCAAATGGGCTCCTGAAACAACAGCGCACAAACTACAGTGACATGCAGATTTGAGTCACCGAAACAAAACCAAAAAAACCAAAACACAATGGCACACATGGCTCGATTTGCTGCAACATGTATATTTGTGTAACCGAAACAACAATAACACAACCACTGCAACAACACCCAACGGGCTCCTGAAACAACAGCGCACAAGCTACAGCAACATGCATATTTGTGTAACCGAAACAACAACAACACAACCACTGCAACAACACCCAATAGGATAATGAAACAACAGCGCACAAGCTATAGTGACATGCAGATTTGCGTCACCGAAACAACACCAGAGAACCAAAATAACAGCAGCGCACATGGCTCGATCTGCTGCAACATGCATAGAAACAATGACAAAACCCGTGCTGCAACATCAAAAGAGTTCCTAATGAAACAAATGTCGAGATATTGAACACGGGGGAAATCTCGTCGGACCAATAACCCCTGCTGCAACAACACTAGAATAGGCTCTGCAACACATGAAAAGCAAAAGTTGCAACAAAGGAAAAACAAAAGTTAGAGAAAAAGAGTAGTAGGATGAGCATGAAGAGGGGGATGGACGAGAGAGAAGAGCAGAGCAAAAGCCTACCGGGCCGGACCGCTAGGGTCCACTCCCACCACCGCCAAATCTGCGCCCCCGCCATGGCCGGATCTGGCTCGGCCGCGTTCGCCATGGCCGAATCATGCTCTCCCAGCCCGTCGTGGTCGGATCTGGCTCCACCGTGACCGCCATGGACGGAGCTCCTCCCTGACCGAACCCTAGCTCGTCGGGCGGAGGAGGGAGGAGACTAGGAGCCGGCCAAAAACTCCGGCGCTGGCGCTGGATCCGACAGATCTGCGGCCGGCGGCGCCGGATCCGGCGGATTTGCGACCGCCAACGCCGGATCTGGCCGCTGCATGCTCTCGACATCCTATCCCCAATGATGAGCGAAAAAAGCGTGTAAGCCCCGCGACGGGGGGACAGAGCGGGGGAGCGGAGTGTGGGAGGTAGAGGGGGCCGCAGGGTGGTAGGAAGGAAGCTCGCCGCCGGCGCTAATGAAGAAGAGCGCGGGGAGGAGCTCCCCCACGGGCGGCGGGGACGACGAGGAGGAGAGAGTGGGGGGAGGGCGGAAATGACGAGGAGTGGGAGGAGGGGGAGCGGTGTTGGGGGTGTACGCGCGGTTCGCGTGCGTGCAAGCGTGGGCCGCGCGAGCGGTCAAATGGGCCGTTTCTAGCCGTCTTAAGATTAAGACGTAAGACGGAGAGCATTACCGTTTCCATATACTCTTGAAATTCAGGTGTTTTTTGACTAATTATGATATGTAAGGTCCAAATCATCCATATTTTGCAATAATTTGCACATGTGGCATTCTAACTATGCATTGACATGCCCATGTGGTTTGTACTTTCATCAAGATATTAATACTCTCAAAATATACTTTTAGCATGCTAAATTTTCTAATTTTTATGCATATTGTCCAAATCTTTAGAACGTGCGTGGCATACCAATAACAAACATCAGAGAGGGGGCTAATTCGATGCCAAACATTATTGTCTCAGTTTCTATTGTAAGCACTATAACGAGCGATTTTCTTTTCTAGCATCAGGATAGGTTTCGATCTGAGTATTGTGCATTGGTGACAACAATTGAGATGACATTGTGGCCAAAGGTATTTGGATGCGACGGTGGCAATAATTTTTCTAAGATTTTCGACAAGGTTTGAGTTACAGCTCAATGGCAAGTGGGCCACGACCCAACATAGTCTTCATAACCAATCCTCGTCCCTTCAATTCACTGACCTGTGGGCCCAACAAAACAAAGGGCCCATTGTCGGTCTCACCTATGCACTGACCCTTATCCCGTCTCCCCTGCTTCTCCGGCCATCTCTCTGCCGCCGCTCTTCCTCGCCGAGCTCCACCTCCACGCAGACCCGGCGGAGGTCCAAGCAGAGCATCGATTTCTCCCCGCTCCCAACCGCGCAACCCTGTCCCATGGCGGGCACTGTGCGGCGGCGAGGCCCCGTGCATTCCCGCCGCCGGCGCGCGACCATTCCTGTCTGCCCGCCCCCCTCTCCCTCTCGTAAATCCACCCCACGCCACGCGTCTTCATGGGTCTGCCGGCCTACGCCGGCTGCCGGCCCTAGCTCCCAGAAAGTAAGCGGCACTGGAAGGCGGGGGAGTTCCCGGGGACACCTGCTGCCGATGGGGACAGATACTCCAATTTACTCATGTAATCTAATCTGCCTGTTGAATCAGTGGTAATTTCTCCGGCCTGGATGGAATAATAAACTTTGATGAGTGGAGACTGAAGTATACAAGAGAAGACCGCCACTGTTGACTATGAAGCCTCTTGAGAGAGTTCAGAGTTTGTGCCTGTAAGCTTCTGTGCTCTCCGTCTCATTTCTCGCACATAGACATAGTCAGCAGATGCTTGGGAGCTCGCAGCAACAGTTGAAGCAGAATCATTCAAGTAACATGTAGATCCCCACGATCGAGCCTGTAAGCTGACAACTCTCTTCTTGCTTTGGAATTTCCACATTCTTCCTTTCCTATTTACTAGTTCTCTGATTTTTGTCCCAACAAACCACAGGTGAGCATGCTCTCCAAGCAAGACAGCAAGTCATGAATCAGATCAGCTACTCATCTCCAGCTCAGTTTGCACTTCGCAGCCAGCACTGGTTTGACATCAGGCATGCAAAATGGTAATCGAACAAGACATACATACCCATACACCAGTCATACATCTCATCCTGTTGTATTTGTTTGCTACTGCTTTGTTTCTTCCTAAAGGTTGCCAAGAATTCTCTGCTTTAACCATTGCACTTTAATTTGTAGATGGGGGTAGTCTGGATTGCTGAGGCATATACGATTCTGGTTACCTAAAGATTAGCAAAAGGATTTTCAGAGGATGGGACTGGTTTCTATCCCCTTCTGTCTTCTGTCAATCTCCTTTGTTCAAGCAGAACCTACCTCCATAGCCTGTGTGGCATCTTCACCAAGAAGTTTCCACGAAGGGTAGCAAATAGTCAGAGGTTTCTGGATAGCTTTAGAAAATCAAACTCCTTCAAGCAAGCATTTCTTCGGTTTAACAAGTCATTCCGCCCCTAGACCACCTCTTTTGGCACTCAAGCAAAGATTTTTGGTCGAGATAAAGAAAAGAATATGCTACAAGCCTATGAGGTTTTAGTGTTGTACAATTACTTTCAAAGCATGAAGCACACCAACTAATTTATTATAATGATTTTTGAGATGTCAGATCTTCTAAAAACATGTCTATTTCAACCTATAATGCCAATATGAGCAGAAATTTCGCTGCAGATATTTTTGGCTCTAGAAGGATGACAGAAGCAACATCAAATCGGGGGTAAGTTGGTAATTCCTCTGGCCTGGAATGGAATAAATTAAATGAGTGGACAGGATACAGGGGAAGACTGCTCACTGTTGACTACTGCACTTCCAGGAAGATTACATGCATGAAGCCTCTTGAGAGAGTTGAAACTTCAGTGACAATCAATATAGTCTAGCCTGTAAGCTTCTCTGTTCCGTGTTCTCTTCTCTCGCACATACCCAATAAGCAGCAATTGCATCGAAGCTCACAGGGAGGGCTGGAGCAGAACCGCTGAAGTAACATGTCAATCGCTGCAATCGAGCCTGTAAGCCAACAACTATCTTGATTGGGCCTTTCCACTTTACTTTCAGCTTTATCTTAATTAAATGAGTGGAAAGGATACATGGGAAGACTGCCACTGTTGACTACTGCACTTCCAGGAAGATTACATGCATGAAGCCTCTTGAGAGAGTTGAAACTTCAGTGACAGTCAATATAGTCTAGCCTGTAATCTTCTCTGTTCGGTGTTCTCCTCTTCTCTAGCGCATACCCAGCAAGCAGCAATTGCATGGAAGCTCACAGGAAGAGCTGGAGCAGAACAGCTGAAGTAACATGTCCATCCCTGCAATTGAGCCTGTAAGCCAACAACTCTCTTGATTGGCCCTTTCCACTTTCCTTTCATCCTTATCTTAATTTTCTCCCAACAAACACAGGTGAGCATGCCCTCCCAGTAAGCCATGAATCAGATCTGCTACTAATTGAGCACAGTTCACACTTCGCAATCGCTACTTGATTGACATAAGGCACACAAAAAGGTAATCAAGACATCACCAAACATCATTCATCTACATCGCCCTCATCTTGTATTTGTTTGCTATTTTACAGTTCATATTAATTTGTTTTCTGTTAAGATGCATGATCATTTCACTAGGTATTCTCTGTTTTAGCCATTGCATTGCATGTTGAAACTTCATTCTGTCATATTCATTGTTGATTATCCTCTCCTGATTTGGTGAGGAAATATCCATCTATAAAGCTTCAGGTGAAACATTATCTTTCTCTAGGATAAAAACATGTGACGATGTTTGCCTTTTTGAATTTATACCTTTTGCTAACATTAAAATCCACAAAATATACTCCTTTTCCATGCTCAATACGTCCGTTGTTTGTCTAGGACAGAGGATGAAACACAAATCTCCAGCTCCAGGCAATATGAACATAATCAACATACCGAAAACCATTGGAGTGATCAGCAACCTCAATGAATGCGCCAATTTATTCCAATGGGTTACATCGGTCATTCCATCTCGAAAATCCCAACAAAAGGAAAACCTTCATGGAGATGTAAGTCAATTGCAGGGTGACCTTCAATGCCTTAGTGATACTCTACCAGCAATGTACAACCTCATTGATCGAGCAGAGTGGAGGATCCATGATCATTATGTGGCTGACCTCCTTTCAAGACTCAAAGATGCAGTATATGATGCAGAAGACCTTCTAGATGAGTTTAGATGGTATGAGACAAAGGCTTCAGTAGAGAGAAATATGAGCTCAGTGGAACCAATCATTGACTTTGTTCAGAGTGTCGCTCAAGGCAGCTTCAACAGAGTGTATGATATCCAGAAGAGGCTCAATAATCTTTCTGGGCAGCTCAAGAAAATGGGCCTACTTCAAACAGTTCCATGGTTTGACAAATCATACAGACCTGAGACCACCTCTTTCCCCACTGAGGCAAAGATTTTTGGTCGAAATAAGGAAAAGAAGAAGCTGATCAGGCTGCTTGGTGTTCCAATAAATAATAGCACGGGTCCTTCTGGATGTAAGAGAACAAGAAGTGGAGTTCCGGTTTTGGCAATTGTTGGGATTGGGGGTGTTGGAAAAACTGCCTTGTCTCAAGATATTTGCAACAATTCCAAAGTTAAATGTCACTTTGACTGATAATTTGGATTTGTGTCTCGGATGATTTTGATGTCAAGAGGTTAACTAAAGAAGCCATAGAACAATCTTCTGGCAAAGTTCCAAGAAATGATAATTTGAATTTTCTTCAAGTTGCTCTTGCAAATAGCCTTAACGCCGAAGATTCTTAATTGTTCTTGATGACTTGTGGGATGACAATGAGCAGCATTGGAAGCACTTACGTGCACCGTTTCAAAATGTACTTCGGGGAAGCATGATCCTTGTCACCACTAGGTCTCCAAAGGTTGCTAATGTGGTGCGTACGATAGATCCCTTTCCCTTAGATGGTTTGAATGAAGATGTCTTTCGTGAGTTCTTTAAATTGTGTGTGTTTGGATCGGATAGTTCCAACAATGTTCCTGAGTTGGAACGGATTGGTGAGAAAATACTCTCAAAGTTGAGAGGCTCTCCTTTAGCTGCAAAAACAGTTGGAAGGTTGTTAGGAATGAGCCTTGACCCTGCACATTGGGATGGGATTCTTAAGAGTCATCTATGGGAGCTTCACCAAGAGGAGATTGACATTTTGCCAGCTCTTCGTTTGAGCTCCATTATATTTAAAGAGATGCTTCTCATTCTGTGCTATGTACCCGAAAGACTACAATTTCAAAAAGGAAGATTTAGCTGAAATTTGGGCAGCAGAAGGCTTTGTGGAAGAGCAACCTAACATTCCACTTCAACGTGTTGGTGGTCAGTACTTTGAAGAACTTGCACATCTGTCTTTCTTTCAGAAACATCCATGGTTGAATGGGAAATATGTAATCCATGATTTGATGCATGATATGGTACAGCTGGTTTCAAAGGACGAGTGTTTTGCAATAAAAGACACAAATGATCTTCCAAAGATCCCTCAGAATGTCCGCCATCTATTTGTGCTCAGAGGTGGAGATGTTAAATGTTCGACTTATTGAATCTATGCAAGCATAGAAAGTTGCGTACTCTACTTTGTGCCATGCCTTTAAAGAGTGAAACTAGCAATACTGTGATGGAAAAATGGTGCACTGAGCTTTTGTGCATGCGTGTCATGGTCTATTCCTCTCTATCTAAGTGGGGGTTGCCAAATACTATTAGCAATATGAAGCATCTTCGGTACCTTCAAATCCTCAACTCTTGCCTTTGCAAGAGGCTTCCTGCAACATTTTGTTGCCTCTACAATATGCAGATATTATATGCTAAGAGATGGGAGATTGATGACATTCCTAGTGGGTTTAATATGCTGATCAATCTACAGAAATTTGAATCAGTAAAATATCAATTTCATCGTCTACATTCGGTGGATATTCGTGAAGTCGCAACTGATAAAGGACAGATAAGGCAATTAAAGTTCCCAAAAAATAATGGTGACCATCTTCCAAGACGGTTTCATCCACAAAACTTGACAAATATAATGTCACTTTGGTTTGAGTATTGGGACAATATCAGGAGCATAACTTATTCTATGAGTTCAATGCAGATTCATAGTTATGACGACACTTTCTCATCCCTGACTGATGTACAAATTAGAAATTGCCAAAACTTATCAAGCCTCGAACAATTTCTACAACTAGCTTATGTGCCTATCATCAAGAAAATAGAAATTTCCTATTGCAGAAGTTTACAATCTGTACCAACAGATAGGTTTGGAGATTTGTGTTTTCTTGAAGTACTGCATGTATCCCATTGTCCAATGATCAAATCACAGAGCCTGTTTGTCCCATCCCTAAAGAAGTTGTATCTAACGAACTCTGGGAATCTCGGAGACAACATCGAGTGTAGTTCCCTCACCATCTTGCATTTATCAAACTACCCTCTAGAATCCATCGAACTGCATATGTGGAATGTTCCATTACTACAAGAGCTCCGGATCACTTTTTGTTCTTCTCTAACAATTATTAGAGATTCAGAACCTATATCCACTGAGCTTTTACATGGCAGGGCTAGAAGCAGAATGGGAAAGTTCCCATTACTCAGTCAGCTAACCATTGATGATTGTGATAAGCTTCAAAGTATCGATGACCTCCTATATCTCCCTGCCATTGAGAGAATTTTGATTAGGAGATGTGGCTTGCTGCCCCTGACAGTTAATAGATTGGGAAGTTTTCCCCATCTGATGGGTTTGGACATTTCAATGTGTCAAAATCTTGATTAGCAATTTGGAATGTTGTTACCATCCTCCCTCCAAAAGCTCACGTTATGGAATTGTGGGGATTTCTCTGTTGTGTTTCCCAGTTGCCTAGAGAACCTCACGTCCCTTGAGTCACTGGAGATTTTTTTCTGTGAATGCATGCATAGTGTCCGTTCCTGGTCACCTGTGGAGCAGTAATCTCAAATCACTTTAGAGATTGAAGTTTCTCGGTTGTTCAGGGCTTAAATCAATTGGTGGACCAGATGCAATTGCGCATATAAGAGATTTATTTATTGACAAATGCTCAGAGTTGAAGGAAATTGACCAACCATTGAGGAGAGGCTCATTGTTCTAGATTGCTTGCACGAGAGAGTGGGCTGTGGGCTCGCGTTCTTTTTCTATGGTACGTATATGCCACTTATTTTCAATATAAACTATGGCTACATTTAAAGAACCATGTTAGGACAGTAGAACACTTATGAATGTTTTATATGTCATGTTTTCATGAGTTAGATCATATTTATGTCTTAGCCAGTTATTGTTACCCTGATAATTGTTTCTGAAAGTGTAGCAGTCCCGCTACCGCTTTTTGTGTAACTAGTGACTTTGGATTAGGTTCATGATGAGTGTATTTGTGTGTGCACAATCACTAATGCAAGCTTTTGCGTATTAAAAAAAAGTTTGATTGGATTTACATTTTTTAAGAAGATTAATTTCCTTTTTCCTCATCATGTATTATCTTCTTTGATGATAGGTGGAAATTAGAGATGGTTGAGACAGAGCATGCTGGTCCTCAAGGCACACCGAACAAACAGAACATATCACTTCTGCCTGAATGACTGAATCTGGTTCTTATGTTCTTACGGTTGTTTTCTTCCCTTGGCTGCAAGATGACATGAAAAACAATCATATATTTGCGTAATGTGTCACATCTATACAGGAATTCCTGTTTCCGTGCAAAATAAGAAGGGCAGAACACAAAACATAATTTGTATCCTCTGTTATATTTTTTGTATACCATGTGACTTACTACATTATATCAAAATTTTATTCTATAGTTGCAACATGGCAGTTTCACACACTCCCTTAGAAGTTTGAGATCTTCATCCAGAATCTCTATAAGACGAAACGCGGCCCAATCTACGGCCTATCAGCCAGCCACGTCGTCCGAAAATCCTCGGCCGTTGGATCGCGATCGGACGGCTCAGCCACTCCGCAGGTCGCTGTCGGGTGCACTGTTCATCCAGAAACTGCTACGCGCACATGAAAAACGTACCCAGCCACTCCGCAGCTCGCTGTCACACGCACTGTTCATCAAGATATTGCTAGGCGCACACAAGAAGCGTACCCAGCCGCTCCGCAGGTCGCTGTTGCATGCACTGTTCACACGCTGTTCATCTAGAAATTGCTAGGCACACACGAGAAGCCTACCCAAAAGATAAAAATAAGCTATTTCCCTTAAAAAACTGCAAATACTCTAGAAGCTACCCAAATATTTTTCACCCTTTCTTTTAACAAAAAAATAATAATTTTTATATTCCTCATATTCGCATTACATCGATAAACTTAAAAAAGTTTATAACTTATCCATCTTAACTCCGAATCATATAGTTTTTGCACCAAAAATCTTCTAAAATAAAACCCACGTATTTAAATCCTTTTCTCTAATTATCCACCCCCTTTTCATCATCCAAAAAATATAAAAAAATCTTATCTAATTCGTATTTTGCTAATAACTTAGAAAGTTCATACCTCAGCTAACCTAACTCCAAATCCCATAGTTCTTCAACCAAAAAACTTATAAAATAAAAAGCTACATGTTCAGATCTTTTTCTTAATTTTTAATAATACCCCTTCTCTACCACAAAAAAATAATTTTTAAATTCCTCTCACTCATGTTTTGCCGACAAAGTAAGAAAAATTATATCTCATTCATCCTAACTCGAATCCCATAATTCTCCACAAAAAATAAACTAAAATAAAATCCTACATATTCAAATCTAGATTATCATTTTTCTCATTGGTGTGACATGGACCTACAATTATTATGATGACGATCTCCCTTTGTTTTAAAATCAGTAATGCTGCTAATGGGTTTTGATGTTGCATACATTTAACTGAAATATCCTTTACAAATTATAGATTGGAAGAAAATATACTGGACAAAAATATACATCATAATGTCAAATAATAGTTAACTAGCTAGCGACGACCTGATACTACTTTTTTAGCAATCATGCAATGCAAATTTGCAGAATAGACATAGACAAAGGTTACTTACTTATTAGGTTCAATAAAAAAAAGTTACTTATTTCACCTTCTTTTATACTTCGTCAGACCACACAGTGTAAGCTATACCGCTAATAGAATAAAATACAAAACATGTCAGACCACACAGTGTAAGCTATACCACTGATACAAAAAAAACAAATATAAAACATAGCACAATATAACAAAAAAAACAGATAGTTTGTATTATATTCAACTGTAATATAAGATTATTACCTCATGTAAAATCATACTAACAAGAGCATCAACTTTTAAATTGTTGTATAATACTTCGGCAACTAAACACGAAATCTACACTACCACACTGGCCTGATCCAATGTACTAGGCGCGGCAACGCCGCGCCCCCCTTTCTAGTATCAATGATTTGTTTTACTGATTACTACCACAGAGGAGTAAGAGCCTGAGTAACCCCCCTCCTTTGTTGGGTGTGTTGGTTCATGGAAAATATATGCCTAAGGTGCTACGCCAAAATTTGACATATTGATCAATTTTTAGCTATTATTTGATTATGTGAAAAGATTTAGCATGAGTTTGTGAACAAGATTTTGCCAGCTGTGTATGGGAGAGGCAGGGTTCAGGGGTTTCCTTGATCTACGTGAGAAGATATTCGTCTTAAGCAAAATGCCCCATGGATCAGAGTTCTCCTCTCACTCCCCAGGGCCCCCACGTAGGGCGGCTCGGGCGGCGCCGCCTTTCACCGTCGAGCAGGTGCCTCTTCCTGGCCTCCCTCCGGCCACCGTCGCCGCCCTGCCCGCGGCGGCGGCGGCTGACGGCGCCCTCAAAAAGGGGCCCGTGCGCGCTTCGCCCCGCCTCCGCCCCTCCACCCTCGTCCCCCATTTTCTGGTGAACTTTAACGCGCACGGCGGGTTACGGCGGATCCGGTCCCCGTGTAACATCCTAGATGTTAGTGACAACTAAAAACGATTAAGAGCTCTGTTAAAGCATAATCATCGAGCATCATGGCATAAATGCATTCATGTTTTAATAATGTCTTTGATGTGATGCTTTGTCTTATACATGAAATAATGATGCTTAGAGTTTATTTAAGTTCTTTGTTATGTGATTCAGCAAGTAATTTAAATCGAGCTCAAATTCCTTTTTAAAACCCCGTTTTATCCCCTTTTATCAAATTCAAAATCTATAAAAAATTTGGGGTTGGTTCAAAAAGGAAGTTTGTGTATTTTGTTGAGACCTACAAAATCTATGTTGAAATTTTTTCAAGTTTCCAAAAAGAATTTCAAATGAATTTAAAAATACTGTTTTCGTGCAAATGTCCCCTTTTGGTTTTAAACACATATTTCAAAAAGTATTCAAAATTTAGGAAAACTTTCTTTTGTGAACATGTTTAGTTTGAAAAACTTAGCATTCCATAGTTTAAAAGTTTTTCAAGTTCTTACAAAAATTTTGGAGTCATTTCATATATTTGTTTCTAGGATTTTTGTCCTCTTTTTAAATTTTGTTCAAAATTCATATTTCCACTCAAAATCTGAAAATATTCCTTTTGAGAGATTTGTAGATCATGAAATTTCATGAAGGTCATACATTGGGCGATTTTCAAGTTATTTAGTAAAATCAAAATATTTTTAAAATGTTTGTTTCTATAATTTTTATTCCTTTTTCAAAATTTATTCAAAACTCATGTTTCTGGGCAGTTTTGGAAAATCTTTATATTGAGAAAGTTGTAGGTCTTGAAAAGTTGAGTAAATTTTGTTTTTGGAGATTTTCAACTTCTTATGAAAAATCTTGAGTGTTTTGAAAAATTCAGAAAATTAGGGGGCTGCTACAGTACCCGACCAGCAGGGCATCGCCACCTTCTACTTCACTGTCCGTAGCCGCCGAGCGTTCTCGTCGCTTCTCGTGCGTGGACGCGGCTGCCTGCGTGGCTCGTCTAAGAAGGAGCTGGCGAAGCTGGAGAAGCTGTCCACGCCTTCTACACGCCCGGCTCCATCCATTCTCGCCCTCTCTCTCGTTCTGTCTCGCTCTCACTCGCGTTCACCATGGCCGCCGTCGCGAGCACCATCCCCATGGCTGTCCTTTGCCCCTGGCCTACCTCCGCCCGAGACGAAAGTGCCACCGCGTTCCTCGGGTTGCGCCGCTCCTCCCTGGCTCTTTCCCCGACCTTCTCCACCGCTGTGGTGCGCCACCACCGCGAGCAGCAGCCGCCGCTCGCTGCGGCACGCGGGCAGCCCGCCACGGGCGGCTTCTCGCCAGGCTGCGCCCCTCTGCGCGTGCACGCTGGCACAGGCGTACCTCGTCGCCCTTCCCTGGCCATCGGCGAGCCTTTTCCCCGTCGGGAGCGGTCTTCTGCAGCCAGTGGCGGACGCAGGAATTGAAAATTGGGTGTACAGACTACATATATGCACATATAGAACCAAACCATTGTGGCATATGTAAAGCTAAATATTCATCGACTCAGAGCAAAAAGTGTTAGAGCAGAGTACATTAATACAATTAATGAGTACATTAATACAATTAATTAATACATTCAATATTTGCGAAGTCTCACCCAATAAAGGAACATTACAAATTTACTCGACGAGACGGCTTTTGAAATCGAGAGATGATGTCTTGATCAACAACACATAAAAAATTGCTTCTCAATGAACATAACCAGGCAATCATTCAAGTACTGATCCTCCATGCTGTTACTCAGCTTGTTCTTTATGAGGTTCATCACTGAAAATGCCCTTTCAACACTTGCCACAAACCATTTTCTTTTTTTAGTTTCCACCACCACTTACACAGCAAGCTAATGTTCAGCTTAGTTAAGTCTTTGATGCCTACCCCATCTTTCTTTTTGCTTCTACAAATAATTGTCCCCTTGATCAAGTGATATTTCTTTTTTTTTTCCTCCTCCCTGCCAGAAGAAGGTTCTTCTGGCTTTATCCATCCTATCAACAATGGTTTTAGGCAACATGTATACTGACATATGGTAAAGAGGTGAGTTGTTTATGCTGGCAGTAATCAAAGTGGACCTCCCAGCCATGGTTAAGGAGTTTCCTTTCCATACATCTAGATTTTTTAGGCACTTGTCGAGCCAGCCCAGCTAGATGCTCAGAAGGTGGACGAGAGGACAGATAAGAAACGTGGCCTTACATATACATGTATATGCATAGTACTTGTAAATTGTTTCTCAAAATTATTGGGTGTACATCTGTACACCCATGCTCTTATACTGTGTCCGCCAGTGTCTGCAGCGTCCTTTGTTCTTCAAAACGCGACCAGGGACCCCATACAAGAATTCGACTAAAGCCAGGGTGTTTTCTGCGAAGTCTATGACTCAGGTGAATAGTGCCCCGAGGACCTGTTTGTAACAGCTTTTCCCAAACTTCGGAAATTCATATCTGGAGTTTGAAAACTCCGTTTTTTGAACCAAATCTTGTTGTGCTTAGTGATCTTAGTTTTTATTAAAAATACGAGCCATGCCATGTTTAGTAGAAAATAATTAGTTATGTTTTATGTCTTTTATTTATATTTTAAAAGGGAAAGTTCATATCTCTTGCTGTGTCGCTCCAAATGACTTGAAATTTTGATGAGGTGCTACTGATGCTATGTGTAGGCTGTAGTATAAATTTCAAGAGTATTAGATGCTATATGTTTTAGTTATGAATTTCTTTTGCTTATAATTAATTTATTTTATGTAATGCTTTTTAAGCTGGTTTATGATTAGTTAGTTAACTAATCTTGTTATGCTTTCACCAATGCATCATCATGCATCATGCCATGAGCTCATCAAACTAAAATGCACCTCATTAATTACGTGTAGACGTTTCGAGAGAACTGGATCGAGCTGGTCGATTCGAAGATGTCATCCGACAGTGGTATTTGAGGAGGTGTCAACCACCATTATTATTGGGGTTATTTATCTGGCGTTGGTACCAACCATCCATGGTGTGAGGTCAAGTCTGACAGTTGGAATCTAACTACTCTGCAATGCAGGCAAGCCTCGGAGCATGCAACCCATTTCTATTTCTGCAAAATATTTTACACCTTAAATCTAGTGTAATGTGCATTAAGTAGCAGAAGTTGATTGAAACCGTTGCCTCATAACTTCCTTGATCTACTTTATATCATAATATCCGCTAGTATGTGTAGGTCGATCTCTTATGCTTAGTCACGCTTAGACTGCGGTAGAAGTGTAGGCTGATATCATCAATCTTGGAGAAAACATTTATCTTTGCTTCTCGGACCTGAAGATGGATCTTGAGAGCATATGAATATGATGATAATAAATTGAGACCGGTCGGATAACTTGCATCAGAAATGGAGTCTTGATGTAGTGTTTCCGACTGAGTCGATTAAGGACCGTACCGTTGATGAATTGCGTGCGTCAAGACTTGCAACTACTCACATATCCTGCGGGGAAAGTTCTTGCATAGGAGATTTCATTACTAGGACGGCGAACCCATGCATTGGGAGTGGCGAGATGGCGGGAGTACAAGTGGGCCGTGTCCCCCGGATTGGAGGTGTACATGTACTCTTGGGTGGCGTGGAAGCTGAGGCTAGTTCTAGGACATCCGAAGCTAAGAACTGATATACTTGTGGGTTAGAGTCCCACGTATATCGTGTGTTTAGGGATCCTCAGCTGAGTAAATCGGTTCGAATCGTCGTTGCTCCTCGATTATGGAGACTCGATTCTCTGTTCATCATCATAGTCATCAAGTAAAACATGAAAGAATTGGAGCATGGTGGACTCTTTGGATTTGAGAAGGAAGCAGCTAGAAGGATAATCTCAAGTGTAATGCCTAATATGATTGCTGGAATTAGAACAGGTGCAAATCTAGCAATGGTAGGTTGAATAAAACTGATGCTTTAATAATGGATTAAAACATTGAAAGTAAGGATCCACTTATAGTAATGCTTTTCTGCAAAACTCCACTTTTCTAGCTTAACTACTCAAAAGCTAGCATATCCTTGAGAGTCTTTTCTTTTTAGTCGGGTAAGTCTTGCCGAGTACCTTCATGTACTTAGGGTTTGTTCTACCCCTGTTGCAGGTGCTGACAGTTGCTCCTAACCATGATTGTGTCGCTGGGCTCGACATGATTTGGTCGCCTCTTGCAACTTAGGTGTCCTACCTAAGTTGTCTCTACTCTACTTTCGTAATATAAAGTTAAGTTTGTGAAATATTAACTTATTCATTATTTATAAAATTAATGTTATTATTTTTCTGCACTCTGATGTATATTTTGTAATAAAGATTATAATGTTGTGGTTACTCCTTTGTTGATCCCGAGTATGAGTGAAAAATGTGGTTCAATCGGTGTTCGTTCAGGACATCGACAGGACTTCATAAGTCTTATGGTACACATACATGGCTGTCGAAAGTCTTTTGAGACAATGATAGGTGTATGTGGGCTATATTACTTAGGAGGTTCTGCCACACCCCGCTGGGCCGGATCTGGCGTGGCAGTGCCCTGCTCCCCCGTCGGCGTTGGCTGGCGGGGCCGAAGCCGGGGGCCCCTGCTCCTTGCGGCGGCCGGCAGGGCGGGTGGCCTGTCCTGGTGCCTCCCTTGCCGTTCCGTGCGGCCGTGTGCTGCTGGGCGGTGGGGGTGCCGGATCCGCCGGGTGGTGGCCCGTTCTACTGCCCGGTGGCCGGCTCCGCCGTCTGGGGCCTGATCTGCTGGCTGGTGGCCGGATCCGCCCCTTGGTGGCTGGATCTGCCACCCGAGGGCCTGATCTGCTGGCGGGTGGCCGGATCCACCCCTTGGTGGCCGCTGCTGCCCGGGTGTCGGATCCACCACCCGTTGGGTGGATCTACCGTTGCTCGCCCTGCAGTCCTGGTGGTGTTGCTGTGGTCATGGTGCCCATGCATCGCCGTCGTCACCGCTGCGGTACCGTGGGTGCACTGCCCTGGGGGATGTACAACGGCTGGGTGAAAACCTCGCCTGGTTCGCCCGAGCCGGCGGCAGTGGCGCGCCAGCGTCATGTCCCTTTTTGAAGGTGCCGCCGAAGCTCATGTCCGTCTGGGTAGGCTTTGGTCGAGAGACCGTGTCCAGTGCTCTCCCAGCGTTGTTGGCGTCTGTGGATGTCAAGCTCCTTCCTGAAGGCTTCGCTGGAGCACTACTACAGCTCACCTCCTACCACTCGTTGAATTAGCTTCTTGGTTGTGCCTGTACGTGCCTCATGCTCATCTTCGCAAGGATTGTCTAGTGCTTGGTGTCGTCGCCGTTGTTCCTCTTTGCAATGGCTACCTGGCCGTTGGTGAATGTTGTCGTCTCTACCTCCCAGTGGCTATCTGGTCGCTGGGGATGTTGTAGTTTTACCCTGCAGCGGCTACCTGGTCGCTGGGGATGTTTGGCTTGGCGGTTGTTGTCGTTTCTACCTTGCAGCGGCTACCTAGTCGTTGGGGATGTTTGGACACCACCTTAGCGATCGTTGCGCGGATGTACTTTCTCTTTTGCAGGCATAGTTGGTAGGGGTGTTCGGGCGGGGTTCCGCCGATCTTGTATTCTTGATGTTTCTTTGTGTTTTTGTGTGTCTTGATGATGGCTGCTCGCCATTATCAACTCTCACTTATGTTGTAGGCCTATTGACCATTCCTGCCCTCTTAATGAAATACAGGCATATATGCCTGCTCGCGAAAAAAAGCAAAATGCCCAGGGCAAGTCTTGGTCCCCACGGGTCGAGATTTTTGCCATGTGGAAAGAAAGATTTAAACTCAATGGCAGGACTTTCGCTGTCTTTCGATTAAGCAAAGAAGAGAGAATTTATGTGAAAGAAAGAGGTTTTTTTTCGAAACAGAGAGAAAGAGGGTTTTTATGTACCACCAGCATGTTGGTGCAAAGGGCTCGCCCACCAGGCCACCACAGAGCCGCCCCCAAACACGTGGTTTTGGATTAGCTTTTGAAATTTTGCAAAAGGTGGTTGAAACATCTGTATCGCACTAATCGTTCATCTTTTAAATCTATAATACTAGGGATACCTAAACCCCCAAACTCTTTACACATAGAGACAAGTTCCCAATTGGCCAAGTGATATTTATGGTTGTTTTCTTTATCATTCCATAAAAAGTTCCCCATATATGTGTTCTTGAGCTTTATGGCCCACTTTGGGAACTTGATGAAGGATAGTAAATAAATAAATGGGGATACTAACAAGACATGACTTAATGTCAAAAGAAAATTTTAAACTTAATGGCAGAAGCTTTGTCTTTTGATTAAGCAGAGATGAGAGAGTTCATCTGCACAGAAAGGAAGTACAAACAGAAGCACGAGGACCCACGGCAGCAGCAGCAGCCGCACGTCGGTGCAAAGGGGTCACTCACCAGGCCACCAGAGAACACCCCAATTACCCAAAAAGAACGCAACTTATTAGGTAGATAAAGCGAACACACCTAAGTGCGTGGTTGAAACGTCGTCTGTATTATTGCACTAATCGTTCATCTATTCTTTTTCCACCACCTGCTGCATGGTTAGAATTTATTTTTTTATTATTTTTTGATTTCGCTCTTTGTACAAATTTCACATGGTGTGGACGTGCTCCTAAACTGTGTTTATCTTAAGCAAACTAGCAATGCAGATTTTCATTTGACAGCAAAAGGTGTTTCTCGTGTAATAATTCGGTGGCATGTAATTCTCCAAACATCGTACTACTACACCTATGGTCTGAGTTTCAGCTCGATGACAAGTGGACCATGAGCCAACTGATTATTTTTTTTTTTTTTTTTTTTTTTTTTTTTTTTTTTTGTAATCCCTTGAAGTGACTGATCGGTGGGCCCAAAACAACTACAACATTACCCTTCATACAAGGCATTTAAAAATGCCTTCAAAAGTGGTCAAATTGCCTTCAAAGACCTTTTAAGGCATTTTTTAGAATGCCGTCTATAACAGGGAAGTTAAAGGTCTTTTGAGGCATTTTTCCAAAATGCCTTCTAAAATCAACATTTAAAGGCATTTTCTAGATGCCTATAATACTTTTTAGAGTCATTTTGTACAATGCCTTCAAACACTAACAGTGGCATTATTAGAAATGCCTCCACAATCGATCTATCCATATGGAACTACTAGCAATATAAAATTAACACAATCCATTTGAGAATGAACCAATAAAAGCAAACGTTAGCACTATATAATCCAAATATTTTAATCTTGCAAACATACATAGTCACATTTGTAGCCAGATTGCTTCCTCTAAGAAAGGTAAAAAGCCTGACATGTTCACATCACAACTATTTACATATGCAAGTGTAAATCCAATTGACTATATGTTGCCGCACTATCAACCTTCCTACTGTCCTCACTTGACAATTGCTCCTGCTTAAAACCAAACATGTCCCAATGAGTGAAGGTAAATATATAGTAGTGTGCAAATGTATTACTGACAGGGATATTACCTTGAATTTTAAATGACTTCAAAAACTAGAAACTTCAAGATGTAGCTTACAAATCTGCGGCATATGAGCATGATTCTTCACTACAAAAAGCAATTTGAAAGGAACAACATCTTCCAAATAATTTTTGCACAGCACAAGAGCAATAGTGGGCGCTAAAAAAAAAAAAAAAAAAAACTTCAGAGGCTGACAGTAAGTATCCGTTGAGAACTAATAATTTCATTCAATAGAAGATAAAACGGTTCATTAAGTTGTCGATTTACAGCCAACAGCAAGAAAGATAACAACTCACATTCTGTTATTGCTGCCCTTCATAGTGATAATCATATCAGCAGCAACTGTATGAGAGAAACTGCTGGGCCAAAACGATGATAATAACCTGCATTCTATTGCGTTGTCGCTAGTTTTGTAATTCATAAACATATGCAGCAACTATGAGAAAGAAATTGTAGCAACTATGAGAAAGAAAGTGATCCTGTTGCATACCAGGGCTTACAAGGGCACAGTAGATCCATGTCAAAGTCAAAAATGTTCTGTTATGCTAAGGAGCACACTAAGATTCCAATATCACTGCAGAATTAATATTTTGTAGCATAAAAGAATTTGATTTTGCAGAAAAAATTAAGACAAAATTAAGAAGGAATATTAGGGAGGAATCCATGAATCAATATGAAATGTAGTACCTTTTCAAATGAAGACCAAGTCCTCGAGACTGCACCATAACAAAAATCCATTCATGTTGATATCATCTTGGGGTCTAGATTATCCATTTTACTCAATTTTGTCCTAGTTCATACAAAGCGGTAATTTAATAAGGAATAATAACATTTATGTGAAATTTGTATAAAACATGAGCTGTAAAATGATAATTTAAAGTTTTAAACATGACTATACCTATACAGAGAGAACGAAACAATTTCGTCCTAGATCATGCAAAGCGGTAGCTAAATAAGGAACAGAGAGTGATCAGAAGAAGGAAAAATGGACCAAAGTTAAAGCTGACATGGCGTTTGGTCTACCCTATTCCAAAGGAGAATGACCTACATAGGCTAGCCTGAAACCAAGCTAGCATTCCTAAACCATGCAAGTCAACCTGGGAATGGTTTGGGCTCAAACCGGGTTCAACAGTTTGGTTTTCTATTTGGGCCTACATAATTTGGATGAAAATGGGCTAAAGGAATTAGTGGCCTGGTCCGGTCCGGGTTGGCAGTGCACCAGTTTCATCCGGTTTCATGGTCTCCGCCGCCCACCGCAGCGTGCAGCCTCGCACACACGCGGAGCCGCACACACTCATCCGCATGGCAGCGAGCGCTTCTGGCCAGGATCAGTTGGGGCTGGACTGGTTTCGCGGAAGACGGATTGGATTGGGGTGGCTTAACTAGTCAACGCATGCACGATAGGATTGGTCTGGATTTGGTTCGGATGCTGACCCATTGTCAGGTTGACATGCAAGATGAAGATCTGATCCCATGTAGCACGTAGCATAGTCAGGGAAATTGGCAGTAAATCTTGCAGTAGCAGGAGCGAGAGCAAACCTGTAGAGCACATTATTTATAGAGCATGACAGTTTCTATGCAGAGTAATGCTGAGTATAAAATTCATTCTATCCTAGAATTACTGCAAACTAATCAGTCATACAAAGCCTTAGTTGGAGACACACCTTATCCTAGAGAAGATGAGTTTATAGTCAGTGGATGCAGCTTGGCGATGAAAGAAAGACTACCTAGCAGAGCATAGGTTTCAGGTCCCTAGAATCCTCCAACAGCTGGAGGACATAAGTTTAGAGTTATTTTTTAATCATTAACAGAGCAAAATTAGCTAATACTATGGTGTAAATTGTCATTTGCAGTAAGAATTTTGGTAGAAATTTTGAATTCGCACTAAACTTCAATGGAGCAGTCAAGGGACAACTAAACTCTTACACGCATTCAATTGGCATATACTACACTAAAATCATTTCACAGACCAAATAAGACTGTAACAAAACAGTAGTAATAATTTAGCACATGGGCAACATGTCAGTGGGATTCAAAGCAAACAATAGCGACTATTATCTACAAGCCATGTCCAGTAGTCCATGGAGTACAATATCCATCTCATTAACTGCACTTCTGATTTGTTGCACAAAACAACGAATTCCATTTTTTTCACAAACCTTCAGTTAGAGTAGCAGGGATGTTATGCTGCAGGGCATAGTCTCACCTGTGCCGCGATGGTGAGAGCGTGGGGAAGAGCTTGGTGATGCACACGGTGTTGAAGCCGTGCTCAGAGGAGCTGATCGCCACCTGTAGCCCCGCGCCCCCGGCCCCCACACCACCGCGTCCGGTCCAGCACCGTGTAGCATGACTGCAGGCGAGCAAATCCCAAACAATCCGTCCATCTGAACAAGGGCAAATCGACAAATCCACTATCAACAAACCAAAAAAAGTTGCGAAAAATCCCCAAGGATCGATCGAGCACAGCGAGGCGGATTAGGCGTACCGATGCCGTGGAGAAGAGGCCTGCGCCCTGGAGAGGCCCCGCGAGACGTAGCTGCGCCACATCGCGCCCCGGATCTCGCGACGGCGGCGCACGCGCGGGGAGAGGATTTGTGGGCGGGCGCGGGCTGACAGACGCAGACGGCGGTGGAGACTGGAGAGGAAAGCGGCGACTGAAGGATGAGGAGGAAGCGACGGCAGAGAGGCGTTCCCTGACCCATGTCGTCCCCCGCGTCCACGGCGGCGTCGGCGGCATGCGTCGAGGAGCACGAGGCTTCCCCGGAGGACGCGGGCGGTAGGCGACGCTGCGGCGGGCCGCGGACGAGCACGCGTGGAGCAGCGCGAGGTATTGGCGGAGGATGTGGGCGGTAGGCTGTAGGCGGCGGCGGCGGCGGCGGCGGCGTACGCGGAGGCCGCGAGGAGGGAGCTTCGGTGGGCAGGGTTTTTTTATTTTTTTTTATTTATTATTTTTTTTTTGGATGGCGTGGAGCCGGCAGCAGCCAGGGGGCAGGAGGGGCGCAAGGCCTGGAGACTGTGAGATAAGAAGGCATTTTCAGAAAATGCCTTAAAATGTCCAGTATTAGAGGCATTTTTGAAAAAAATGCCTTCAATTATTGCAACTATTTAAGGTATTTTTTAGTTTTGCCTTTAAAAATATGTTTTTAAAGGCATTTTTAGAAAATGCCTTTATACAATAAGAAATTAAGGTACTTTGAAAAAAATGCCTTTAACAAAATGCCTTCTATAATCTGAAGTGTTGTAGTGAACCCAGAGGGCACATTCTCACGAATCTGTCCCCAGTGACCCTTAACCCCTTCTCCGGCCCCACCTCTTCTTCTCCGGCGAGCTCCACGCGGACCCGGAGCCGGCGGCGCCGCGGCGGAGGCCCAAGCCGATTCCTCCCCGCTCCCTACCGCGCAACCCTTGCCATGGCGCTGCGCTGTGCGGCGGTGAGCCCCTTGCATTCCAGCCGCCGGCGAGCGACCGTTCTTGCCCGCCCGCCCGTCCTCATGGGCCCGCGGGCCTACACTGGCTCCCCCTGCCAGGGGTCTGCTCTCTTCTCCGACTCCCGCGTCGTCTTCTCTGGCGGGGGCCGGGGGGCTGGGGGCGCCGTCGGCCGCGTGGAGGTACGGCGTCCGCGTATCCCCTCGCAAGAGTGGCCCCTCGGATTCAGTGGAGGGCAATGCAACGCAATCCCAGTGGAACTTCTCTTTCACAGTGTCAATCATGCCATTCCACGGTTTCACAAATCTCCTGATATCCTATAATCTATCTGGGTCGCTTGAGGAAATGGCTTACTTGAAGCAACCCCACGGTTTGACAAAAATCGTTGGGCCCAAGAACCCCACGGTTTGCCTGAGACCACAGCAAATAATTTTTGTTTGGTCGAGATGAAGACAAGAAGATTATTGGTCAAGACAATGGTTGCTTTCAGTGAGGTGCACATTGCTTTCAAAGCATGAATGCGCATCCATAGATGATAGTAGCACACCAAATGGGGCCAAGGTGATATTTTCTCTGGCCTGGAATTAAACTAATCGAAGACCGCCACAGTTGACTACAGAATTTCCATGAAGATTACATGAAGCCTCTGGAGAGAATTCAGAGTTCAGAGACAATTAATCTAGCCTGTAAGCTTCTCTGTTCTGTGTTCTCTTCTCTCATACATAGCCAGTAAGCAGTGGATGCATGGAAGCTCACGGAAAGTGTTGGAGCAGAACCATTGAACTGACATGTTGATCCCCAATTACTGGTTATCAGATCTGCTACTCATCTCCAATTAACACAATTCGTAGCCAGCACCTGATTGACATCAGGCACACACGAGGTAATCAAATAGAGTAAGACATAACCAAGCACCAGTCATACATCCAATCGTGCTGTATTTGTTTGCTATTTTACAGTTCTTATTACTTTGTTTTCTGTTAAAGGTGCACAGCTATTTCGCCAAGTAGTCTCTGCTTAAACCATTGCACTGCCATGTAGAACCTTGATTTGTCATATTCATTATCCTCTCCTGTTTTGGCAAGGAAATATTCATCTAAAGTAAGCTTCGGAGACAACATTATGTTTTTCTAGGATGGCAAATACTTGCCGTATTAACTCCCTGATAGTATTTGTAAATACCCTTTACTAACATTTAAAGGTGACCACAAGATGTCGGTCCATCTCTCCTAACATTTGATTTCCCTTTTTATTCTCTCACAACCAATTTCTCATTGCTTGCTCTTGCTTTTTTCATGGTTGCTCACTTGCTCTGTTTTCATCCTACAAAGGATTTTTTTTTCTTTTTGCTGACTGCATAAATTTTATTTTTTCTTTCTGTTGACTGTGTGAATATTTTTATATAATATTATATTTTTTATATAATATTTTTCACAAGAGACATACAAGGTGATATGCCTTGGTGTATGTTCTTTGCTGATGATGTGGTGCTAGTTGATGAGAGTAGGTGATATGTCTTTGCTGATGTTATTTATTACTTTGTTTTCTGTTAAAGGTCGCCAAATATTCTCTCCTTTAACCACTGCATTGCTCTGGTTGTAGTATTAATTTGCAGATGGGTTAGTCTAGATTGCTGAGGTGTATACTATTCTGGTTACCTAATGGCTAGCAAAAGGATTTTCAGAGGACGGATTGGTCTCACGACACCCCACAACCAACACCACCCCCCCCCCCCCCCCCCCAAAAAAAAAAAAAAAAAAAAAAAAAAAAAAAAAAAAAAAAAAAAACCCGCTCCCCTCTGTCTTCTGTCAATCTCCATTATTGAGGCAGAACCTACCTATACTGTTTTTATATTTTCTCCCTGTACGTCTCAATAAGGGGTCAGCACATCTCCCCTAAAATTTAATTTCCCTTTTTGTTTACTTGCAAGTAACTCTCAGTTGCTTGCTCATGCATTTTTCGTGGTAGTTCACTTGCTCTGTTTTCATCATACAGAGGAGTTTAGAACTCTTATCAATAATTATTATACATCTGGACACTGCATATACTTTTTCCCCTTTCTGGTAACCATGTCAATGTTTCTTTTATAATATGACTGTTACACTTGTACATAGTGTTTCTTTTGAACTATCTTTAGTACAAAATGTTATTTATCTAGACGTTACCATTTTTATTCTCTACAAGAATTCTCTGTTTAGTGTCAAACCTCATTTGTTTTGGTACTCTTATATTGATTCATTCAAAAGAGCTCTTATCAGTTTGCTAGCCCACAAGAGCAATTGTTTCATGTTCTGCTGTATGTGTTTGTGAGAAATTGCTTCGCATATTGGAGCACCCACATTTGTTTTTCCTATAGAAGTGCTTGAGTAATCCGGAATGGATAATGGAGCTACTGAGCGTGAAATATTGGAGAAAAAATTGGAGGAAAAGCTGCAGGATCCAGATGCAGAACCAATGTCTTTGCCTCTAGAATTTTTGAAAGTCATTACATGCAATTTTTCCACTGAACGAGAACTTGGAAGGGGTGCATATGGAGTAGTATACAAGGTATGACCATTCCCCTTCAAATCCAATTTTCAACCGATTGCAACACTAACAGATAATAAATGGTTCACATACATGCTATGAAGGGAGTTCTCCAAAGCGGCAAAGTTATAGCTGTAAAGAAGATTTTTGACCCACATCTGCTGGACAACAATAACAAATTCAACAATGAGATCACTTGTCTTATGGGAGTCAGGCATCAAAATGTAGTACAACTTGTAGGTTACTGTGTCCAAACCAGGTCAGAAGTGATGAAGCTACCGAGTGGGGAACATGTTATGGTTCAAACACCTGCATGTCTGCTCTGCTTTGAATTTCATTTTAGGGGAAGCCTTGACAAGCATGTTTCTGGTATGCTGAAATACAATACTGTGATCTTTCCTTTGCAAACTATACTTGATTAGAACACATATGCATCTGTGCCATTTCTACAGATGACTTTTCAGTCCTTGGTTGGGATATGAGATATGAAATAATTAGGGGCGTTTGCAGAGGATTACATTATCTTCACGATGAATGTCATATTGTTCACCTCGATCTAAAACCTCAAAACATATTAATGGATTCCATGATGCTGCCGAAAATTGCGGATTTTGGATTGTCAAGGCTTTTGGGTGAACAAAAATCCAGAACTGTCACTAAAAACCTTGCAGGAACGCTGTAAGCTAGCTATGCTTCTTTTAAGAGCTTCATATTTTTTTAGGGTTAATTGGATACACACCATTAGGGTTCGAGCCCCAGCCTCCGCATATTTGTGCGGGTAACGGTCTGGTTGCAAATTCCCTTCCCTAGACCCAGCGTCAGTGCGGGAGCCTACGGCACTGGGGCTATTTTGTACAACACTGATTATACAACATTCTTCTGCAGTGGATATATGGCTAAAGAATACATAGACAAGGGAATTATCTCCAATAAGGCAGATATATTCAGTTTGGGTGTCATAATAATAGAGATAATAACAGGTCGAAGGGACTATCCCAATATCAGTGAGAGCACTGAAACATCTAACAATATCACCAAGAGCACTGGAACATCTCTCAAACATTTTACAGAAGAAGTAAGGTTATTCAGTATTATGTAACACAATTTTCCACCTTATGCAAATGTTTTTTGTGATAAATTACTTATGCAAATGTTTAGGTGGTTGGAAGTTGGAGGAACAGACTTATAGACATGACACCCATGCATTTGTCACCGGAAATGCTTATCCAACAAGTGGAACAATGCATCTCTATAGCCCTGCAGTGCCTGGAACGTGAGTCGAATAGAAGGCCTACTTCATTGGACATAGTTCAAATTCTAAGTGCAATGGAACAAAAATGTACATCTCCAAGAAATCCCACCAGTGTCGTTGAGAAGGTATGATCTCTCAATATGCACTGCGCCTCTCCACACTCAATTTCATAAGACTGTCCAAATAAATATGCATGTCTGAACAAAATAACCACTCGTGCACCATTTGTCTGCTCCCGTGTGCTGGTGAACACGCAGGAGGAGGAGCTGGATGACATCGAGGGCAACGTCGGGCGCGCGAGATCGTTCGTCGACCACGGTCGTCAGCAGCTGCAGGTGGCCAGGACGCACCAGAAGAGCACGAGAAAGGGGACCTACATCCCCATCGTCATCGCCCTCATCTTCGTCCTCGTCATCGTCCTCGTCATCGCCCTTCCCCTCGTGCTCAAGAAGAACTAGCCTGACGACGTTCATGGTGATTGATCACTGGTAAGGTTGAGCTCAAGTTCGTTCTAGTTTTTTTTGTTCGTGGCGTTTGTATCATATGGTTAGTTCATCCGGCGACTTGATTATAGTAATTTACACCGGTGGTTTTGTTTATGACATGGATTTGGAGTCTGGTGCCGATTTATTTTCTTTTGCTGTCGATGTGCATGCGTTGGGGGAAAGATGAACGACCTTGGAATTGGATCGGAACTTGCGGGTCAAACCTGCTTTTGCGGTGGTTGCCTGAGACTTGACGCAGTCTCACTCAACAGTCTTGCTCCTTGGGCTGGCTGGTGGAATGCACGGTGCGCAGCGCTTCTGCAGATCTGCCTGACAGACCACAGACATCCAGAGCGCCGCCGCACACGGGCACGGCGGCTCTGCCAAAGTGCCAAGCGTGCCAAGAAAATGGTCAAGGCGAATTAAGCAACTGCCATGTGTGTCCAGTGTCCAGCACTAAATTTCATAAGGCTGTCCAAATTAATGTGCATGTCTGAACAAAATAACCACTGCGCCTCTTATATGCTGTAGTGCATTATCTAGTTCTCTTATTAGAAATTATCCTGCTCATCGACAAGTTATTCACTAATTAATTATTCACTAATTAATCTCCATGCACGGAGGCATCAATTCAATTTATCGAGATGAACATGCAAGATCGATCACATATGACACGAGCAGCATCAATAGTGTTTAAGAATGACTTAAATTTGACAATGCTTGCACACATTTTTTGAATAAGGCGAGTGGTCAAACTTTAGGTCAAACAACGAACTATAATTTGGAACGAAGGTAGTACATTATGAGAGCTTCACACGCTCATTAGTTTTGTTGGGTGTGTTTGGTTTACTATTTACTGGAGAGGACACAAAGCGATTGTAGCCTCTAGGAGTGTTTTGTTTTTTCCTTTACGAAAGAGAACACACATGTTTTCTACTAGTTTTTTTTTGACAAAAATGTTTTCTACCAAGTGAGAGCTTTAAAATTAAGCAGGGCTAGATTTGTTGCGTCTATACGTACTCCACACCAGTTCATCTATTTTTTTCCACCACCTGCTGCACGATTAGGTGTCTACTATTATAAAGAAATTGTGATTTCGCTTTCTAGAATTTTCACAGGCGGTGACGTGTCAATGGGCTCAGCAGACCCCATCGACAAGTTCATTATTGGTTTATTTAAAAAAATATTAATAGTGACGGTGAAGTGGAGGCAGACGGGCTACCTAGTTTCGTTAATAATTTTTGACCGACTTAGAAACTGAATATGGTAGTATTGAAGAGATGATCAAATTTTTTATGGGAATGAAACTAGTCATAAGGGGCACAACCTGGTTTAAGAGACAGGAGGTAGGCTAAATCCAGAGTGATATAGAATCAAAGATTCATCTACCTAAGTGGGGGTGATAAACTGATAACACTCGAAGACAATCCCAAATATAGAGAACAATAGTCAATCCAAAATTTTTACACGTTGTAAAATGAACAAGCATAATGGCAGTTATCGAACTGGTTGAAAATGATAACTTATTTTAAAAATAAAATGGTACATAATATGAAAAATGTCATCTCGGTCAGTATGAGATTTGTCATTCATTTTTACCCATATATATTTGAGTAGTTTTGTAGAGTTCTGATCCAGTGATGGAGCCACGTTTTTTTCGCTATGGCGAATTCTATATACAAGCTAGACTAAAATCACAAAAAAAAATATTAAAAGGTATGCGACAATGTCAATCACCTAAAACAAATGCTTTTCACTAGTAGATGAATGCAATCGTTTATAGTACACACTCAAATAACAGATGATATTATATATGCACATATTGGGTCATCACCTGCTAACTACTAGTGGCACACTACCGTGTTGGCTGTTGGCAGCGGGCCACGGGGCAGTGGGCAGCTCTTCGTGATCTCGTCTAGGCCATGGCCGATGATTTGGAAATTGGAGAGCGAAGAATCCACCAATTGAGCTAACACAAAAGAGTGCGCGACTCTGGGTTTCAGTGGGTGTCTCACCTTTCCTGGGCTAAGGTGAAGCAAATCCCCATAATCCACGAGTTTTTTTCTCCATGCCGAAGGTCGCATGCTCATACTTGTCGTCGCCATTGCTTGCCGTCGAATGTCGGTGCTCGGAACAAGGATCAAGGGTTCTGTGGTGATCGCCCCCCTAGGGTGGCTCCGCCATTGTTCTGATCCATCCTTCGTTCCTTAGCTCATATGAAACTGGCTCGACTATTTTGTTTTTTCTTCTCACCATGTTCTAAAATGGTGAGCTATATTTTGTAGGGGTCCCATGAGGCATGAAGCCAATTATGATTATAAAAACTTGCATCTGTGTCATTACTATTGGTTGCAGAAACCATTAGCGAAATAATCTCAAATAATGGATGGTTGTATGCTAACCATGTAAATTTGGCTAGGCAATTTTGGGGTATGAGTATAATGATATGTAATTAAACACATGATGAGTCGAGTGATATCTTTAGACCGTATCGTTTGTCATGTCACTTGTTATTATATATGACAAATTTATATGAATCTATGGAGTTTCTTTTGGCATGGCTCCAGCTTCTTGCGACTCTTGTTGTGGAGCCGCAGGAAATGACCATCTAAACATCATCTATTCTACTGCCTCCATGCGGGAATACAAGGTATCTTAGGAAATTTAAGACAAATTATTGAGTAAACCAAATGATGCACATAGTCCTCATTTAATTATAAAAGGATTTTGTGCTTATCATATCGATTGGTGTTTTGGGGAGTTAGTTTACCTAAAATACGGAGTACCTTATAAGTTGAGACAAAATTTTGAACAGTTTGGTTATTTATATTTCAGCACGGAAGGAGTATAAAAAGAGGAGCAAGGCCTGCCAAAATTGGTTTAAATATAGTCTTATACAGATTGAGTGCTTTTTTGTCTGAATTCATGCACATTCATCTAACTGCAAAAGGTGCTTGCATCATGAGTCAAACAATTTTCGTATCCAAATTCGTCCCCTGAAGTCACCAATCTGTCCCCACTCCCCAGTGACCCATACCTTATCCCCTCCTCTGCTTCGTCCTGTCTCCGGCCATCCCCTCTGGCCCCACCACTTCTTCGCCGGCGAGCTCCACCCAGAGCCGG
Organism: Themeda triandra; assembly: GCA_018135685.1. NCBI lineage: Eukaryota > Viridiplantae > Streptophyta > Magnoliopsida > Poales > Poaceae > Themeda > Themeda triandra. The sequence continues at coordinate 88,585 of JAENPR010001624.1, read as the reverse complement.
CAGCGCCGCGGCGGAGGTCCAAGCCGAGCTCCAATTCATCCCAGCTCCCAGCCACGGAACACTGTCCGCGCGTGTTGCGGCGGCGAGCCCCCGTGCATTCGCGCCGCCGGCGCGCGAACATTCTTGTCCGCCCGCCCCCCTCTTCCTCTCGTAACTCCACCCCACGCGTCCTCGTGGGTCCGCCGGCCTACACCGCTTCCCCCCCTGCCCGGGGTCTGCTCTCTTCTTCGACTCCTGAGCACCGCCCCGCCCCACCCCGGCGCAGGAGAAGCGCCGCCCCTCGGAGTCGTTGTCCCAGTCCCAGCCCGCGGAACGGGAGCGGCACTGGAAGGCGAGGGAGTTCCCGGGGACTGCTGGTGGCGGCGGACGGCGTGCCCAGCTCCGAATATTGTACACGGTGCAGGTGCGTTCAGGCATACATATCTTTGTCGTTGCCCAAGTCCCATTTGCTGGTGTTGGCGGATCATTTGTCTGGGTTAGTAGTGGGTTGCTAGCTACCAATGGGATTCAAGGCTTGCTACTCCAATTTGATAAAATCTAATCTGCCTGTTGAATTGAATCAAGCGAGGTGGTAATTTCTCTGGCCTCGGATGGAATAAATTAAATAAAGTGGGAGTTAAAGTATACAGGGGATCACCATCACAGCCCATGGTTGCCTACTGCAGTTCCAGGAAGGTTACATGTATGAAGCCAGCCTCTATATAGACAGTCGATCTCGCCAGGAAGCCCCTAGCTCGGTTCCCCTCTTCTCTCTAGCAGATAGACATGACCAGTAAGCAGCAGATGCATGGGATGTCTCAGTGGCCGCTCCAGAATATGCTGTCTACGAAATAAAGATTCAAATCTGAAAAGTAGAACTGTTCAGCACATGGATGCCCGTTTAGTGCTTCTAAATAAACGGACCATGTTGCTGATTATTTTCTCTAACGAAACTTTACGCCACCTTTGAATGGTGTAGTGCATCTCACATGCTTGAAGAATATTGAAATACGAATAAAGTAGAGCCGCATAGGACATTTTGGAACGCATCCCGAACTGTGTCTGACAACTGGAGTATATTGGTGTGCTTGTGGAGCGACAGTGGTACACTTTTTAGTTATATATATAGAGTGGTACACCTTTTAGTTTAAATAAATTAACGAGTGGAAATTAAAGTATACATGAGAAGACCGCTGCAGTTGACGACTGCAGACGGCACTTCCATGAAGATCGCATCACAATTGACATGCATGAAGCCTCTTGATCTGAGAGAGTTCAGAGAGAGTTGGTCCAGCCAGTGAGCCCCTCTGTTCTCAGCTGTCCTCTTCTCTTCTCTCGCACATAGACATAGCCAGTACAATCAGCAGATCTGCTAGCTGCAACATGTCGATCTGCGAAATCCATTGAACCTGTAAGCCAAACTACTCTCTTGCTTCAGCACTTTCACTTTCCTTCAGTCATCTTTGCAAGTTATCTGATTTTCTTTCCCCCATCAAATTAAACCACAGGTAGCATGCGCTTCTGGCAAGTCATAAATCAGATCTGCTAGCCACTCGTTGAGCACAGCTAGCACTTCGCAGTCAGCACTTGGTTGGATCGCGCGAGGCACACAAAAAGGTAATCAAATACTAAGACATGACCAAACAACATGGCGTGTTGTATTAATTTATTTTCTATTTTACAGTGTTTATTACTTTGTTTCAGTTAAAGGTCGCCAAGTATTCTCTGCTTTAACCATTGCACTGCTCTGGTTGTTTTTAACCATCCCCTGCCCTACTCTAGGAATCACCTTTGTTGAAGCAGATCCTACTTGTGACCTGTCCCGTCTTCATACTTTCTGTCTATGCATCTCAATAAGAGGTCAGTCCATCTCTCCTAAAATTTGATTTCCATTTTTGTTCACTGGCAACCAATGTCTCAGTTGCTTGCTCTTACATTTTTTATGGCTGCTCACTTGCTCAGTTTTTATCCTATGGAGGAGTTTAGAACTCGATCATATCAATAATTGCTGTACATCTTGACACTGCATAAGCTTTATTTTTTACTGGTAACCATGTAAAAATATTTTTTATAATATATGACTGTTACACTTGTACATTGGATTGTTTAATTATCTTTAGCACAAAATGTGATTTATCTAGAAGTTGTCATTTTTTATTCTCTACAAGTTGTTGGTTCCCTCATTTATTTTTATACTCTTATATATTGATTCATTCAAAACAGCTCGTATATTTGCTAGCCCATGAGAGGGCTTGTTTCTTATTTTGCTGCATGCATTTGTGGGAAATTGTTTCGCAAGTTCGAGCACCCACATTTGTTTTTTCTATAAAAGTGCTTGAGTAATCAGGAATGGGTAGTGGAGCTACTGAACGTGAAAAGTTGGAGATAAAATTGGATAGAAGGCTGCAGGATCCAAAAACAGAACCATTAATATCTTTCCCATTAGATTTTTTGGAAGACATCACAAGCGGGTTTTCCACTGAACGAGTACTTGGTGAGGGTGGGTATGGAGTCGTATACAAGGTATGGCATTCTTCTTTCACTCCAATTTCGGCTGACGGGTGATAGCAACTGAAAGATAATGAATGCTTTATCTACATGTATGAAGGGAGTTCTCCGGAGCGGCAAAACTATTGCTGTAAAGAAGATTTTTGATAAACATCTGCTGGACAATGATAATCGAGTCAAGAATGAGATCATTTGTCTCAAGGAGGTCAAGCACCAAAATATCATACAGCTTGTAGGTTACTGTGTCGAAACCAAGTCAGAATTGATGGAACTTAGTGGAAACATGTTTTGGCTGAAAAACGTGCATGGTTGTTGTGCTTTGAATTTCTTTGTAATGGAAGCCTTGACAAGCATCTTTCTGGTATGCTGAAATAAGATCTTCTGTATTTTTTTTTTCCTTTCCAAACTTCACTTGATTTGAAGTCTATAACACGCACTCAACTCTGTCATTATATCGATAGCCACATAGTGATAAATTCAATTATATTTTTCTGTTTGTTGATCTATTTCTACAGATGACACCTCGGGACTTGATTGGGACGAGAGATATAAGATAATTAGGGGAGTATGCAGAGGTTTGCATTATCTTCATGATAAACATCATATTGCTCACCGGGACCTTAAACCACAAAATATACTGATGGATGACACGATGATGCCTAAAATTGCAGATTTTGATTTCTCAAGGCTTTTGAGTCAAGAAAAATCTAGAATTGTCACTGCAAACATTGCTGGAACGCTGTAAGCTATGCCTCTTGCTAGAGCTTCAATTTTTTTAGTATATTCTACCGATGATTATGCTAAATTCTTGTGCAGTGGATATATGGCACCAGAATGCATAGAACAGCGATCTATCTCCTTTGAGGCAAATATATTCAGTTTGGGTATCATAATCATCGAGATAATCACAGGTCGCAGGGACTATCCCAGTATCAGAGAGGCAACTGAAACATCTCTCAAGCACTACACTAAAGAAGTAAGATTATTTAGTATTATTACAGACTGTAATTTTCTACATTACGTATTCAAATGTCTTTTTACGATAAATTACTTATGCAAATGTTAGGTGGTTGGAACTTGGAGGAAAAGACTCATAGAAATAAGACCCACGCATATGTCACCGGAAATGCATATCCAACAAGTGGAAAAATGCATCTCTATAGCCCTGATGTGCCTGGAACCTGAATTGAAGAAAAGGCCTACTTCACTAGACATAGTTCAAGGTCTAGATGCAGTTGAACCAGAATCTGGGTGTCCTGGAAACTCTCCCAGTGATCTTGAGGAGGTATGATCTCTCAATGTGCACCTGCGCCTCTCCACACTTAATTTTGTAATGGTCTCGAAATTTATATGCATGTCTGTTGACATTTCTAACGCCACTCAGTGTTAGGTTGTCATCCCCAACATGGCGCCAAAAATGCTGGTACTAAATAATGCAACCGCTACTAGAAATAAATATGGGATCCGCAAGCGCACGATAATACCGATGTAGCATTTTAACCGGGAGTAATCCGTATCGTTATTTATAATTTTACCACCGGGAAGGGAATGCACTGGATAATGAGTGATGAGCAATGCACATGCGATAATGGAGAGCTTAACCTTTGTCCGTATCGATCATCTCATACAAAGGTAAGTGTCACATAAAATATAGGAATGAATGATAAATGACATAAGATAAATGAGAGCATTTAGCCACATAAAATAATAGTAATAAGCCATCTCAACTTAGCACTCTAAGCTTATAACACTAGCATGGACTAGGACGATCTAGGGTATAATCCTATGTTATTCTAACTATAAGGTCAAAGCATACAATGATTAGTGCAAGAACATCTAGCAATCATGGCGGGAAAAGGTTACATCTATGCATAGTGATATTACCAGAAAAGACAAGAGACATAGCAATGACTTCAATGTAATAGGTTGTTCTACTAAGACCTACCAACGGGGGATGGAATACAAAGGACTCAACGGAACTGTCACTTCCGCGATCTACCACACGACCCGGCCAATAGGGTGCAATCGCAGATAAATACGGTCTAGGCACCACGCCTACACAATATTTACCACTTACCCATCGATCTAATGAGCAAGCGCTATACGATCCTATGCATAAACATAATTCTAGTCCAACTATGCTAAACATATAATCAAAGTAAACTAAGAACAATATAATTGAGAACATAATCAAATAGAGCAAAGTCAAGTCTCGATATAATAGAATAGAATAAAGTACTACTCATAGTATCACGAACAATGATGAATATTACAAGAATGTAGAGGGAATTACCAAGAACTCCGACAGATCCGGACTCCAAGCTAGGCTTGATTCCCTCTAGATCTATTCCTATGTAGCTATGCTACTAAACTATGGAGCTCTAATTGAGATGGTGGCTCAAGCTTCTCGACTCGATGAGAGAATGAACTCTTGAATGAATTAGGGATTAGGGTTTCACCCGAGGGCCGGGGGCTCAATATATAGCCCCCTAGGATTAACCGCAGCCCTCGGATCAAACCGACCTAAATGGACGATAATTATTCATCCTCAAAGGCGGTGGAGGCGGGATCCACGAGACTCCACCTGATTGGTGGAGGTGGGGAGTCGGCCGACTCCCCTGGGTCGGCCGACCGCCACCCCGCCAGTGGGCCCCAGCTTCCGGGGTTTGCCTTCCGGAGTCTTCTAGATTATACAATTTTACCCGTTCGGTCTTTATCTCTATGTAATCATGACATGTGGGCCTCCTTTGGTTCTCTTTTCGATAAACCCCTGCGAAATAGACAATCACCAAAACTCATGGAATTCATCGTCAGTGTAACCCCTATATCTAACAGGTGAACTCATATTAGTCCTTTCTCTTGCCGCGTTGACGGTATAAAATTGATACTTAACGACCGTCAACAAACTCCCCCAAGCTTACCTTTTGCTCGTCCCCGAGCAAAGATAGACTCAGTGATGGATCGGAGTTGCTACAATGCTTTCACTCCTCACAAGTACACATGCGTTCAAACAAGAACTCTCCTCCGGATTAGAGTGAACTATCCTGACTCAAAACTTACTCATATTACCTTTCACCATGGGGCTTGTAACCGTCACTTGGGTCTTGAGTAGTTGAAAGATAGAACGGTCAAGTCAAGCGCCATGTTTCTCGCTCTTTGATCAACTATTATCCCGGAGTTTTTGCAAAGTTTGAAATAAAACTCGAGTTCCTTGTATGAACCTTTCGTGTCTCTCATTTGTGGTATTTCGGATCCTCTCTAAGGCATGAGTAATGTATGCCTTCTCTTCTCTCAAAATATGTGGTATTTGTGGAACTAAGGCATAGTGGAAAGTGCCTTCTCTCTCTCACCCTACTTTCTAATAGGCTTATGTGGAGCTCATAGGTGGGGAGACACTCAAACTCACTTGCATATATTGCACAAGTTAAGACATGGATCCAATAGGAACTAAAAAAATAATAAAGTCATATGTGCATGTGAATGAGGAAAGGGGATGAATGATAGGATGATGATGATAAGGAAATGATTATGAGGGGTGATCACTTGGTGAACATCTACTTCTACACTTGCTCCTTTGGGGATAACATGACTCCCTTTATTCGGAAACCTTGAAACTTCTTAAACTTCTCAAAAACTTCTTGAATGGAAGGACTTGGCTACTCTTTCTTTTTCTTTTCTTTTTCTTTTTTTTTTTTTAAAACAACCAATCCTCTGAAAATGAAACTTTAGAACAGGGAGTGTATAACTTGAAATGATAATGACTGGAGCTTTTTATGTAGGCAATGAAACGGCAATGATTATTTCTAGATGTTCACTCCCGAGAATAGGAGTAGAACCTTTTACGGATGATGTGAAATGAATGGCGTATGTATATGTGGATGGATGAATGGATGGATGCGTACTCCCGGTGTAGGAGCAAAGATAAGTGCGTGTCTCTAAGGTAGAGATAGCACAATATGTGGGGAATGCGTACTCCCGGGGTAGGAGCAGATAGGTGCGTATCTCCGGGGTAGAGATAGCATGATATGTGGTGGATATGGATCTATATGTGGGTGGTACTTCGAGGAACGTAGTAGCACGTAATGAATGTAGTATTTATAAAGTGGGTGCGTGCTTCGAGGGACGAAGTAGCATAGATCAATGGATGGAGAGCACATAGTATTGACTTTATCTGCGTGACTAATTCCTTATGGGTCCACAAAGATAACCACACTCAATGCCTATAAAGTCTACACTCAAATCTACAATATGATCTATTTAAACAGATGGGTTTTCCTAATCTAGTAAGCATGAATATATGGCTTTGTGGTAGGAATTTGAACTCTCATCATAAAGGAACTCATCATGCAGGAATTTAATATTTTCAAAGATAAATTCTCCGAGAACTCTAGTATCTCTAGGAACAAGATGGATAGCAGCTCAAAACCTTCCCATATCATACCCGTCAACCACCTAGACTTAGATCAAGTGTTCGCTACCCACAAGTTTCGTGTTCAGAGCAAATCTCAAATCTAAACGGTTGTGTCCAAGACTCGGGAGAGTGCAAGGTTGAAAACTAGGTACTTGAAAGGAATTACGGCAGAGCAACTATTCATCATCTCCATGTAGAGTTTATTCTAGGGATCACTTTTAAAGACAGTTGCAAGAGCTCTCCAAAAGTAGAAAAGATAAATAAGGAAATCTTTACGGGTTTCTATGGTTATGCATCTTTTTTAGTTGTTTTAACAAAGCATACTTTAATAAAGCATAATTAGATAAGTTGGAGACACTTAGCTTGGTACACGGGGATGCTCTCCCCAAGCCGGATGTTGACATAGTCTGCGATGTTGCCGATGTGCACAAGACGTTCTAGTCCTCCGGGGTGTCGTAGATAGTTGCTTTGTTGGAGACGGCATTCAATTGTCGCGGCGACTCCGACAGGGACCTGGATGTCCTTCTGCTGTTAGCTCTTCTTGATCCTTGATGTTGTGAAGCTCAAAGTAGACAACAAAGCTTGTGGAACTAATTAAGCGTTAGTGATAAAACCTCTAGGCCTTGGTTGTCTAGAACTTTCTTAACTTAGACTTGTTCTAACGGGATCACATGAAATATTTTTATCTTTTTATTATTTAAGGAATGCGAGACAGGAAAAATAAATATGCTTTGAGAAATTATTTTTGTGCCACCACAGTAAATGACTATTCACATGGGGCTTGATGATTTTACTCGATGCAAATGCCAAACATTTTTATTTTCTTTTCTAATGCGGAGATAAAAGAGTAAAGATGCAACAAAGATGCAAGTAGGAAATAAATATGCTAAGGTAAAAATATAATGCTTTGGAAAGTAATGCGATAAATACCAAGTTACCTCTTGGCGCGGCGTTCGGTGGTTTTAAGTCCTCCGAACAGACTTGTCATAATTGCTCATTTTTCAAGGGCGCATTGGCTGGCGCCTCTGATGATGTCGCCTCTTGTGTAGGAATAGTTTCTGATTTTTCTTTTACCTTCCACACCTTCTTTGTTGGAGAGGGTGATCTTGAGGAGGAAGCTACCTTCCACACCTTCTTTGTTGGAGAGGGTGATCTTGAGGAGGAAGCTTCTTGGAGCACTTGTTTCTCTTCTGATGACAGCACCTTCTCAGGTTCTTCTACAATGTTCTTCTCTTCTGGGTACCGATCTTCATATCTCAATACTTCTCCCTCATAGTTGGCCCATCCATCTGTAGTGATGTTCTTCTTGTTCGCGGCGACGGTACGCCGCTCTTCTCCTTACTCGTTCTTCTTGGGCTCCTCGGTGATTATATAATTATTATTGAAGTAGCGGCGTACCTTCTCGGTGGGAAAGTGGAAGTGAATCTCTCCCCGTCCCAATATAGATGATAGCTCGGTGGTGTTCGGAATGGTCTTCCTAGGATGATTGGAGGATCATAGTCATCTCCCATGTCAATGACTAGGAAGTCTCAGGGACATAATGGTTATCTATCTGGATGAGGACATCCTTCACTTCTCCTTCGACGAAGCGGAATGTCCGTCCGCCATCCGCACTGTGCATAGGTAGGCTCCAAAGGCATAGTGCCATATAGATACTCATAAGTTACCTTGGCCATAATGTTGACGCCCGATCCGGTGTCACAGATAGCTTTATTGAAAGAGCTTCTGTTGATGGAGCATTGAATGGTTGGGACACACAGGGTCATCCTTCTTGATCGGACGTGGGGACCTCGAGTAAGTGGTCATGCTCCTTGTGGACTGCAGTGACCATCCTCCTTGTCTCCGTCTTCTTGGTCTTCTTATTCTTGTTCTTGCTCTTCTTAGCCGGACTCTTCTTCTTCTCACTGCTCTGGGCGATGAGGGTGTCTTGAACTGCAGCACTGTTCTTGAAGGAGAAGGTTTCTCTCTTGCCCTTGATGTTGAAGATGATCTTGGCGGTGTTGGCATACATGATGGCTCCAGCGGTGTTCAAGAACGGTCGTCCCAATGATAGGAGACCTTTCATCACCGCACGTATCCACTACCACGAAGTCTCATTTGGAACATACGAGTTGCCTACTCGTACACATATATCTTCTAGTATTCCCAAAGGAACACGGAGTGACCCATCTCGCAAGCCGTAAGCACATGGTTGTGTATGCTAAGGGGCATCCGAATAGCTTCTCATATATCACTCTTGGCATAATGTTGATGCTTGCACCGAAGTCACAGATTGCCTCATTAAAGTTAGTACTTCCAATGGAGATCGGAATAACTGGTCTCCCTGGATCGCCCTTCTTGATTGGCAGAGTTGAGTCAATCCATGACCCCTTCGATGGATCACTCCGGCTGTCTTCTACATTGAATATATCAACAAGATTTGCGGTCTCGAGCTCTTCGGGTTGTCCTCGCGGTTACCTTGACCCGGTGGAGGGAGCAAGGTTAACAAGCTGTTGTACTGCGACTCAAGTATCTTGTTGAAGCTGAGCCGACTCTTGATGGCATTGGAAAAGCCATCCATCCCGTTGCTTGAGTGTCTCTAGGACCTTGTCATTTGATGTCGCTTTTTGGACGGATTGTCCATCATCTTGCCTTGGTTCGACACTAACTCTCTCAAAGGCGGCCGGTTGTAATTATTGTAGGAGGAGTTGTTACCTTGATAGTTGCCTGAATAATTGCCTGAGTAGTTAGGCCTCTGCTGTTGATTCCAACCTTGATTCTGCTGAGGACGATAGTAATTATTGTTGTTGTTGTTGTTGAGGTAGTTCACATCCTCCTTCAGCTCGCGCTTAGCACCCAGTGTGCCCGGTCTCTCCACACTCTTCACATGTCATGCGAGCATCATGTATATGCATGACTTCTTTCTTCTCTCCGGGGCTCTCTCATCGAGCCTCTTCATTAGCAAATCCATTTTGGCGAGACAAAGCATGTCTACCTCTTTCACTGGTGCATTCCTCCACCTCTCTTGCGGGTCTCGAGTTCTTTCTTCACTCCAACCTTGGTTGGATGCCATCTTCTCCACAAGAGCTATGGCTTGAGGAATAGTGAGTGATAAGAATGCACCTCCGGCAAAGATCCATCGTCTCGCGTGTCTTGTTGCTAAGCCCATGGTAGAATGTCTCGCATAAGCGGCCAATTCTCCATGCCATGATGAGGACACTCGAGGATGTAATCTTGGAAGCGCTCCCAAGCTTCGGGACAGGTCTCATCATGGTGTTGCTTTGAAAGCTTGATATCTTCCCACGAAGAGCATTTGTCTTGCCCATGGGGAAGAACTTCGCCAAGAAATTGGTGGAACATAGTGCCCACGTAGGATTCTTCTCCTTATTGGCGTAGAACCACCGCTTCGCTCTCCCCAAGAGTGAGAATGGGAAAAGGCGAAGTAGTATAGCATCTCTCGGGGACATCCTTGATAGTGAATGTGCTACAAATCTCCGAGAAAGTGTTGGAGATGAGCACTAGCATCTTCATGGGCCTTCCCACAGAATCGGCTTGCTTGCACCATGTTGATTAGCGCAGCTTGAGCTCAAAAGCTCCTTCAATGTCCGCAAAATGGGTCCCGTACGAATGTTGTCCGTAGTTGGAGCTGAGAACTCGCGGAGTGACTTGTGCGCCATGGCTTCAAACGCTGGTGTCAAGTCTCGCACGAAAGGTTGTCTTTCTGCTTCCGACAAACTTCCAAGTTGAGTTGATGATGATGATGATTGATTGGTCTTCTTCAACCTGCTTCTGGCTTTCCTGAATAAAGCTTCTGGATCGTCAATATAATTATCAGGAAGAATTGTCTTGATTACCCTGCATAAGATACACAAGTAGACAAAACAAGGGTAATCCTGTAGAGATGGGTTAGTATGACAAAGACAACTCAATCACATTATCTAGTGCAGTGCTGCTCAATATCCATTGGCTTTCAACCTTCCCCGGCAACGGCGCCAAAAATGCTTGTTGACATTTCTAACGCCACTCAGTGTTAGGTTGTCATCCCCAACATGGCGCCAAAAATGCTGGTACTTGTTGACGGTCCTTAAGTATCAATTTTATACCGTCAACGCAGCAAGAGAAAGGACTAATATGAGTTCACCTGTTAGATATAGGGGTTACACTGACAGAATTCCACGAGTTTTGGTGATTGTCTATTTCTGCAGGGGGTTATCGGAAAGAGAACCAAAGGAGGCCCACATGTCATGATTACATAGAGATAAAGACCGAACGGGTAAAATTGTATAATCTAGAAGACTCCGAAGGCAAACCACAAGCCGGGCCCACTCGGGGGGTGGCGGTCGGCCGACCCGGGGAGTCGGCCGACTCCCCACCTCCACCAATCGGTGGAGTCTCGTGGATCCCCGCCTCCACCGCCTTTGAGGATGAATAATTATCGTCCATTTAGGTCGGTTTGATCCGAGGGCTGTGGTTAATCCTAGGGGGCTATATATTCGAGCCCCGGCCCCCGGGTGAAACCCTAATTCATTCAAGAGTTCATTCTCTCATCGGAATTCGAGAAGCCGAGCCACCATCTCAATTAGAGCTCCATAGTTTAGTAGCATAGCTACATAGGAATAGATCTAGAGGGAATCAAGCCTAGCTTGGAGTCCGGATCTGTCGGAGTTCTTGGTAATTCCCCTCTACATTCTTGTAATATTCATCATTGTTCGTGATACTATGAGTAGTACTTTATTCTATTCTATTATATCGACTTGACTTTGCTCTATTTGATTATGTTCTCAATTATATTGTTCTTAGTTTACTTTGATTATATGTTTAGCATAGTTGGACTAGAATTATGTTTATGCATAGGATCGTATAGCGCTTGCTCATTAGATCGATGGGTGAGTGGTAAATATTGTGTAGGCGTGGTGCCTAGATTGTATTTATCTGCGATTACACCCTATTGGCCGGGTCGTGTGGTAGATCGCGGAAGTGACAGTTCCGTTGAGTCCTTTGTATTCCATCCCCGTTGGTAGGTCTTAGTAGAACAACCTATTACATTGAAGTCATTGCTATGTCTCTTGTCTTCTCGGTAATATCACTATGCATAGATGTAACCTTTTCCCGCCATGATTGCTAGATGTTCTTGCACTAATCATTGTATGCTTTGACCTTATAGTTAGAATAACATAGGATTATACCCTAGATCGTCCTAGTCCATGCTAGTGTTATAAGCTTAGAGTGCTAAGTTGAGATGGCTTATTACTATTATTTTATGTGGCTAAATGCTCTCATTTATCTTATGTCATTTATCATTCATTCCTATATTTTATGTGACACTTACCCCGTATGAGATGATCGATACGAGACAAGGTTAAGCTCTCCATTATCGCATGTGCATTGCTCATCACTCATTATCCAGTGCATTCCCTTCCCGGTGGTAAAATTATAAATAACGATACCTGGATTACTCCTGGTTAAAATGCTACATCGGTATTATCCGTGCGCTTGCGGATCCCATATTTATTTCTAGTAGCAAGTTGCATTATTTAGTACCGGCATTTTTGGCGCCATGTTGGGGATGACAACCTAACACCGAGTGGCGTTAGAAATGTCAACAAGCATTTTTGGCGCCGTTCGGGAAGGTTGAAAGCCAATGGATAATGAGCAAAGCATTGCACTAGATAATGTGATTGAGTTGTCTTTGTCATACTAACCCTTCTCTACGGATTACCCTTGTTTTGTCTACTTGTGTATCTTATGCGGGTAATCAAGACAATTCTTCCCGATAATTATATTGACGATCCGAAGCTTTATTCGGGAAGGCGGAAGCAAGTTGAAGAAGACCAATCAATCATCATCATCAACTCAACTTGGAAGTTTGTCGAAGCGTAAAGTCAACCTTTCGTTCGAGACTTGACACCAAGCATTTGAAGCCATGGCGAACAAGTCACTCCGCGAGTTCTCGGCTCCCACTACGGATAACATTCGCACTTTGGACCCGGCTGCGGACATCGAAGGAGCTTTTGAGCTCAAGCCTGCGCTAATCAACATGGTGCAAGCAAGCCGGTTACGTGGGAAGGCCCATGAAGATGCTAGTGCTCATCTCCAACACTTCCGGAGATTTGTAGCACATTCACTATCAAGGATGTCCCCGAGATGCTATACTACTTCGCCTCTTCCCATTCTCACTCTTGGGGAGAGCGAAGCAGTGGTTCTACGCCAATAAGGAGAAGAATCCTACGTGGGCACTATGTTCCACCAATTTCTTGGCGAAGTTCTTCCCCATGGGCAAAACAAATGCTCTTCGTGGGAAGATATCAAGCTTTCAGCAACACCATGATGAGACTGTCCCCGAAGCTTGGGAGCGCTTTCAAGATTACATCCTCGAGTGTCCTCATCATGGCATGGAGAATTGGCTGCTCATGCGATATTCTACCATGGGCTTAGCAACAAGACACGTGAGACGATGGATGCCGCTGGCTGAGGTGCATTCTTATCACTCACTATTCCTCAAGCCACGCTCTTGTGGAGAAGATGGCATCCAACCAAGGTTGGAGTGAAGAAAGAACTCGAGACCCGCAAGAGAGGTGGAGGAATGCACCAGCTGAAAGAGGTAGACATGCCGTCCCGCCAAAATGGATTTGCTAATGAAGAGGCTCGATGAGAGAGCCCCGAGAAGAAAGAAGTCATGCATATACATGATGCTCGCATGACATGTGAAGAGTGTGGAGAGACACACACAAAGCTAACCGCCCGGAGCCGGGAGGATGTGAACTACCTCAACAACAACAACAACAACAATTACTACCGTCCTCGCGAGAATCAAGGTTGGAATCAACAAACAGAGGCCTAACTACTCGTGCAATTATTCAGGCAACTATTAAGGTAACAACTCCTCCTACAATAATTACAACCAGCCGCCTTTGAGAGAGTTAGTGCTGAACCAAGGCAAGATGATGGACAATCTGTCCAAAAAGCTGACATCAAATGACAAGGTCCTAGAGACACTCGGCAAGAATGGGATGGATGGCTTTTCCAATGCCATCAAGAGTCACTCGGCTTCAACAAGATACTTGAGTCGCAGTACAACAGCTTGTTAACCTTGCTCCCTCCACTCGGTCAAGGTAAACCGGGACAACCCGAAGAGCTCGAGACCGCAAATCTTGTTGATATATTCAATGTAGAAGACAGCCGAGTGATCCATCGAAGGGGTCATGGATTGACTCAACTCTGCCAATCAAGAAGGGCGATCCAGGGAGACCAGTTATTCCGATCTCCATTGGAAGTACTAACTTTAATGAGGCAATCTGTGACTTCGGTGCAAGCATCAACATTATGCCAAGAGTGATATATGAGAAGCTATTCAGATGCCCCTTAGCATACACAACCATGTGCTTACAGCTTGCAGATCAGTCACTCCGTGTTCCTTTGGGAATACTAGAAGATATATGTGTACGAGTAGGCAACTCGTATGTTCCAGCAGACTTCGTGGTAGTGGATACAGGCAGTGATGAAAGGTCTCCTATCATTCTGGGACGACCGTTCTTGAACACTGCTGGAGCCATCATGTATGCCAACACTGCCAAGATCATCTTCAACATCAAGGGCAAGAGAGAAACCTTCTCCTTCAAGAACAGAGTGCCGCAGCTTCAAAGACACCCTCATCACAGAACAAGAGAAGAAGAAGAGTCCAGCTAAGAAGAGCAAGAACAAGAATAAGAAGACCAAGAAGACGGAGACAAAGTGAGGATGGTCACCGCAGTCCACAAGGAGCATGACCACTTACTCAGTCCCCACGTCCGATCAAGAAGGATGACCCAGTGTCCCAACCATTCAATGCTCCATCAACGTAGCTCTTTCAATAAAGCTGCCCGTGACACCGGATCGGGCGTCAACATTATGGCCAAGGTAACTTATGAGTATCTATATGGCACTATGCCTTTGGAGCCTACCTATGCACAAACCGCAGATGATGGACCGGACATTCCGCTCGTCGAAGGAGAAGTGAAGGATGTCCTCATCCAGATAGATGACCACTATGTCCCTACAGACTTCCTAGTCATTGACATGGGAGATGACTACGATCCTCCAATCATCCTAGGAAGACCATTCCCGAACACCACCAGAGCTATCATCTATATTGGGACAAAAGGAGAGATTCATTTCCACTTTCCCACCGAGAAGGTACGCCGCTACTTCAATAATAATTATATAATCACCGAGGAGCCCAAGAAGAACAGAGCAAGGAGAAGGCAAATACCCGTCCGCGCGAACAAGAAGAACATCACTACAGATGGATGGGCCAACTATGAGGGAGAAGTATTCAGATATGAAGATCGGTACCCAGAAGAGAAGAACATTGTAGAAGAACCTGAGAAGGTGCTGTCATCAGAAGAGAAACAAGTGCTCCAAGAAGCTTCCTCCTCAAGATCACCCTCTCCAACAAAGAAGGTGTGGAAGGTAGCTTCCTCCTCAAGATCACCCTCTCCAACAAAGAAGGTGTGGAAGGTAAAAGAAAAATCAGAAACTATTCCTACACAAGAGGCGACATCATCAGAGGCGCCAGCCAATGCGCCCCTTGAAAAATGAGCAATTATGACAAGTCCTGTTCGGAGGACTTAAAACCACTGAACGCCGCGCCAAGAGGTAACTTGGTATTTATCGATTACTTTCCAAAGATTATATTTTTACCTTAGCATATTTATTTCCTACTTGCATCCTTGTTGCATCTTTACTCTTTTATCTCCGCATTAGAAAAGAAAATAAAAATGTTTGGCATTTGCATCCGTAAAATCATCAAGCCCCATGTGAATAGTCATTTACCGTGGTGGCACAAAAATAATTTCTCAAAGATATTTATTTTTCCCGTCTCGCATTCCTTAAATAATAAAAAGATAAAAATATTTCATGTGATCCCGTTAGAACAAGTCTAAGTTAAGAAAGTTCTAGACAACCAAGGCCTAGAGGTTTTATCACTAACGCTTAATTAGTTCCACAAGCTTTGTTGTCTACTTTGAGCTTCACGTAACATCAAGGATCAAGAAGAGCTAACAGCGAAGGACATCCAGTCCCCGTCCTGAGTGCTTTGCCCGCGACAATTGAACGCTGCCTCCAACAAAGAACTATCTACAACACTCCCGGAAGACTAGAACATCTTCGCTGCTCGTCGGCAACATCGCAGACTATGTCAACATCCAGCTTGGGAGAGCATCCCCGTGTACCAAGCTAAGTATCTCCAACTTATCTAATTATGCTTTATTAAAGTGTGCTTTGTTAAAACAACTAAAAAAAAAAGAGTTGCATAACCATAGAAACCCAGAAAGATTTCCTTATTTATCTTTTCTACTTTTGGAGAGCTCTTGCAATCTGTCTTTAAAAGTGATCCCTAGAATAAACTCTACATGGAGATGATGAATAGTTGCTCGCCGTAATTCCTTTCAAGTACCTAGTTTTCAACCTTGCACTCTCCCGAGTCTTGGACACAACCGTTTAGATTTGAGATTTGCTCGAACCCGAAACTTGTGGGTAGCGAACACTTGATCTAAGTCTAGGTGGTTGACGGGTATGATATGGGAAGGTTTTGAGCTGCTATCCATCTTGTTCCTAGAGATACTAGAGTTCGAGAATTTATCTTTGAAAATATTAAATTCCTGCATGATGAGTTCCTTTATGATGAGAGTTCAAATTCCTACCACAGCCATATATTCATGCTTACTAGATTAGGAAAACCCATCTGTTTAAATAGATCATATTGTAGATTTGAGTGTAGACTTTATAGGCATTGAGTGTGGTTATGCTGTGGACCCATAAGGAATTAGTCACGCGAGATAAAGTCAAGACTATGTGCTCTCCATCCATTGATCTATGCTACTGTCCCTCGAAGCACGCACCCATTTTATAAATACTACATTCATTCCGTGCTACTTCTTCCTCGAAGTACCACCCACATATAGATCCATATCCACCACATATCGTGCTATCTCTACCCCGGAGATACGCACCTATGCTACTCGTACCACTCGAGTACGCATTCTCCACTTACCGTGCTATCTCTACCCCGGAGATACGCACCTATGCCGCTCCTACCCCGGGAGTACGCATCCATCCATTCATCCATCCACATATACATACGCCATTCATTTCACTTCATCCCGTAAAGGTTCTACTCCTATTCGGGAGTGAACGTCTAGACATAATCATCGCCGTTCTATTTGCCTACATAAAAGCTCCAAGGTTATTATCATTTCAAGTTATACACTCCCTGTGCTAAAGTTTTATTTCCAGAGGATTGGTTGCTCTAAAAAAAAAGAAAGAAAGAAAAAAAAAGAGAAAAAAAAAGAGAGAAAAAGAAAGGAGTAGCCAAGTCCTTCCATTCAAGAAGTTTCAAGGTTTCCGAATAAAGGGAGTCATGTTATCCTCAAAGGAGCAAGTGTAGAAGTAGATGTTCACCAGCTTGAGTACCCCTCATAATCATTTCCTTATCACCATCATCTTATCATCTTCTCATCCATTCCATTTCCTCATTCACATGCACATATGACTTCATTATTATTTTAGTTCCTAATGGATCCATGTCTTAACTGTGCAATATATGCAAGTGAGTTTGAGTGTCTCCCCACCTATGAGCTCCACATAAGCCTATTAGAAAGTAGGGTGAGAGAGAGAAGGCACTTTTCACTATGCCTTAGTTCCACAAATACTACATATTTTGAGAGAAGAGAGAAGGCATACATTACTCATGCCTTAGAGAGGATCCGTAAATACCACAAATGAGAGACCGAAAGGTTCATACAAGGAACTCGAGTTTTATTTCAAACTTTGCAAAAACTCCGGATAATAGTTGATCAAAGAGCGAGAAACATGGCGCTTGACTTGACCGTTCTATCTTTCAACTACTCAAGACCCAAGTGACGGTTACAAGCCCCATGGTGAAAGGTAATATGAGTGAGTTTTGAGTCGGGATAGTTCACTCTAATCCGGAGGAGAGTTCTTGTTTGAACGCATGTGTACTTGTGAGGAGTGAAAGCATTGTAGCAACTCTTTGATCCATCAAGAGTCTATCTTTGCTCGGGGACGAGCAAAAGGTAAGCTTGGGGGAGTTTGTTGACGGTCCTTAAGTATCAATTTTATACCGTCAACGCGGCAAGAGAAAGGACTAATATGAGTTCACACATTAGATATAGGGGTTACACTGACGGAATTCCACGAGTTTTGGTGATTGTCTATTTTACGCGGGGGTTATCGAAAAGAGAACCAAAGGAGGCCCACATGTCATGATTACATAGAGATAAAGACCGAACGGGTAAAATTGTATAATCTAGAAGACTCCGGAAGGCAAACCTGGAAGGGCGGGGCCCGCAGCGGGGGTGGCCGGTCGGCCGACCCGGGGAGTCGGCCCCGACTCCCGCCTCCACCAGTCGGGTGGAGTCTCGTGGATCCCTCCTCCACGCCTTTGAGGATGAATAATTATCGTCATTTAGGTCGGTTTGATCCGAGGGCTGTGGTTAATCCTAGGGGGCTATATATTGAGCCCTTGGCCCCTGGTGAAACCTAATTCATTCAAGAGTTCATTCTCTCATCGGAATTCAGAGAAGCTTGAGCCACCATCTCAATTAGAGCTCCATAGTTTAGTAGCATAGCTACATAGGAATAGATCTAGAGGAATCAAGCCTAGCTTGGAGTCCGGATCTGTCGGAGTTCTTGGTAATTCCCCTCTACATTCTTGTAATATTCATCATTGTTCGTGATACTATGAGTAGTACTTTATTCTATTCTATTATATCGAGACTTGACTTTGCTCTATTTGATTATGTTCTCAATTATATTGTTCTTAGTTTACTTTGATTATATGTTTAGCATAGTTGGACTAGAATTATGTTTATGCATAGGATCGTATAGCGCTTGCTCATTAGATCGATGGGTGAGTGGTAAATATTGTGTAGGCGTGGTGCCTAGATTGTATTTATCTGCGATTACACCCTATTGGCCGGGTCGTGTGGTAGATCGCGGAAGTGACGGTTCCGTTGAGTCCTTTGTATTCCATCCCCGTTGGTAGGTCTTAGTAGAACAACCTATTACATTGAAGTCATTGCTATGTCTCTTGTCTTCTCGGTAATATCACTATGCATAGATGTAACCTTTTCCATATGATTGCTAGATGTTCTTGCACTAATCATTGTATGCTTTGACCTTATAGTTAGAATAACATAGGATTATACCCTAGATCGTCCTAGTCCATGCTAGTGTTATAAGCTTAGAGTGCTAAGTTGAGATGGCTTATTACTATTATTTTATGTGGCTAAATGCTCTCATTTATCTTATGTCATTT
The DNA here is from genome assembly GCA_018135685.1 of Themeda triandra. Classification (NCBI taxonomy): domain Eukaryota; kingdom Viridiplantae; phylum Streptophyta; class Magnoliopsida; order Poales; family Poaceae; genus Themeda; species Themeda triandra. The sequence continues at coordinate 69,392 of JAENPR010001624.1, read as the reverse complement.
ATCATTCATTCCTATATTTTATGTGACACTTACCACCATATGAGATGATCGTCTGATTAAGGTTAAGCTCTCCCATTATCGCATGTGCATTGCTCATCACTCATTATCCGATGCATTCCCTTCCCGGTGGTAAAATTATAAATAACGATACCTGGATTACTCCACGGTTAAAATGCTACATCGGTATTATCGTAAACTTGCGGATCCCATATTTATTTCTAGTAGCAGTTGCATTATTTAGTACCAGCATTTTTGGCGCCATGTTGGGGATGACAACCTAACACCGAGTGGCGTTAGAAATGTCAACAAGACTAAATAATGCAACTGCTACTAGAAATAAATATGGGATCCGCAAGCCTTACGTATAATACCGATGTAGCATTTTAACCAGGAGTAATCCAGTATCGTTATTTATAATTTTACCACTGGGAAGGGAATGCACTGGATAATGAGTGATGAGCAATGCACATGCGATAATGGAGAGCTTAACCTTGTCTCAGATCGATCATCTCATACAGGTAAGTGTCACATAAAATATAGGAATGAATGATAAATGACATAAGATAAATGAGAGCATTTAGCCACATAAAATAATAGTAATAAGCCATCTCAACTTAGCACTCTAAGCTTATAACACTAGCATGGACTAGGACGATCTAGGGTATAATCCTATGTTATTCTAACTATAAGGTCAAAGCATACAATGATTAGTGCAAGAACATCTAGCAATCATGGCGGAAAAGGTTACATCTATGCATAGTGATATTACCGAAAAGACAAGAGACATAGCAATGACTTCAATGTAATAGGTTGTTCTACTAAGACCTACCAACGGGGATGGAATACAAAGGACTCAACGGAACCGTCACTTCCGCGATCTACCACACGACCCGCCAATAGGGTGCAATCGCAGATAAATACGGTCTAGGCACCACGCCTACACAATATTTACCACTTACCCATCGATCTAATGAGCAAGCGCTATACGATCCTATGCATAAACATAATTCTAGTCCAACTATGCTAAACATATAATCAAAGTAAACTAAGAACAATATAATTGAGAACATAATCAAATAGAGCAAAGTCAAGTCTCGATATAATAGAATAGAATAAAGTACTACTCATAGTATCACGAACAATGATGAATATTACAAGAATGTAGAGGGGAATTACCAAGAACTCCGACAGATCCGGACTCCAAGCTAGGCTTGATTCCCTCTAGATCTATTCCTATGTAGCTATGCTACTAAACTATGGAGCTCTAATTGAGATGGTGGCTCGGCTTCTCCGAATTCCGATGAGAGAATGAACTCTTGAATGAATTAGGATTAGGGTTTCACCTGGGGCCAGGGCTCAATATATAGCCCCCTAGGATTAACCGCAGCCCTCGGATCAAACCGACCTAAATGGACGATAATTATTCATCCTCAAAGGCGCGAGGCAGATCCACGAGACTCCACCCGATTGGTGGAGGCGGGGAGCGGCCGACTGGGTCGGCCGACCGCCACCCCGGCCAGCGGGCCCTGCCTTCCGTGGTTTGCCTTCTGAGTCTTCTAGATTATACAATTTTACCCGCTCGGTCTTTATCTCTATGTAATCATGACATGTGGGCCTCCTTTGGTTCTCTTTCTCGATAAACCCCTCGCAGTAAATAGACAATCACCAAAACTCATGGAATTCCGTTGTAACCCCTATATCTAACAGGTGAACACATATTAGTCCTTTCTCTTGCTGCGTTGACGGTATAAAATTGATACTTAACGACCGTCAACAATGTCTGAACAAAATAACGAATCATGCTTCATTTTCCTGATCTGATTTAGTGTCCTGTTACATATAGTTATAGTGCAATTATCCTTACTTGTTGTTTGAAATTAGCCCTCATAATGACAAGCTGTTCACTAATCTGTCCACATGTGGAAGTGTACATTAGATTTACTTAGATGAACATGTAAGATCACATATGACTCCAGAGGCCAGTCAAAGCCTACATCCCTTCCTCCTAAAAGCATGTCATTGTGACATCATAGTTACACAACAGACCTAATCTTGTATTTATAAAGAGACTAGGTTACAAAAGTCCGACTCCAACTCTACCTTATACAGCCAAATACAATTCAAAGTCCTAATGTGACCAGACTCGTACATAATATTTGATATATATCTAACATCTAAATTTGGCATTTAGTGCTCGGTGGTCTAGGGCGGTACAATAGGTAACTTGCATCGTGTCTTAACTATGGCCCCCCTAATTTGGACACGTGAAATGCAAGCGATTTATAGCCCTGACCCGGATAACACCATATATCAGCTGCCCTTGTGCTGTTTAAACTCTCCTACTCCTATATAGTCCTGTGAATTGGCTAGCACACGGAGACTATTGAGGTCAATGACATCAATAATATTGGTCTTGATGCTGCAACACAGCTGCCCGTATGCTGTTTAAATTACTTATGCAAATGTTTAGGTGGTTGGAAGTTGGAGGAACAGACTTGTAGAACTAACACCCATGCATATGTCACTGGAAATGCGTATCCAAAGAGTGCAACAATCAGTGTTTGAAAGGCGGCTAGGCGTCCAGGCAAGTGCTGGGTACGCCTGGACGCCTTGGCGACAAGGCACCATTGTTTTCCAAGGCGAGCTGGGTACACCTGGACGCCTAGTTGACACCTTGGCGTCGCCTAAACACTAGCAACAATGCATCTCTATAGCCCTGAAGTGCCTGGAACCTGAGTCAAATAAAAGGCCTACTTCACTGGACATAGTCAAAGTCTAAATAAAGTAGAACCAAAATGTACGTCTCCTGGAAATCCCCCCAGTGTCATTGAGAAGGTATGATCTCTCAATATGCACTCCGCCTCTCCAGTCTCTACACTTGATTTCATAAGACTGTCCAAATTAATATGCATGTCTAAACAAAACTACCACTCATGCTCCATTCTTCTGGTCTTAATTAGTGTCCTCTTATAGTTGTTGTGCATTATCTATATCTATTATTAGAAATTTGCCAAAGATAGCCACAAGTTATTCACTAATCTCCATGCGCGGAGGCATCAATTGGATTTACCCAGATGAACATGCAAGATCGATCACATATAACACCAGCGGCTTGATATTTGTTGACGAGGTCCAGTTGGGAGCCCTGGCCCGAGTGTCGATTGGTGCCCTCCAACTTTGGATTCCAGTTGGCTGGAGCGCCCCTAAGTCGCGAGTGTCGTAAGCCAATTGGCTTGGCTTAGCCTGTCTTTGTGTGCTGATAATAGGGTTGGTGAGGATATCTGGGGTTTATGCTCTCATCAATCACAATATTTATCTATGACAAACAAAAATCTGACATATTTGACGTCTTAACTGCAATATCTTATTTATACCTTTTACTAATATTGAAAATCTAGCCACAAGATACACTTCTCTAATTCTCAATTTCCACTGCTTGTCCAGGATAGGGGAAACCAAAATCTTCAAAGTCAAGTAAATGTGAACACAGTCAACATACCAGAGACTATCAGTGCCATTAACAGCCTGAATGAGTGCGCCAATTTGTTCCAGTGGGTCACATCGGCCATTTCATCTCCAAAACTTCAGCTGAATGAAATAAAAAAGGAAAAACTTCATGGTGATGTAAGGCAGTTGCTGCGTGACCTTCAATGCCTTAGTGATACTCTACCAGCAATGTACAACCTCATTGATCGAGCAGAGTGGAGGATCCATGATCATTATGTGGCCGAGCTCCTTGCAAGACTCAAAGATGCGTGTATGATGCGAAGACATTCTAGATGAGTTCGATGGTATGAGACAAAGCTTTCAGTAGAGGGCAATGCAATCTCATTGGAACCAACCATTGACTTCTTTCAGTGTCACTCAAGGCAGCTCCAACAGCGCGGCTGATATCCAGAAGAGGCTCAATGATCTTTCTAGAGAGCTCGAGAGAATGGGCTTAGTTCAAGCAGTTCCAAGGTTTGACAAAGCATTTAGGCCTGAGACCACCTCTTTCCCCACTGAGGCAAGGATTTTTGGCCGTGATGACGATAAGAAGAAGCTGATCGGGTTACTTCTGGACACAAAAGAAACTGATGGTGTACCAAATAATAATAGTGCAGGTCCTTCTGGACAGAAGAGAAAAAGAAGTGGAGTCTGTTCATCAGTAACGAGTGTTCCAGTTTTGCCAATAGTTGGAATTGGGGGTGTTGGAAAAACCACCTTGGCTCAAAATATTTGCAACCATTCAAAAGTGAAACGTCACTTTCACCTGATAATTTGGATTTGTGTATCAGATGATTTTGATGTCAAGAGATTAACTAAAGAAGCCATAGAACAATCTACTTCTCCTGAGAAAGTACCAAAAACTGACAATCTGAGTTTACTTCGTAGTACTCTTGCAAATAGCCTGAACACTAAAAGATTCCTACTTGTCCTTGATGATATGTGGGGTGAAAAGATGGAAGATTGGAAGCCCTTATGTGCACCTTTCAGAAATGTACTTCAAGGAAGTATGATGCTTGTCACCACTAGGTCGCCAAAGGTTGCTGATGTAGTGCGTACTATGGATCCCTTTCCCTTAGGGGGTTTGAATAAAGGTGACTTCTGGAAGTTCTTTAAACTCGTGTGTTTGGATCTCGATAACTAAAATTATCCCGAGTTGGAACAGATTGGTAAAAAAATACTCCCAAAGTTGAAAGGTTCTCCTTTGGTCAAAAAACCGTTGGACGGATGTTAGGAATGAGCCTTGACCTAGCACATTGGGATATGGTTCTTATGAGCGAACTATGGGAGCTCGGACAAGAGGAGATCGACATTTTGCCAACACTTCGGTTGAGCTACATGTATTTACCATTCCATTTAAAGAGGTGTTTCTCGTTCCGTGCTGTGTACCCAAAAGATTACAATTTCAAGAAGAAAGATTTAGTTGAAATTTGGGAGGCAGAAGGCTTATTAGAACATCAATATACCGGTGAACAGTATTTTGAAGAACTTGCATATCTGTCATTTTTTCAGAAATATCCACGATCCAAGGAGAAATATGTAATACATGATTTGATGCATGACATGGCACAACTAGTTTCAAGGGACGAGTGCTTTATAGTAAAAGAAAAAAAAGATCTTCCTAAGATCCCTCAGGATGTCCGCCATCTATTGTTCCTCAAAGGCGGAGATGTTAAATGTTTGGACTTATTTAATTATGATATGGCGCGGCATAGAAAGCTGCGCACCCTACTTTGCAGCCTGTCTTTGAATAGTAAAACTGGTAATGATGTGATGGAGAAATGGTGTACTAAACTTTTCTGCATGCGTGTCATGGTCTGTTCCTCTATCTCTAAATGGGGTTTGCCAGGTAGTATCAGCAATATGAAGCACCTTTGGTACCTTAAAATCCTGAACTCTTGCCTTTGCAAGAAACTTCCTGCAGCATTCTGTCGCCTGTACAATATGCAGATATTTTATGCCGAGAATTGGAAGATTCATGACATTTCTAGCGGCTTTGGTATGTTGATCAACCTTCAGAAATTTGAATCAGTGAATTCTCAATTTCATAATATACATTCAGTTGGTAATCTAATAGGTGCAACTGACCAAGGACAGGAGAGTCAATTTGTGCTCAAAAACTATAATGGCGAATCTCTTCCAAGCTGGTTTCATCCACAAAACTCGAGCAAATTCGAGTTATGACAAAGACTATATTGTCCCTGACTGATGTAGAAATTGCAGATTGCGGAAACTTATCAAACCTTGAACAATTTCTACAACCAGCTTTTGTTCCTATCATCAAGAACATAGAAATTTCCAATTGCAGAAGCTTAGAATCAATACCAACAGAGAGGTTCGGAGATTTGCATTTCCTTGAAGTACTGAATGTGTCCAATTGTCCAAATATCAAATCTGACACCTGTTTGCTCCATCCCTAAAGAAGTTGTATCTCGAAAGACTCGGGGAATCTAGGAAACAAGATTGAGTGTAGTTCTCTCGCCATCTTGCATTTATCAAATAGACCTCTTGAATCCATTGAATCGAAATGTGCAATCTCCCACTACCATCAGGAGCTAGAGATCAGCTTCTTGTCCCTCTCTCGACGCTTATTAGAGATTTAGAACCTATGTCCTCTCGATATTTTTTATGGTGAGTCTAGAAGCAGAGCCAATGAGAATTATAGAAACTTATCAAACCTTGAACAATTTCTACAACCAGCTTTTGTTCCTATGATCAAGAACATAGAAGTTTCCAATTGCAGAAGCTTAGAATCAATACCGACAGAGAGGTTCCGAGATTTGCATTTTCTTGAAGTACTCGAATGTGTCCAATTGTCCAAATATCAAATCTGACACCTGTTTGCTCCATCCCTAAAGAAGTTGTATCTTAAAGACTCGGGAATCTAGGAAACAAGATTGAGTGTAGTTCTCTCGCCATCTTGCATTTATCAAATAGCCCTCATGAATCCATTGAACCGGAAATGTGCAATCTCCCATTACCGGGAGCTAGAGATCCGTTCTTGTCCCTCTCGACGCTTATTAGAGATTCGAACCTATGTCCACCGATATTTTTTATGGTGAGTCCAGAAGCAGAGCCAATGAGAATTGCAGAAACTTATCAAACCTTGAACAATTTCTACAACCAGATTTTGTTCCTATGATCAAGAACATAGAAATTTCCAATTGCAGAAGCTTAGAATCAATACCGACAGAGAGGTTCCGAGATTTGCATTTTCTTGAAGTACTGAATGTGTCCAATTGTCCAAATATCAAATCTGGATACCTGTTTGCTCCATCCCTAAAGAAGTTGTATCTTAAAGACTCGGGGAATCTAGGAAACAAGATTGAGTGTAGTTCTCTCGCCATCTTGCATTTATCAAATAGCCCTCTTGAATCCATTGAACTGGAAATGTGCAATCTCCCATTACTGCAGGAGCTAGAGATCCGTTCTTGTCCCTCTCTGACAGTTATTAGAGATTCAGAACCTATGTCCCTCTCTAACAGATCGGGAAGTTTTCCTCTTTTGAAGGATTTGGAGATTTTCGATTGTCCAAGATTAGGCTGGCAAAGTGGAATGTTGTTATCATCATCTCTCCAAAAACTCATCTTATCGAGTTGTGGGGATTTCTCTGCCTGGTTCCCCAGTTGCCTGGATTACCTCACCTCCCTCGAGTCACTGCACATTTGTGATAGTGAATGCATAATGTCCGTTCCTGGCCACCTGTGGAGCAGTAATCTCAAATCACTTCAGAGTTTGAAGTTCAGTTATTGTTCAAAGCTTAAATCAATTGGTGGACTAGACTCAATTGCACATGTAAGAGATGTATGGATTAATAACTGCCCAGAATTGAAGGAAATTGACCAACCACTGTGGAAGATTAGGCTCAATTGTTGTCTAGATTGATTGCACGAGAAAGTAACCTTAGCTTCACTCTCTTTTTCCAAAGGTATGTACGCAACTTGTTTCGAGTGTAAACTATGGTTACAGTCAGAGAACTATGTTAGGATATTTGTGTGTGTGTTTTATATGTCGTAGTTATGTCTTAGCCAGGTATTGTTACTCAGGGAGTTAGGTTCATGAGTGCCGTACATTTTCCATTATAGAATAATAGTTTTTTCCTCATCGTGTTGTCTTATTGATGACAGCAGATTGAATTTAAAGCCGGTTGAGATGGAGCAAATATGTGCAGTGCAGGAGTCAAAGACCCAACGAGAACAAACAGAACATATCACTTCTCCATGCATGGCTGAATCTGGATGTTATGGTCTGACGGCAGTGTTTTCTTCCCTTCGATGCAAGATGACACGGAAAACCATTCATATATTGTGTTTTCTCATATGCCTAGTGTGTTATTCCTATGTTCGTGCGATTCTCGTTTTCCTTGTGAAATAAGCTGGGCAGAACACAGGCATGCATGGTTGCACCCTCGGTTAAGCACTTTTTTATCTCAATAATGTGACTCAATTGTATTCTACTATTGCAACATGAGAGCTTCGCACGCTCCATTATATTGGTTTGAGTGTGTTTGGTTTGCTAATATTTACTGGAGAGTAGACTGCATCTCCTCTAGAGTTCCCAGACCTATTATAGAGGCCTGTCCGACGGGCACAAACACTACTGTAGAGTAAAACAAAACTGACGAGCAGCTTACAGACGGGTGATACAGGTGAGATTCACCCGTCTCACATTTAATACTAAATTGCAGACGGTTAACCACCCGTCTGTTGTATTTGTATACATAGACGGGTTTTCACCCATCGCTAAGTTTGGCTAAAACTTAGACGGGTAGCCACCCGTCGCAGTATTGTTACAGTAGTGTGACGGGTTTTAGTTCTAACCCGTCGCTGAATTGTACCTAGGCCAGACGGGTTTTTACCTGTCACTAATTTGTTGTTATCAGAGACCTAGAACTATAGACGCACCTGGTACCCGTCTCCAACTATCCTCTTGACCCGTCTCAAATCTGTAACTCTACAGCAGTGAAAGATAATTGAGGTAATTATTTGCTAGTATATTTTGCAGTTGTTATTATTAATTACAAAGTTTCCTGTTAAAGGTGGACTGCTCTTTCGCCGATCGAGTTGTTATGCATGATAGTTTGTTAGCGTGTTGTTTCTTTTGGTTAGCACGTGCAGCACGAGCCACAGTCTGTGTGACGACGCTCTGCGTGCCGGAGTTGTGGGTGCAGCGAAAGAATAGCTCGCACAGCCTGCATCGTGCGCCCTGGGCGTGCTTCTTCCTCTGTGTCTCCAGCAGTCCAGCATCGTGCACCAGCTGGTAACGCTCAGAGCCAAACCAAAAGGTGGTGGCCAAATACCAGAGAGACTCAATCACTCAAGGCCACCGCCACAACCACAGAGCATCGATGGCAAACTCATCTATCTCACGAAGAAGTGGCTCGAGCGGAACAATTTGAAGGTCCGAGAAACCATGGGCATTTCAGATTGGGCTGCCTATTTTAGATGTTGTCCGATGAGTAGAAAGTATCTTTTTTTGTTGATGATTGATGATGAAAGATAACATACATGTTCTGCCTAATTAATTAAGCGTGTGCCCAGATTTGTCATGTCTGTCCATACTAGATTAGGGAAAGGCTATGCAGAAGAACGACTACCAATCAATTGTGAGCGTTGATAGATGTAGATAGAGTATTTCATAAACGGTTACTAAACTTATCCGGCACTCTCATATAGATTTCCATTGTTTTTTGAACTAATTATGATATATAAGGTCCATATCATCATTATTTTGTACCAAAATTGGCCATATGTGGCATGCTAACTGTGCACTGACATTGCCCAAACATGTGGCATGCTAAGTGAATTTCATTAATGGTCTTGAAACCTGGTTTGCATTTTTATCAAGATATTAGTACTCTCAAAGCATATTTTTAGCATGTAAAATTTCTAATTGTTATGCATAGTGTTCAAACCTTTAGAACGTGCGTGGCATACGGATAACAAACATCAGAGAGGGGGGTAATTCGATGCCAAGCATTATTGTCTCAGTTTCTATTTTATAAGCACGACATGCGATTTTCTAACATCAATATAGGTATTTGGATAAGAGCATCTCTAAGAATTTACTATCTCAACTTGACATCCATATAATTTTGGCAAAAAAAAAAAAAAAACCCTCCAACAGTTTGGCAAAACAACTTGACATCAATAGCAACTTGGTATATATTCCTCCGCGTGCGCAAATATACATGCGCATATACGGCTTGGCATCCGGGGCTCTTCATTGCTTAGCGGGGCTCTTCGTTCGCTTAGCGGGACTCTTTGTTCGGTTAGCGGACCTCTTTGTTTCGTTAGCGGAGCTTTTTATTTTACTATACTAAATCAAAAATATCAAACTCTTGGAGAGATACTGTTTTTTACTTGACATATAGTTTTAGGGGTTATCAAATCACAAAATTTACCAAGTAGAATTTGACAAACTCTTACATATGCTCTAACAAATTTTTGGATGCGAACGGTGGCAAGTAATTTTTATACGATTTCCAGTTACAGCTCAATGGCATGTGGGCCACGACCCAACAGAAAATCAATCTCGTCCGTTACACTGACCAGTGGGTCCAAAAAAAAAAGAGGACGAACTGTCATTCTCACCTATGCAATGACCCTTATGGCCTTATCCCGTGCCCCTGCTTCTCCGGCCATCTCTGTGCCGCGCTCTTCCTTGGCGAGCTCCACCTCCACGCAGACCCAGAGCCGGCACCGCTGCAGCGGAGGTCCAGCTGAGCTCCGATTCCTCCCCGCTCCCAGCCGCACAACCCAGTCCATGGCGCGCACGGTGCGGCGGCGAGCCCCCGTGCATTCCCGGCGGCGGCGCCCGACCATTCCTGTCCGCCCGCCCCCCTCTCCCTCTGGTAAATCCACCCACCCGACGCGTCATTGGTTGCTAGCAGTGGGATCCAATCCAAAGCATGCTGCTCCAATTTACTAATCTAATTAAATTATTAGATTGTAATAATCTAATCTGCCTTTTGATTCAGGACAAGATGGTAATTTCTCTGGGCTGGAACGGGGAATATAAATTAATGAGTGTCTAGTGAGTGGAGGCTAAAGTATACAGCGGAAGACCACCACCACAGTTGACTCTTGAGAGAGTTCAGAGTTCAGGATCAATCAATCTAAGCTTCTCTGCTCTCCGTCTCTTCTCTCGCACATAGGCATAGCCAGTAATTAAGCAGCAGATGCGTGGGAGCTCGCAGCAAGTGTGAAGCAGAATCATTGAAGTAACATGTATATCCCCACGATGGAGCCTGTAAGCTGACAACTCTCTTCTTGCTTTGGTATTCCACTTTCCCTTCCTTTTTACTAGTTCTCTGATTTTTTTCCCCAACAAATTAAACCACAGGTGAGCATGGCCTCCAAGCAACTCATGAATCAGATCTGCTACCCATCTCTAACATAGATGGTAATTCATAGCCAGACATCAAGCACACAAAAAGCTAATCAAACAAGAATTCATAGCCAGACAACTCTCTTCTTGCTTTGGTATTCCACTTTCCCTTCCTCTTTACTAGTTCTCTGATTTTTTCCCCAACAAATTAAACCACAGGTGAGCATGGCCTCCAAGCAAGTTGCACTTGATTGGTATAATAAGGCACACAAATAGGTAATCAAACAAGCATCAACAAACATCAGTCGTACATCCCATTGTATTGTATTTGTTTGCTAGTGCACAACTATTTGGCCAAGTATATATTCTCTGCTATGGCCACTGCACTGCTCTGGTTATTAATTTGTGGATGGGGTAGCTTGGATTGTTGAGGCATATACTGCTCTGGTTACCTAATCATATTAGCAAAAGGATTTTCAACTAACAGGAATGGATTCATCCCCTTCTGTCTTGTGTCAATCCCCTTTGTTGAAGCAGATCCTACTTGTGACATATCTCGTCTTCAAGTTTTCTGTCTATACATCTCAATAAGAGTCAGTTCATCTCTCCTAAAATTTGATTTTTGTTTTTGTTCACTAGCAAGCAATGTCTCAGTTGCTTGCTCTTGCATTTTTCATGGTTGCTCACTTGCTCTGTTTTCATCCTATGGAGGAGTTTACAACTCGATCTTAACAATAACTGTTATACATCTGGACACTGCATAAGCTTTAATTTTTTCTTACTGGCAACCGTGTGAATATATTTTTATAATATATGGCTGTTACACTTCTACATAGATTTTTTTTTTTATCTTTAGCGCAAAATGTGATATATCGAACAAGTTGCCATTTTTATTCTCTACAAGGATTCACTGTTTTTTCCCTCATTCATTTATATACTCTTATATTGATTTTATTCAAAGCAGCTCGTATCAATTTGCTAGCGCACGAGGGCGCTTGTTTCTTTTTCTGCTGTATGCATTTGTGAGAAATTGTTTCGCAGGTTGGAGCACCCACGTCTGTTTTTCCTATAAAAGTGCTTGAGTAATAAAAGAATGGATAGTGGAGCTACTGAACGTGAAATATTGGAGAAAAAATTGGAGAAAAAACTGCAGGATCCAACTGTAGAACCATTGTCTTTGCCACTGGAATTTTTGGAAGTTATCACATGCGATTTTTCCACGGAACGAGAAATTGGCAAGGGTGCGTATGGAGTAGTATACAAGGTATGACCATTCCTCTTCCACTCCAATTTTCAATTGATGGCAACACTAACAGATAATGAATGGTTCACCTACATGCTATGAAGGGAGTTCTCCAGAGTGGCACAGTTATTGCTGTAAAGAAGATTTTTGATGCACATCTGTTGGACTTGGACAACAGCAATAAAAATAAGCAATTCAAGAATGAGATCACTTGTCTTATGGGGTCAGGCACCAAAATGTCGTACAACTTATAGGTTACTGTGTCCAAACCAGATCAAAAGCGATGAAGCTACCGAGTGGGGAACATGTTATGGTTGAAACACCTGCATTTCTGATCTGCTTTGAATTTCAATCTAATGGAAGCCTTGACAAGCATGTTTCTGGTATGTTGAAATACAACACCAAGATATTTCCTTTGCAAACTTTACTTGACTAGAACAAACACAACTGTGCAATTATATCAATAATAGCCCCATAGTTAAAAATCAAGCTAAAAATATATCACCCATCCACACAGAAGTAGTGGCTCTCCAGTACCATAACAGTATACGCTATAGACACACATTTATTTTATGTTTGTTGATCTATTTCTACAGATGACTTTTCACTCCTTGATTGGGATAGGAGATATGAGATAATTAGGGGAGTTTGCAGAGGTTTGCATTATCTTCACCATGAATGTCATATTGTTCACCTGGACCTTAAACCGCAAAACATACTGTTGGATGCCACGATGATGCCAAAAATTACGGATTTTGGTTTGTCAAGGCTTTTGGGTGAACAAAAATCCAAAACTGTCACTAAAACGCTTGCAGGAACTCTGTAAGCTAGCTATACCTTCTTGCCGGAGCTTCTTTTTTTAATATTTTCTATAGCTGATTTATGCAAAATTATTCTGCAGTGGATATATGGCTAAAGAATACATAGACAAGGGAATTATCTCCTCTAAGGCAGATATATTCAGTTTGGGTGTCATAATAATAGAGATTATCACAGGTCGGAGGGACTATCCCAAGTATCGCGAGAGAACTGAAACATCTAACAATATCAGCGAGAGAACTGAAACATCTAACAATATCAGCGAGATAACTGAAACATCTAACAATATCAGCGAGAGAACTGAAACATCTCTCAAGCAATTTACAGAAGAAGTAAGGTTACTCAAGTATTATGTAATGCAATTTCCACCTTATGCAAATCGTTTTTTGTGATAAATTACTTGTGCAAATGTTTAGGTGGTTGGATATTGGAGGAAAAGATTCGAAATAACACCCATGTATATGTTGTCGGAAATGCATATCCACTTGGAAATGCATATCCAACAAGTGGAACAATGCATCTCTATAGCCCTGAAGTGCCTTCGACCTGAGTCGAATAAAAGGCCTACATCACTGGACATAGTTCAAAGTCTAAATGCAGTGGAACCGAAATGTAAATCTCCTGGAAATGCTATCATTGTCGTTGAGAAGGTATGATCTCTCAATATGCACTGCGCCACTCCACACTAAATTTCATAAGACTGTCCAAATTAATATGCATGTAGAATAACCACTCATGCTCCATTTGTCTGATCTTAATTAGTGTCCTCATATATTTGTAGTGCATTATCTAGATCTGTTGTTAGAAATTACCTCTGCACATCGACAAGTTATTCACTAACTAATCTCCATGCACGGAGGCATCAGTTGGTTTTATTGATATGAACATGCAAGATCGATCACATATGACACCAGCAGCTTGATATTTGTTGACAAAGGTCCAGTCGGGAGCTCCCGGCTGTCATTAGCACCCTCCGTCTTGGGATTCCTGTTGGCTGGAGCACCCCTAAGTGCGAGCGTTGTAAGCCAATTGTCTTGGCTTAAGTTGTCTTTCAGTGCTGATAATAGGGTTGGTGAGGATATCTGGGGTTTATGCACTCGTCAATCATATTATTTTTCTGTAAAAAAATGTGACATATTTGACGTCTTAACTGCAATATCGAATTTGTACCTTTTATTAATGTTGAAAATCTTACCACAAGATATACTTCTCTAACGCCCAATACATCCGCTGTATGTCCAGGATAGGAGGTACAAAAATCTTCAGAGTCAAGCAAACGTGAACATAACCAACATTCGAAAGACCATCAGTGCCATTAACAGCCTGAATGAATGTGCTAATTTGTTCCAATGGGTTACGTCGGCCATTTCATCCCAGTCCAATGAAACACAAAAGGAAAGACTCCAAGGAGATATACATCAGTTGCATAGTGACCTTCAATGCCTTACTGATACTCTACCAGCAACGTACAATCTCATTAATCGAGCAGAGTGGAGGATCCATGATCATTATGTGGCTGAGCTCCTTTCAAGACTCAAAGATGCAGTGTATGATGCAGAAGACCTTGTAGATGAATTCAGATGGTTCGAGACAATGGTTTCAGTAGAGGGTAATGCAACTGCAGTGGAACCAGTCATTGACTTCTTTCATAGTGTCACTCAAGCTAGCTTCAACAAGGTGACTGATATCCAAAAGAGGCTCAATCATCTCTCCGGACAGCTTGAGAAAATGGGCTTACTTCAAGCAGTTCCACGGTTTGAAAAATCATTTAGGCCTGAGACAACCTCTTTCCCTACTGAGGCAAAGATTTTTGGTCGTGATGAGGAAAAGAAGAAGTTGATCAGGTTGCTTGGTGTACCAACAAAAAACAGCGCGGATCCTTCTAGACACAAGAGAAAAAGAAGTGGAGTCTATTCATCAGCAAGCAACCAAATTTGTGCTACCGTTGATAATAATGAAGCAACGATAAAGAGTGCTCCAGTTTTGCCTATTGTTGGAATCGGGGTGTTGGAAAAACCACCTTGGCTCAAGATATTTGCAACCATTCGAAAGTCAAACATCACTTTTACCCGATTATTTGGATTTGTGTCTCGATGATTTTGATGTCAAGAGATTAACTAAAGAAGTCATAGAACAATCTTGTGGGAAAGTGCCAAAAAGTGATAATCTGAATTTTCTACAGAGTTCTCTTGCAAGTAGCTTGAACACAAAAAGATTCTTAATTGTCCTAGATGACATGTGGGATGAAAATGAGCCGGAATGGAAGCGATTCTATGCACCTTTTACAAATGTACTTCAGGGAAGCATGATGCTTGTCACCACTAGGTCGCCAAAGGTTGCTGATGTAGTGCGTACAATGGACCCCTTTCCCTTAGAGGGTTTGAAACAAGCTATCTTTCAGAAGTTCTTTAAATTGTGTGTGTTTGGATCTAATATCTCCAACAATTATCCTGAGTTGGAACGGATTGGTGAAAAAATACTCCCAAAGTTGAAAGGCTCTCCTTTGGCTGCAAAAACTGTTGGACGGTTGTTAGGAACGAGCCTTGACCTAGCACATTGGGATGGGATTCTCAGGAGTCAGTTGTGGGAGCTTAGACAAGAGGTGACCGACATTTTGCCGGCTCTTCGGTTGAGCTACATGTATTTACCATTCCATTTAAAGAGGTGTTTCTCATTCTGTGCTGTGTACCCAAAAGATTACAATTTCATGAAGAAAGATTTAGCTGAAATTTGGGCGGCAGAAGGCTTAGTAGAACATCAACATACGGTGATCAGTACTTTGATGAACTTGCAC
Source organism: Themeda triandra (assembly GCA_018135685.1). NCBI lineage: Eukaryota > Viridiplantae > Streptophyta > Magnoliopsida > Poales > Poaceae > Themeda > Themeda triandra. The sequence continues at coordinate 53,721 of JAENPR010001624.1, read as the reverse complement.
ATCTATCTTTTTTTCAAAAGTATCCACGGACCAAGGAGAAATATGTAATACATGATTTGATGCATGACATGGCACAACTGGTTTCAAAGGACGAGTGTTTCATACTAAAAGACACTAAGGATATTCCGAGGATCCCTCAGAATGTCCGCCATATGTTGGTGCTCAAAGGTGGAGACATCAAGTGTTCTGACTTATTGAGTCTATGCAAGCATAAAAAGGTGCGCACCCTACTTTGTGACCTATCTTTAAAGAGCAAAACTGGCAATACTGTGATGGAGAAATGGTGTGCTGAACTTTTGTGCATGCGTGTCATGGTCTGCTCCTCTATCTCTAAGTGGGGGTTGCCAGGTAGTCTCAGCAATATGAAGCGTCTTCGGTACCTTAAAATCATCGACTCTATCCTTTGCAAGAGCCTTCCTTCAGAATTCTGTTGCCTCTTTAACATGCAGATATTTTGTGCTACGAAATGGAGCATTGATGACATTCCTAGCGGTTTTGTTAAGCTGATCAATCTTCAGAAATTTGAGTCAAAGAAATACCAATTTCATCATGAAGGTGCAACTAACAAAGAGCAGAGAAGGCATTTCAAGTTCATAAACTATATGGGTGAATCTCTTCCAAGCGGATTTCGTGCACAAAACATGCCAGATATAACATCACTTGAGCTTGTCCATTGCCAAAATGTCAAGAGCATATCATCCTCTATGAACTCAGAGCAAATCCGCAGTCACGACAGCTATGATAGCACCTTCGTATCCCTAACTGATGTTATCATTGAAAATTGCCAAAACTTATCAAGCCTAGAACAATTTCTACAATTGCGTTTCATCAAGAAAATAAAAATTCGCAGGTGTGAAAGTTTAGAATGGGTACCAACGGATAGGTTTGGAGATTTACATTTCCTTGAAGTGTTGGATGTGTTCAGTTGTCAACTCAAATCAGAACGCCTGTTTGCCCCGTCCCTGAAGAAGCTATTTCTGGAAAGGTCTGGGAAACTCGGACGCAACATTGAGTGTAGTTCTCTCACCATCTTGCATTTACGGGAGTACCCTCTTCAATTCGTCATTAAGTACCCTCTTGAATTCATCGAACTGCAAATGTGGAATCTTCCGTTACTGCAGCAGCTCTTGATCAGTAGTTGTCCCTCTCTGACAATCATTAAAGATTCAGAACCTATATCCCCTGACATTTCTCATGGCGGGGCCAGAAGCAGAATGGAAAAGTTCATGAAACTCACCCACCTATCCATTATGAACTGTGATAAGCTTGAAACTATCGATGACCTCCTAAATCTCCCTGCCATTGAGAGTATTACGATTCAGACATGTGCCTTGCTTTCCCTGCCAGCTAATACATTTGGAGGTTTTTCTCGTCTGAAGTATTTGAAGATTTCAAAATGTCAAAGTCTCAACTGGCAAAGTGAAATGTTGTTGCCATCGTCCCTCCAAAAGCTCACGTTATCAAATTGTGGGGATTTCTCCGCTTGGTTTCCCAGTTGCCTAGAAAAGCTTAGTTCCCTCGAGGAACTGCAGGTTTGTGACTGTGAATGCATAGTGTCCGTTCCTGGCCACTTGTGGAGAAGTAATCTCAAATCACTTAAGGCACTGAAATTCAGTAATTGTCCAAAGCTTAAATCAATTGGTGAACCACACAAAATTGCATGCATAAAAGATTTATTCATTGACAAGTGCCCAGAGTTAGAGGAAATTGACCAACCTCTGAGGAAAGGAAACCATTTCTTGTACGAGAGCAATTCGGGCTCTTATTTCTATGGTATGTATGCTACTATTTTGCAGCATAAAGTATGGTTACAGTTACAGAACTATGTTAGGGCACTCATGAGTGTTTCTATATGTCATGTTTTTATGAGTTAGATCATATTTATTTCTTAGCCAGTTATTATTACTCTTAGGGCTTCCACACTCATGGCTGGAGCACATCGACTCGTAGAGGAGATAGAGAGGAGTCGATGCAAACTCTTGCATCGGTTCATCAGCGGCCATCAGCAATAGAAAATGATTTCTCCATCCACTGATGGCCAAGGAGGCCGTCTCGTCCCTGCTAATGTCGCGTCAGAGGGCCCCATGTCTCTGCTCCATCGACTCACCACTGGAGGACAGTGAATCGATTTTTGGATGCATCGATTCATGGCGTAACTGCGTAAGTGGAACTCTCTCTCTCTTGAACAAGTCGACTCACGACTGGAGCTGCCCTTAAGCTGTTAATTGTTTCTGAAAGTATAACAGTCCAACTACTGATTGCTCAATTGTTTCTGAAAGTATAACAGTCCAACTACTGATTGCTCTTTCTCGGTAACTCTGCGGGTTAAGTTCATGAGTGTGCCTCATTTTCTATTATACTATAAGAATAGTCTTTTTTCCCTCATCGTCTTGTCTTCTTGGTGACAACAGGTTGAGATGGAGCAAAAATACGCAGTGCAGGGGCTTGAAGACCCGCCGACAACAAATGAAACATCTCACTTCTGCCTGAATGGTTGAATCCAGTCTGATGTTCTTACGGCTGTGTTTTATTCCCTTCGCAGCAAGATGACACAGAAGACCATCCATAGATTGACTAGTGTGTTATTCCTATCTTTTTGCAGCAATCCCTGTTTTCTGTGTGAAATAAGCGGTGGGCAGAACACACATAATTGTACCCTCCGTTAAGCATTTTTATGTCAAAATAATGTGACTTAATGCACTGTATTAGTATTACAATCATATTCGTACAATTGCAACACCAGAGCTTCGCGTGCTCCATTAGTTTTGTTGGTTGTGTTTGGTTTACAAATGTATTGTGGAGGGGCAGAAGCAGAACTAGAGTTGCTCTGCATTTCCTGCCTCTGGAAATTCTAGCGGAGACGGCCCCACGGGGATTTCAGATTGGGCTCATCCGGTAAGCATTTTTTTTTTTTTTGGTAGGAGAGAACACACGGCTTCTATCTAATTTTCTATCAGATGCCTTTATGTTTCACAACAGGGGCTGAACTACGGCTTGCCACTGGGATTAGCAAACTCCGACGATTTTAAGAATTTCAATATGGTGCTGATAGTTTCTAATGATTCCACCTGTTTTTTTAACAAAGACCCCAGTGATTATCTGGCTCGGATTAGCCCATGATCTCAATATCGCCGCAGATCATATCTCTTTCTGCCGTGAAGAAATGCTAATTTGTATGGAATTCAAAACTAAGTGATATTTTGCCCATGATCTCAATATCGCCGCAGACCATATTTCTCTTTCTGCCGTGAAGGAATGCTAATTTGTATGGAATTCAAAACTAAGTGATATTTTGCTCGCAGAAACATTGATGCATTTAACTCCTACTCCATATATAATATAGCTTTTTGGTGTGCAAATAATTTTCCAAACATTTATGTAGATAGGTTTGAGTTACTTCTGAATGACAAGTGGGCTACAATCCAATAGAATGTTTCACAACGAAATGATTTTCCAATCATATATTCCAAGTCTGTTCCTTGGTGTGACTGACTTGTGGGCCCAGAAATAAGAGTGTGCGCTCTCCTCTGCTTCTATTCCTCTTCCGCCTGTCTCCGGCTCTCCTCTGCCCCTCTCTTCCGCGGCGAGCTGGGGGCAGACCCAGAGCGGCCGCGGCGGCGGCGGAGGTCCAACCGGAGCTCTGATTCCTCCCGGCCCCAATCGCACAACCATGGCCATGGCGCGCGCGGTGCACCGGCGAGCCCCATGCATTCCTGCCGCCGGCAGCGGCCTGCTAAGCAACCATACCTCCCCGTCCACCCGCACCCGCCCCCGCCCTCCTCCCCATCTCCCTCTCGTAAATTCACCCCACGCCTCCCCCTGCACGGGGTCTGGTATCTTCTCCAACCCTGAATGCCGCCGCCGCCGCTGCGTCTTCGTCAACAAGGCCCGGGGGCGCCGTCGGCAACGGGGAGGTGCGGCGGCCGCGCAGCCCCGTCGCAGGAGAGATGCCGCGCCGCCCCGGCGCTGGAGAAGCGCTACCCCTCGGAGTCGTCGTCCCAGTCCCAGGCTCCCAGCTCCCGGATACGGAAGCGGCACTGGAAGGCGGGGGAGTTCCAGGGACCGCTACTGCCGATGGGGGTGAAGGCGGACCACACCTGCCCAGCTCCGAATATTGTACACCGTGCTGGTGCGTTCAGGCATACAGTCCGCATTGCTCGTTTCTAGGCTGGTTTGGCGGATCATTTTGCTAGCTAGCAATGGGATCCAAGGCTTGCTACTCCAATTTGATATAATAATCTAATCTGCCTGTTGAATCAGGCAAGGTGCTACTTTCTCTGGCCTCGGATGGAGTAAACTAAATAAAGATGGAATGAACTAAATAAAGTGAAAATTAAAGTTGTAACGTGTATGAAGCCTTACGGCACTTCCAGGAAGATTACATGTATGAAGCCTCCTGATCTGGGAGAGTTCAGAGACAGTCGATCTAGCAAGTAAGCTCTTTTCTCGGTTCTCCTCTTCTCTCTAGCACACAGACATAGTAGCCAGTAAGCAGCAGATGCATGGGAGCTCACAGTCACAGGAAGTGGTGAGGCAGAACTAGTGAAGTCGTAACATGTCGGCCTCTGCAATCGATGGAGCCTCAGTTCTTGTTGCGGATACCCCCGCCTCCTCCTCTGGTGCGGTCCATGTGCTGCCACGACACCATACGCGGCGGGCGCACACCCCCACGCTTAGTCGCTGGCCTCGGTCACACTACACGGCGACGACGCGGGTTTAGTGCCAAAGCCACCGCTCCAGATTATGCTGTCTCCGACAAATAAAGATTCAACATTCTGAAAAGTAGAGATGTGCAGCACATGGACGCGCGTTTAGAGGGTACACTTTTTGATTAAAGAAATTAATGAGTGGAAATTAAAGTATACGTACATTCCTGGAAGTGCCGACTGTAATGTTCCTGGAAGTACATGGATCTGAGATCGACATTAGATGCATCAAGCCTCCTTATCTGAGAGAGTTCAGACACAGTCGGTCCAGCCAGTAAGCTCTCAGCTCTCTGTTAACGGCTCGTCCACGTCAACATCTTCAGACACGGCGCAAGAAGAAGAAGGTGATCAAGACGGCGTCAAGACGGCGCGCGCTCTGGACTCGACGTCGCGCTTTCCAGCCACAACGTCAGCATCTCCACGCGATCGGCGTGCTCGGCGTCCGAACCCGCGCATCAAGGGACCCGAGTGGATGTGAGGATTGCGTGCTCGCGTGCGGCTGCGTCCGCCAGGCTGGCTTCGGCCGTGTAATAAAAGGGAGAGAGCCAAAGGGAGACGGCATCAAACAACAAACATTTGAACCATTACTTATCAATCATTCATAGTTCATCGTATATCTTGCTGCTCCTCCTCTGCTCTAGCTGCCGATCCCCAATTCTCTTCCTTCCAATTCCCCAATCCTTCCTGCTGCTAACAACTTGGTATCAGGCTCCTATCGATTTAGATCGTGCACCGATTTTCGTTGGAATTGCAAACTGCTCAGGTTTGGCTCGTCTCGGATTCGAGCAGTGAGCTGCTGATCGAATCCTGAGATCCGGTAATTTCTGAGTGCCGCAAGCCTTCGAGAATCATGATCTGGATCGGTCGATTCCACCTCCACCACCACCACCACCGCCGCCGCCGCCGCTTCCACCCAAACCACCAGTTCATCTCCACTATTCACGCCGGCGGGAACAAGCAACCATGACTACGGAGATGCAGCAAGTGTTGGCTGAGATCCAGAAGCTCTCCACGAACACCACAAAGCAGATCGAGGACACCCAGAAGCAGATTGGTGCCGTGAACGCGAACATCGACCGCCGCTTCACGGAGTTCGCCGACGCCGTTGACTTGCGCTTCGTCGAGGCGGACCACATCGTGGAGCAGCGCATCATCGACGCGGAGCTCCGCCAGGACGGTCGTCTGCAGTCCGTTGAGGAGACCATGGAGAAGTGGCGCGCGGAGCATGACAGCAACATCAACGACCTGCGCACCCGCCTCGCCAAGCTCGACCGCTTCATGAACCACGTCGTCGTCGATTCGAGTGGAGTCACGGTGGCCGCCACCGAACCCCCGCTCCTCGGCTCGACCCCGACGCAGTCCGAGCACACTGCTCAGGACGGATGGGAGCAGTACGCCGCGATGTCACCTACGGGCTACACGGCTGCTCGGCCCAACGGGCACGGCGTCGAACTTCACCACCGGGAGAATGAACAGGGGGTGGTGACCACCCTTGTTCATTCCCCGGTCACGGGTACGGTTTACACAACCAATCCTCATCCAAATCCTCATGGCACAGCATCAGATCTTATACATGTTCATAGTCGTCCACCTGATTAACATGCTCATGCCACCGGCAAGTTACCCAAGTTGGATTTTCCTGCATTCGATGGCACTGATTTGAAATACTGGATATCATGTGCCGAGGATTATTTTTGCATGTATCATGTAGAGTCCTCAGTTTGGATTCAATGTTCACGCATGCAGTTCAAAGGCCCGGCTAAAATCTGGGTGCAGTCCATCACTGATCGTTTATCTGATATGAGTTGGGCCGATTTCTACAAAGCTCTGCATACTCGTTTTGACAGAGACCATCATGACCTGTTGCTGCGTCAGTTGAACCACATTAGGCATACATCTACTGTGCAAGATTATGTAGATCGCTTTTCTGAGCTTGTAGATCACCTCATTGCTTATGACACGTCCACACATCCTAGAGTTTACCTCACTCACTTCATGGATGGGTTACAACCTGACATTCATGCTGTGCTGATGGTTCATAAACCAAACACTCTTGATGCTGCGTATAGCCTTGCCTTACTGCAGGAAGAGGCGACCGAGATTCCTCGTCGTCGTGATGCAAGGGTTTGGAATCAGCGTGGTGGTGTTCAGGCTGGAATGCATGGAAATCGTCACAACCATGGTCCAGCTGCTGTTGTTGATGACAAGATGCAAGTGCAGCAGAAACCTCCTGATCGACGCTTACAAGACCTCAAGGCTTGGCGTCGAGCTAAGGGTCTTTGTGATCGTTGTGGTGAAAAATGGTCAAGGGACCACAAATGTGCCACTCAAGTTTCTATTCATGTGCTGGAAGAAACTTATGCTTGTTTTGATGACACGGAGATTTTCGATATGCGAACGGGAGGAGGAAAGCCCTGAGGATACTACTGCAGCCTGCAACTGTTTGGCTTCTGCGATATCTTCTGCTTCCAGGCCCAACACATTGCAGTTTGTGGGTGAGTTCAATGCAGTCCAAGTTAGAATCCTGGTTGATTCTGGTAGTACTTTGTCATTCATCAGTAGCCAGTTAGTGGAAAAGCTATCACTGTCAGTCCAATCTGGTGCTACACTCACTGTTACTGTGGCTAATGGCGAGCATATTCAGAGTCTAGCTTATATACCTGATGCAGTCTGGAAAATTCAGGAAGTGACATTTACACATACTCTCCGAGTGCTGCCATTACCCAACTATGATATGATTCTAGGGGTGGATTGGTTAGCACTGTTCAGTCCAATGAAGGTCGACTGGCAACAGAAGTGGCTTGGTCTTCCTTTCAAAGGACACACATTGTATTTGAAAGGCCTTGGGTGTCCTGAAACTATTGCTGATGAACATATTGTGCTGCAGCTGTATGCTATTGAGGACAATGCAAATGATTTTGACACTGTGTTGGACCCTGCTATCAGGGACTTGCTGGCTGAATTTCCTACAGTCACTACACCTCCTACTGCCTTACCACCAATGAGAGCTTGTGATCACCAAATACCTTTGGTAGAAGGTGCAAGACCTGTGTCTGTCAGGCCATACAGGTACCCTCCTGCCTTGAAGGATGAGATTGAAGCCCAAGTTGAATCTATGCTAAAGCAAGGTATTATTCAGCCCAGTGTCTCTCCATTTAACTCTCCTGTTCTGCTAGTTAAAAAGAAAGATGGTACTTGGAGATTTTGTGTAGACTATAGATATCTCAATGCCTTGACTGTCAAGACTGCTTTTCCTATACCTGTCTTTGATCAGTTGATGGATGAGATAGCTGGTGCCAAGTATTTCTCCACTCTGGATTTATTGTCTGGTTATCATCAGATCAGGCTCAAAGCTGGTGAAGAATATAAGACAGCATTTTCTACACATGGGGGACACTATGAGTTTAAGGTGGTGGCATTTGGTTTGTCTGGAGCACCAGGCACATTTCAAGGTGCCATGAATGGGACTCTAAGGCCAGTACTGAGACAATGTGCTATAGTTTTCTTTGATGATATTTTGGTATTCAGTAAAACTCTTGAGGAACATTTGGTTCATTTGAGACAGGTTCTCACTTTACTCCAAAATGATCAGTGGCATATCAAGCTGTCCAAGTGTACCTTTGCTCAAACAGAGATATCATATTTGGGTCATGTCATTAGTGGCCAGGGAGTGGCCACTGATCCTAAGAAGATTGAGGCTGTGGTTACTTGGCCTAAACCGACATCAGTCAAGGAATTGAGAAGTTTTCTGGGCTTTGCTGGATTCTACAGACGTTTTGTCAGAAATTATGCAGTCTTAGCTCAACCTCTTACAGCCTTGCTTAAGAAGAATTCTTTGTTTGTGTGGTCTACTGAACATGATGATGCTTTCAATGCTGTCAAAACTCAGCTGTGTAATGCACCCATGCTAGCATTACCTGATTTTTCCAAGCAGTTCCGCATTGAAACAGATGCTTCTAAATTGGGAGTTGGAGCTGTTCTGTTACAGGCAAGTAGACCAATTGCATTTCTTAGCAGAGCATTGGGTCCCAGAAATCAAGGCTTATCAACTTATGAAAAAGAATACATGGCTATTCTGATTGCAGTTGACCATTGGAGATCTTATTTACAGTTGGGAGAGTTCCTAATTTACACTGATCAGAAAAGCCTGGTTCATTTGTCTGATCAGAGGTTAACAACTCCTTGGCAACAAAAAGTTTTTACCAAGCTGTTGGGGTTACAGTTTCAGATCATCTACAAGCCTGGAGCAGACAATAGAATTGCTGATGCTCTTTCCGGGAGAGGTCACAATGAAGCACTATTGGCCTTGTCTCGCTCCTTCCCCGTTCTGTGTGGCAAGAGGAAGTAAAAGCTAGCTACACTAATGATGCTCATGCACAGGAGCTAATGTCTAAACTGGCTGTGAATTCAGCAGCTGATCCTTCTTATACTTTTCATCAAGGCCTGCTCAGGTACAAAGGTAGACTGTGGGTAGGGCTAGATAAAGCTCTTCAGCTCAAAATTATTGAAGCTTTTCATTCATCACCAGCGGGGGGTCATTCAGGTTTTCCTGCAACATATCAGAGAATTAAACTACTGTTTGCTTGGACTGGTATGAGGCCAATGATTTTACAGTTTGTCAAATCCTGTCCAACTTGTCAACAAGCCAAGCCTGATAGATCAAAGTACCCAGGTCTGTTACAACCTCTTCCAACTCCCACCATGGCATGGCAGAGTATTTCCCTGGATTTTGTGGAGGGTTTACCTGCATCTGGGGGCAAGAATTGCATACTAGTGGTGGTTGACAGGTTTTCAAAATACAGTCACTTCATAGCACTGGCCCATCCATTTTCTGCTCTCACAGTGGCCAAGGTGTTTATGCAAAATATATACAGATTGCATGGTATGCCTCAATCCATTGTGTCTAATAGGGACAAGGCGTTTACCAGTCAATTGTGGCAGGAGCTCTTCCACCTCAGCAAGGTTTCTCTCAACATGTCTTCAGCTTACCATCCCCAAACCGATGGCCAGACCGAAAGAGTTAACCAGTGCATGGAGACATTTCTAAGATGCTTTGTGAACGCCACTCCAACCAAATGGCTTGACTATCTATATTTGGCAGAATTCTGGTATAATACTTCCTGGCATTCTGCTTTGGGGTTCTCTCCATTCTATGTGCTGTATGGACATCATCCAAAACATTTTGGTATCACTGATGGGGATGCTGTCCAGACTAAATCTCTGAGTGAGTGGATGGAAGACAAGTCTCTGATGAACTCTCTGATTCAGCAACATTTGAATCGAGCCAAGAAAAGAATGAAGTCACAGGCCGATAAAAACAGATCTGAGAGACACTTTGCTGTTGATGATTGGGTTTACCTCAAGCTTCAACCATACGTTCAGACATCTCTGGCCCCTAGAGCCAATCAGAAGCTAGCTTTCAAATTTTTTGGACCATTCCAAGTCATCCAGCGTGTGGGCAATACTGCATACAAGCTTCAGTTACCTGATTCCTCTACCATACACCCGGTTTTTCATGTCTCTCAGTTGAAGGCGGCCTTACCAATCACTAAGTATGTTTGCCAGTTGCCAAATTCGCTTGAAGGCTTACAGATTCCGATCAAGGTTCTTCAGCATCGTGTGGTTACAGCTAACAATGTGGTAACACCACAAGTGCTTGTGCAGTGGTCCGGCCTTCATCGTTCACTGTCCACTTGGGAAGATTTGGAGCCTCTACGCCAACGATTCCCGCGTGCTCCTGCTTGGACAAGCAACCTCTCTTCGGGGGGGGAATGTTAACGGCTCGTCCACGTCAACATCTTCAAACACGGCGCAAGAAGAAGAAGGTGATCAAGACGGCGCGCGCTCGGACTCGACGTCGCGCTTTCCGGCCACAACGTCGGCATCTCCACGCGATCGGCGTGCTCGGCGTCCGAACCCGCGCATCAAGGGACCCGAGTGGATGTGAGGATTGCGTGCTCGCGTGCGGCCGCTGCGTCCGCCAGCCGGCTTCGGCCGTGTAATAAAAGGGAGAGAGCCAAAGGAGACGGCATCAAACAACAAACATTTGAACCATTACTTATCAATCATTCATAGTTCATCGTATATCTTGCTGCTCCTCCTCTGCTCTAGCTGCCGATCCCCAATTCTCTTCCTTCCAATTCCCCAATCCTTCCTGCTGCTAACACTCTCCTCTTCTCCTCTCTCGCACATAGACAGCCAGTATAATCAGCGGATCTGCTAGCTGTAACATGTCGATCTGCGCGATCCATTGAACCTGTAAGCCAAACTACTCTCTCGCTTCAGCATTTCCACTTTCCTTCAGTCATCTTTGCAAGTTATCTGATTTTCTTTCCCCCATCAAATTAAACCACAGGTGGCACGCGCTTCTGGCAAGTCACAAATCAGATCTGCTAGCTACTCGTCGAGCACAGCTAGCACTTCGTTTTATCGCATGAGGCATACAAAAAGGTAATCAAATACTAAGACATGCAAGACCAAGCATCAGCCATACATCCCGTCGTGTTGGATTAATTTGTTTGCTATTTTACAGTTGTTAACGTTGCTTTGTTTTCTGTTAAAGGTCACCAAGTATTCTCTGCTTGCTTTAACCATTGCACTGCTCTGGTTGTTATTAATTTGTAGATTTTGGATTGCTCTAATCATTAGCAAAAGGGAGTCAGTTTTTTTTGAAGTGAGGATAGGAATATATTCATCCCCTGCTGTCTTCTGGCATTCCCCTTTGTTGAAGCAGATCCTACCTGTGACCTATCCCGTCTTCACATTTTCTGTCTATACATCTCAATAAGAGGTCAGTCCATCTCTCTTAAATTTGATTTCCACTTTTGTTCACTAGCGACATGTCCAGCAACTAAGTGTAGCGGAAATGCGTATGTTGCGTTGGGTTTGTGGGCACACTAGGAGGGATAGAGTCCGAAACGACAATATTCGGGATAGGGTTGGGGTTGCACCAATTGAGGAGAAACTGATTCAACATCGGTTGAGATGGTTTGGACATGTCCAACGGAGGCCTCCTGAGGCGCCAGTGCGTAGTGGGGTTCTAAAGCGGGTCGATAATGTAAAGAGAGGTAGAGGTCGACCTAAACTGACTTGGGGCGAGTCGGTTAAGAGAGACCTTAAGGAGTGGAATATCTCCAGAGATTTAGCTATGGATAGGAGCGCTTGGAGACCAGCTATCAACGTGCCTGAACCATGACTTTTTGTGTTGCTCTGTAACTTGTTTCTTCTGGGTTTCATCTCTAGCCTACCCCAACTTTCTTGGGATAAAAAGGCTATGTTGTTGTTGTTGTTGTTGTTGTTGTTGTTCACTAGCGAGCAATGTCTCAGTTGCTTGCTCTTGTCTTTTTCATGGTTGCTCACTTGCCCTGTTTTCATCCTATAGAGGAGTTTGGAACTCTTGTCAATAATCATTATATATCTCGGACATTGAATATACTTTATTTTTTTCTAGTAACCATGTGATTTCTTTTTGTAATATATTACAATTACACTATACATAGGATTTTTTTAATTATTTTTAGTATCAAATTTGATTTATCTAGAAGTTGTCATTTTTATTCTCGACAAGAATTCTCGTTTATTCTGTCATTCGTTTCGATATATGCTTATATTGATTCAAATACAAAACAGCTTGTATCAATTTGCTAGCCCACAAGAGCGTTCATTTCTTGTTCTGCTGTGTGCGTTTGTCGAAATTGTTTCGCAAGTTGGAGCCCCCAAATTTGTTTTTTTCCTATATAACTACTTGAGTAATCGGGAATGGGTACTGGAGCTACTGAGCGTGAAGTATTGGAGAAAAAGTTGGAGAAAAGGCTGCAGGATCCAAAAACAGAACCACTAGTTTCTTTGCCACTATAGTTTTTGAAAGACATCACAAGCGGTTTTTCCACTGAACAAGAACTTGGCAGCGGTGTGTATGGAGTCGTATACAAGATAATGACCATTCCTCTTTCACTCCAATATCAACCGATATGGCAACAGAAAGATAATGAATGGTTCACCTACATGCTATGAAGGGAGTTCTCCGGAGCGGCAAAGCTGTTGCTGTAAAGAAGATTTATGATGGACATCTGCCGGGAAATGATAGTCAAGTCGAGAATGAGATCATTTGTCTTAAGGAGGTCAGTCACCAAAATGTCGTACAACTTTTAGGTTATTGTGTCGAAACCAAGTCAGAACTGGTGGAAATATAATGGGAAACATGTTATGGCTGACAAACGTGCATGTTTGCTGTGCTTTGAATTTCTTTGTAATGGAAGCCTTGACAAGCATCTTTCTGGTATGTTGAAATACAATTAAGATCTATCTTTTTCTTCTCCTTTAGTCCTTTGCAATGTTTACCTGATTAGAAGTTTAGAACGCACATGCAACTGTATCATTATATCAATAGTCACAAAGTGACAAATCCAATTATATTTTCTCTGTTTGTTGATATATTTCTACAGATAAAACCTCGGTCCCCGACTCGGGACAAGAGATATAAGATAATTAGGGGAATTTGCAGAGGTTTGCATTATCTTCATGATGAATGTCATATTGTTCACCTGGACCTCAAACCTCAAAATATACTGATGGATGAGATGATGATGCCAAAAATTGCGGATTTTGGTTTGTCAAGGCTTTTGGGTGAACAAACATCCAAAATTGATACTGAAAATCGTGCAGGAACACTGTAAGCTAGCTATGCCCCTTGCTAGAGCTTCATCTTTTTACTATTTTCTACCGCTGATTATGCAAATTCTTCTACAGTGGATATATGGCCAAAGAATACATAGACCACGGAATTATTTCTTCTAAGGCAGATATATTCAGTTTGGGTGTCATAATCATAGAGATGATCACAGGTCGCAGGGACTATCCCAATATCAGCAACAAACTGAAACATCTCTCAAGCACTATACAGACGAAGTAAGATTATTCAGTATTATTACATACTGTATTTTTCTACATTACGTATTCAAATGTCTTTTTACAATAAATTACTTATGCAAATGTTTAGGTGGTTCGAAGTTGGAGGAATGGACTTACAGAAATAACACCCAAGCATATGTCACTGGAAATGCATAACCAACAAGCACAAGACTGCATCTCTATAGCATTGAAGTGCCTGGCTGAGTCGAATAAAAGGCCTACTTCATTGGACATAGTTCAAAGTCTAAATGCAGTAGAACCAAAATGTAGTTCTCCTGTCCAGTGTCGTTGAGAAGGTATGATCTCTCAATATGCACTGCGCCTCTGCACACTTGATTTCATAAGACTGTCCAAATTAATATGCATGTATGAGCAAAATAACCACTCATGCTCCATTCTTCTGATCTTAGTTAGTGTCCTCATATAGTTGTAGTGCATTATCTAGATCTATTGTTAGAAATTAGCCTGCACAGTGACAAGTTATTTACTAATTTCCATGCACGGAGGCATCAATTGGATTTACCGAATGAACATGCAAGATCGGTCCCGTTGGCTGGAGCACTCCTAAGTCGCGAGTGTTGTAAGCCAATTGGCTTGGCTTACCTTGTCTTTCAGTGTTGATAATAGGGTTGGTGAGGATATCTGGGGTTTATGCACTAGTCAATCATATTGTTTTCCTATGAAAAAATGTGACATATTTGACGTCTTAACTGCAATATCAAATTTGTACCTTTTACTAACGCTGAAAATCTGACCACAAGATATACTTCTCTAACACTCAATACATCCTTGTTTGTCCAGGATAGGAGAAACCAAAATCTTCAGAGTCAAGCAAATGTGAACAAAATCAACACTCCAAAGACCATCAGTGCCATTAACAGCCTGAATGAGTGCGCCAATTTGTTCCAGTGGGTTACATCGGCCATTTCATCCCAGTCTAACGAAACACAAAAGGAAAGACTCCAAGGAGATATACATCAGTTGCATAGTGACCTTCAATGCCTTACTGATACTCTACCAAGAATGTATCAACTAATTAATCGAGCAGAGTGGAAGATCCATGATCATTATGTGGTTGATCTCCTTTCAAGACTCAAAGATGCAGTGTATGATGCCGAAGACATTCTAGATGAGTTCAAATGGTACGGGATAAAGCTTTCAGTAGAGGGCAATGCAATCTCAGTTGAACCATTCATTGACTTCTTTCACAATGTCACTCAAGGCAGCTTCAACAAGGTGAATGACATCCAGAAGAGGCTTAATCATCTTTTCGAACAGCTTGAGAAAATGGGCTTACTTCAAGCAGTTCCACGGTTTGACAGATCATTTAGGCCAGAGACCACCTGTTTCCCCACGGAGGCAAAGATATTTGGTCGTGATGAAGAAAAGAAGGAGCTGATTAGGTTGCTTGGTGTACCGACAAATAATAGCACGAATCCTTCTGGACGCAAGAGAAAAAGAAGTGGAGTCCATTCATCAGGAAGCAATCAAATTTGTGCTACCATTGATAGTAATGAAGCAACAATAATGAGTGTTCCAGTTTTGCCAATTGTTGGAATTGGGGGTGTTGGAAAAATGACCTTAGTTCAAGAAATTTGCAACCATTCAAAAGTGAAACGTCACTTTCACCTCGATAATTTGGATTTGTGTCTCGAGATGATTTTGATGTCAAGAGATTAACTAAAGAAGCCATAGAACAGTCATGTGGGAAAGTGCCAAAAAATGATAATCTGAATTTTCTTCAGGGTGCTCTTGTAAATAGCCTAAACACTAAAAGATTCTTAATTGTCCTTGATGACATTTGGGATGAAAATGAGTTGAATTGGAAGCGCTTCTGTGCACCTTTTAAACATGTACGCCAAGGAAGCATGATGTTTGTCACCACCAGGTCACCGAAGGTTGCTAATGTAGTGCGTACTATGGATCCCTTTCCCTTAGAGGGTTTGAACAAAGATGTCTTCCTGAAGTTCTTTAAATTCTGTGTGTTTGGATCTAATAACTCCGACAATTATCCTGACTTGGAGCAGGTTGGTGAAAAGATACTCCCAAAGTTGAAAGGCTCTCCTTTGGCTGCAAAAACCCTTGGACGGCTATTAGGAATGAGCCTAGACCTTGTACATTGGGATAGAATTCTCATGAGCTAGCTGTGGGAGCTTGGACAAGAGGAGACTGACATTTTGCCAGCACTTCGGTTGAGCTACATGCATTTGCCACTCCATTTAAAGATGTGTTTCTCATTCTGTGCTGTGTACCCAAAAGATTACAATTTCAGGATGAAAGATTTAGCTGAAATTTGGACGGCAGAAGGCTTAGTAGAACATGAACATACTGGTGATCAGTATTTTGAAGAACTTGCACATCTGTCTTTTTTTCAGAAATATCCACGCTCCCAGGAGAAATATGTAATACATGATTTGATGCATGACATGGCATAGCTGGTTTCAAAGGATGAGTGCTTCATAATAAAAGACACTAAGGATATTTTGAAGACCCTCAGAATGTCCGCCATCTGTTGGTGCTCAAAGGCGGAGATGTTCGGTGTTCTGACTTATTGAATCATGACTTGGCATGACATCGAAAGTTGCGCACCCTACTTTGTGACCTGTCTTTAAAGAGCCAAACTGGAAATGTCGTGATGGAGAAATGGTGCACTGAACTTTTGTGCATGCGTGTCATGGTCTGTTCTTCTATCTCCAAATGGGGCTTACCAGATAGTATTAGCAATATGAAGCTACTTCGGTACCTTAGAATCCTCAACTCTAGCACTTGCAAGAGCCTTCCTTCAGGATTCTGTTACCTCTATAACATGCAGATATTTTATGCCGTGAAATGGGAGATTGTTGACATTCCTAAAGGTTTTGTTAAGCTGATCAATCTGCTGAAGTTTCAGTCAGTGAAATATGAATATTCATTGTATATTCAAGGAGGTGCAACTGACAAAGAGCAGAAAAGGATATTCGGTTTCAGCAACTATAATGGCGAATCTCCTCCACGTGGGTTTCATGCACAAAACTTGCCAAATATAACATCACTTTTGCTTCGCTCTTGGCACAATGTCAAGAGCATACAATTTTCTATGAACTCAGAGCAAATCAACTGTTACAACATCAATCATTGCACCTTCTCGTCTCTGACACACGTACATATTATAAGTTGCCAAAACTTATTAAGCCTAGAACAATTTCTACAACCAGCTTATGTGCCGATCATCAAGAAAGTATTGATTTCCGATTGTCCAAGTTTAGAATCGGTACCAGCACAGTTGTTTGGAGATTTGCGTTTCCTAGAAGAAATGTATGTGGGGCAGTGTCCAAAGATCAAATCACAACTCCTGTTTTCTCCGTCCCTAAAGAAGCTGTATCTGGAGCACTCTGGGAATCTTGGATGCAACATTGAGTGTAGTTCCCTCACCAGCTTGATTTTATCAAAATACCCTCTTGAATCCATCGAACCGCAAATGTGGAATGTTCCGTCATTGCAGGAGCTCGAGATTAGAAAGTGTCCCTCTCTCGAGAATCATTAAAGATTCATCAGAATTTATATCCATTGACCTTTCCCTTGACAGGGCCCTTTCACACATTGATAAGCCTTTGGTAAGGTTCTTGTTTCTCACTCGGCTAAACATTGAAGACTGTGATAGGCTTGAAAGTATCGATGACCTCCTTTATCTCCCTGCCATTGAGAGCATTTGGATTAGAAGATGTGGCTTGCTGTCCCTGCCAACTAATAGATTATTAGGAGGTTTTCCTTGTCTGGAGGATTTGGGCATTTCAGTGTGTGGAAGTCTCAACTGGCAAAGTGGAATGTTGTTACCATCCCTCCAAAACCTCTCGTTAGAGAGTTGTGGGGATTTCTCCGTCTGGTTTCCCAGTTGCCTCGAGAATCTCACCTCCCTCAAGTCATTGGCGATTATTGACTGTGAATACATAGTGTCCATTCCTGGCCACCTGTGGATGAGTAATCTCAAGTCACTTGAGGGATTGAAGATTTATCGTTGTCCAAAGCTTAAATCAATTGGCGGACTAGACGCAATTGCACACATAAAAAATGTATTTATTCGTGACTGCACAGAGTTGAAGGAAATTGACCAACCACTGAGGAAATGCTTATTCAACGTTGCGGTATTGATACGTTAGCCATATAGAAGATTTATTTATTTATTCATGACTGCCCAGAGATAAAGAAGGAAATAGACAAGACACTGTAGAGAGGCTCATTTTGCTTGTACGAGGAAGTGGGTTCGTGCTCTTTTTGTATGGTAAGTAAGCCACTTGTTTGCAGTATATACTATGGTTACAGTTACATAACTATGTTAATTAGGACACTCGTGAGTGTTTTTCTATGTCATATTTTCATTTGTCAGATCGTATTTATTTATTTCCTAGCCAGTTATTGTTACCCTTAAGCTTCTAGTTTTTTTCTGAAAGCATAGCAGTCCTTTTTCCTCATCGTGTTGTCTTCTGGATGCCAGCAGGTAGAAATTAAAGCAAGCTGAGATGGAGCAAATATATGCAGTGCAGGACTCCAAGACCCACGAGAACAAACAAAACCTATCACTTGTCCCTGAATGGCTGAGTCCTGTTCTTATGCTCTTACGGCTGTGTTTTTTTCCTTCCCTTCTGCTGCAAGATGACACCAAAAACCATTCATAGATTCTGTTTTTGTCATATGTATGCCTAGTGTGTTATTCCTATCCTTTTGCAATTCCTGCTATCCGTGCAAAATGAGTGGGGCAGAACACAAACATGGCTGCATCCTCGGTTAAGCTCCATTTTTTGTATCAAGAATGTGACTTAATGCACTGTAATACAAGCATATTCGTGTGATTGCTGCATGAGAGCTTCTCATGCTCCATCAGTTTTGTTGGGTGTGTTTGGTTTACTGATTTACTGGAGAGGGGACAGAACGGGAGTACCTTCTGCATCTCTTACGTCTGGAATCTCTAGCAGTGTTTTGTTTTGCTCCTTTTTTTTTTTGGCCGAAAGAGAACACACATGTAGAACATGTTTTCTACCAGATGAGAGCTTTCGAATTAATTTTTTTGAGGAAGAGAGCTTTCGATTTTTTTTTTTAGGAAGAGAGCTTTCGAATTTAAGCAGGCCCACCTGCGTCGATATAGTTGAATTAATTTCATCCTCGGTTCATTATACTTATCCGACATTCTTATAGAGATTTTTCATACTCTCAAAATTGGACTCTGAAGTTGCTACTATGCATTAACATGCCCAAACATGTAGGGTCAATAAGTGAATTTCATTAACTGTCTTTAAACCTGGCTTGAATTTTTCATCATGATATTAGTACTCTCAAAATACATTTTTTAAGGATACTATAAGCTTTTCTAATTGTTCTGCATAATGTTTCAATCTTTAGAAATGTGGCTCCAACATGAGTCTTATGTGTTAGTTTTATGTCTCCTCTCTTTAGGATACCCATTTTACGTCTTTATGATCATAACGAAGAAGTCTGATTGTATTAGTCAAAAGTCTATGGACCTACTTGGTTGGCATTCAATTTTTGCCAAATTAAAATCATGGCATACCAAAATTATGGTCATTGATTGGTTCATTGCCAAAGAATTGGCATTACCAATTTTCATGCCAAAGTTTTGGCAGGTCTCCGTAGAATGTTCTTAAACTACGTATAAAAGAAAATTTTTGCGAGCCATTTGTTTTGGCAATCAACCAAATGCACATCCATGTTTTTTGCCTAACTTTGGTAAGCCTTGATTGGCTAACCAAAGTTTTGGCTTGGCATGATTTTGGTTGGGCAAAAATTAGTGGCCAACCAAGTAGGCCCTATGTTTCTATAATACTCTATTCGTCTCTAAATAAATCAATTCGTAGAATCTTTGTTAGTCAAATTTTTTAAGTTTGACTAACTTTATAGAAAAGAGTAATAACATTTATAATATAAAATAAACATCTATGTAAATATATTCTATGATAAATCTAATGATACTAATTTGATACCATAAGTTTTAATAGTTTTTTCTAAATTCCTATCAAATGTTAAAAAATTTGACTTAAGGTAACTCTAAAAATATATGTATTCAGAACAGAAGAAGTATATTTTATGTTTATAATTTTAAGCTTTACTATAGGAGATGTAAGATTTTGACAACCTTGCCCCCACCTTCCTATCTCTCACTCTATCTTCTATTCTTGTCTCCTAACATCTACTCGAGGCTTGAAGCAACACATGGGATATTCTTCTAGATTTATAAACATATATATAAGTATTATTAAATATTATTTTGCATCCCAGTGAGCGAACAAGCGGGCATTGACTGACACGGTAAAGTATTTCATAACCAAATACATCCGAAGTCACTGACTTGTGGGCCCAGATGCCAGAGCGCGTACTCTTATCACAGTCCCCTGAATCTTATCCCCTCCTCTACTCTGTTTCTCCATCCCGTCTCCGACCATCTCTCTGCCCCCCGTTCCCCTCGCCGAGCTCCACGCAGACCCAGAGCCGGCAGCGCTGCGACGGAGGTCCAAGCCGAGCTCCGATTCCTCCCCTCTCCCAACCGCGCCAACCCTGTCCATGGCGCGAGCGGCGCGGCCTCGACGAGCGCCCGTGCATCCCCGCCGCCGGCGCGCGGCCTGCTAAGCCACCATTCCTCTCCTCGCTCTCTCCTCCCCTTCTCCCTCTCGTAAACCCACGCCACTCCTCCTCATGGCCCCGCCGGCCTACACCGCCTCCCCCTGCACGGGCTCCGCTCTCTTCTCCAACCCCCGAGCGCCGCCGCGTCTTCTCCTCCTCCAGCGGGGCCCGGTGGCGCCGTCGGCCGCGGGGCGGTACGGCGGGCGCGTAGCCCCGTCGCAGGAGAGGCGCCGCCCCGCTCCGCCGCCGGAGAAGCGCCGCTCCTCGGAGCCGTCGTCCCGGACCCAGCTCCCGGAGCGGAAGCGGCACTGGAAGGCGGGGGAGTTCCCGGGGACCGCTCCTGCCCATGGGGGCGGCGGCGGGAGGCGGCATTCGAAGTCTGGAGAGTTTCCCGGGACTGACGGCGGCGGCCGTCCCGCCCCCGCCCTGTCGCAGAGGAAGCGGCATTGGAAGGCCGGCGAGTTCCCGGGGACCGCCGCTGGACCCGGTTCGGCGACGCCGAGGACTCCCCTCAAGAACGTCAAGAAGCGGCTGGACGCTCGCGCGGACGCCAAGGCGTGGGCGTGCACCGTCACAGAGGCGCTCGCTGACCGCGTCAACTCCAAGAACTGGCGAGAGGCGCTCCAGGTAAACACCACCGCCTGTCACATTTGATTTCCCTTCTCTGCATTGCTCATCGTGTCAAAAAACCACCGTATTTCCCCTGAGTTGCTAGCTAGATTCAGTTGTTTGAATTGGTAGTTGGATCCAATTGTTTGTTTCAGGTAATGAGTTCCTGGCAATGTTATTATTGACACTAATAGTGAGTTGGTGCTGGCAGGTCTTTGAGATGCTCAAGGAGCAGCCGTTCTACCATCCCAAAGAGGGCACTTACATGAAGCTCATCGTGCTGCTCGGCCGATCAGGGCAGCCCGCCCGAGCGCACCAGCTCTTCGACGAGATGCTGCAACAAGGATGCCAGCCCACCCCAGAGCTTTACACCGCCTTAGTTGGGGCGTACTGTCGTAGTGGCCTACTGGATGAGGCGCTCCAACTCCTCAACGACATGAAGGGCTCACCGTTGTGCCAGCCTGATGTCTACACCTACAGCACCATCATCAAAGCCTGTGTTGATGCCACAAGGTTTGACCTCATCGATGTTATGTACAAAGACATGGCTGAGCGCTCTATAGCGCCTAACACAGTCACACAGAATATTGTACTTAGTGGTTATGGAAAGGCTGGACGGATGGATGACATGGAGAAAGTGCTCTCTGACATGCTCGACAGCACAGCCTGCAAACCGGATGTCTGGACCATGAACATTATCTTAAGCCTGTTTGGAAACATGGGCCAGGTTGAACTGATGGAGAAGTGGTACGAGAAATTCCGAAGCTATGGGATTGAACCTGAGACTCGCACACTGAACATCCTGATTGGCGCCTATGGGAAGAAGCGGATGTATGATAAGATGTCTGCAGTCATGGAGTACATGAGGAAGCTGGCATTCCCCTGGACAACTGTGACATACAACAATGTGATTGAGGCATTTGCTGAGGTGGGTGATGCCAAAAACATGGAGCACACATTTAACCAGATGCGCTCTGAGGGTATGAAGCCGGATACAAAGACCTTCTGCTGTCTAATAAATGGGTTTAGCAAAGCTGGCCAGTTCAATAAGGTAGTGGGCATGGTTAAGCTTGCTGAGAGGCTTGATGTGCCTGCAAATACGTCTTTCCACAATGCTATTCTTGGTGCATGTGCAAGAGCAGACGACCTTATGGAGATGGAGAGGGTCTTCAGGCACATGAAGCATACACAGTGTGATCCTGATGCTGTGACTTACTCTATCTTGGTGGAAGCTTATCGGAAAGAAGGAATGACTGACAAGATTTATGCTTTGCATCAGGAGAACCCAACCTTGGTTCCAACTGATTTTGTCATGGTGTAACTGACCCACTGACTGGATAATGGTCCAGTCCAGAAATGTTTAGGCTTGGTTGCAATGGTCGAAAATCTTCTTGCTATCAACGTTTGGAATTGATGATGCTACCAAGCAGAGTGGAAGCCATTCTCCAACTCCATTTTTTGGTCTGTTGGCCTGCAGATTTATATAGATGTCTTCAAATGATGGGGGTTTCAGTGAGATGTGCCCACGCACCACAGTATGCATAGCATAACTCAGATACAAGGAGTTATAAGGCTCTGAAAGTACCTCAGTAAGATTCTGGCCAGTTTGAGTTGCCAAGTATATTTGGGAACAGAGGGAGTTTTCTGAACTGGTGACAAAATTGTATGTCTCTCCTCCACTATGGCACTGTTAATCCTTTTTCTTGACAACACGGGACCTATACATAGTTTGGGAGAATAAAAGAATTCCTAATCTCTGAAGGTAAAATTTTCTGTGGCCCTACTCTGTACCAGCCTATGCCCAATATCTTTCAGATTAATATTTGGTACCTTTTCATGATCTTTTCAGAAATTTATAGCTATGATTTCTAATACATTGCACATGTAGTGAAACTTGTAATATTTGTATATACCCTTAATGTGTAATTTAGCGATCATGTGCATTTCACCAAACAATATGTTAAGGCAGTGGATTAAATTTGATTTGTCAGATTCTACACATGACAGGAGCTATGTTGCATTTTTTTTAATGAGTATATAATAGAGTATTACCAACCCTGTAGCCATGTGATAGATCTTATGGTTGAGATCATGGATTAAGTCTCCTCTTCTCTTATTAATTAGCATGTTGGCTTATCTGAACTGCTAGAGCTATTGGTGCTTGTTTTTGCATAATCACTTTTATAGTACTAAGCATTATAGATCAAAATGATTTGTTAATGCCTCTTGTAGAAAAAACTACTGTACTTCCTTTCCGAGTGCTTAAATCCACATGATGCAAAAGGAGCTTGTAATGCAACTCTTAGATCAATGCTGCCGAATTTTCTTTCAGCAGTTGACCTATTGATATACCGCCATCTTTTGTCTATATAAGTGCTTTTGAGCATCCTACTAGTATCATCTTTCCTGATGCAAAGACAAGAATATATATATTTTTAACAAACCAGAAGGACAAAAAGTTCAGAAAAGAATAAAGCATCCACAGTTAAATTAGTTCATTTTAGTTATCTAATATATGTCCATTTGATGGGATTATATAGAAATGAGTATATCACTCTTAGAACTATATTCCTTTTTTAATGAGAAGATCATGTTGATTTTATCTGCTGCAAAAGCCACACATCACTGAGTGCACGAACTCAGTGATGTGCGGAAATATATGAGCTACAGTACAAAGGGCACGGAGTGCACGAACTCAGGTCATGGGCGACATCATGGCTACCACACTGACCGTTAACTAACTCATGCTAAACTATTGTGTCTCAACACAGCCTACCCAAACCCACTTTCATGTATATAAAAATTAGTTGGGGATCCATTTTTGCTTCCTGCCTTGGTGATTTCTGCATCTTCTCTGGTGTCTTCAAGTCGTCCCTTTCTCCTCCTGCAGCAGCAGCTGGAGGTCTTGCGCCAGCTCCATGAGGATTGAGTCCATGAGGATTGAAGTTTCCAGCATCGGATCTGGCTTTTGTGTGCCTTCATCTCCAAATCCTGTTGTTGGGTCGGGGCTTTGGTGGGTTTGGGGAGTATGGATTGTGACTCTCCTTTGAATCGACTCGGGTTCCTCGGGCAGTGGTGGGAACAGCTACAGGCTCACCTTGGGATAGTGGATTTGGAGCCTAGGAATGCGGATCTGGGTTCGGGATGGAGGGCTTCAAATGCGATGGGGTGGGGGTTTGGGGGCGTCGCTGTCAGGTGGAGGTGGGGAGTAGGGACTAAGGCTGTGTGAGAACCATCTTGAGCTGAACCAACTCGCTACTTGGGGTAGAAGCAGAACCCAATTTCCTCTAAACAGTGCGACGTAGCAAGTGATCATTTGGCATTCACAAGGTGATGAAGGCACAAAGAACATCTCCCAGAAGTGAGATGGAGAAAATGCCTTTTCCTGTGTCGCTCCCAGCTATTCAACAGCAACACCACTTTTCATGTGCTGTAAACTTTCCCCTTTTTATGCCAGGGCTCCTTTTTCCTGATTTAATAGCAGCTGGAATACTTCTGCTAGCCCACTCTTTGGAGTTAGTTGTTATCATGTGCATGATTGAATAGTAACGTCTTAGGTCATGTGTCACTGACTGTCAGCTGCTAAACTTCATGTTGTCCTTGCATTGTGCATTAGTTGTCATGGATTCTTCTCTCAATGAAGTTAATAATTTTGAAGTGGAACAATATTTTCATACAATGATCTCTATATTTTTTATGCTCTATTGTTTGCTTATTTGCTTTTGAAGGAGTCAGTAAATGACGGATCCTCAAAACAGTAGAATAGGATGAGTATTGATTTGCTGAAGCAGAAATTAACAAATCGAATAAGAAGTAACTGAAAACGATGCAAACTGAAACTGTGCAAAGTAAATTGGAAGACATACCCTAAAGAGGTTATGTAGGGCATCTTTTGTTTGATTACACTTTAGCTCTTATTGCTGATCGAATGAAAATGAACAGTATTTTTTAATACTCCAAATACACCAGTCATATCATCTTTCCTTGAGGTCGTTTGAAGCTAACCATTGCTTCATATGTTGTTTGCTGAACTATCCAGGTTTTCAGCAAGGAAGATGCAGATCAGTGGAGATTTGCAAACGAGGGCTTCTTTGGAATGCCACAAACTAGGCGTCTAAAACCTCATGCTCAGGATGCCACAAACCAGTCCCTTGGGTCATACCTTGAGGTGGGGCACTTTGGATACGATGCAGAGATTGACAGGCTGAAGAGAGACAAGCAGTTATTGATGGCAGAAGTAGTGAACCTGAGGCAGGAGCAGCAGAGCACAAAGGTAGCCATGGAGGATAGGCTACAAATTAGTGAGCTGAAGCAGCAGCAGGTGATGGTGTTCTTGGCATGTGTCTTGAGCAATACGAAGTTCCAGATTTCCTTGAATGTGATGAAGGAGCTCCCAGATGCTATTTCAGAGAAAAGATGCCGCATTGATCAAGGACCAGAGGTTGATGACTTGGGGCTGGTAGCAGTCTAGAGCAAGCTTCACCGGTCCTTTTTAATCCCCAGGAGTCAGTTACATTCCTTGTCGACAGGATCCCAGCTGACCTCGAGAGTCCATCTTTCAATGTCCAAGACCTGATTCAGCAACAGGATATTGATATTGGCAGTACCTCTGAGCAGCAGCAAGACATGCCCCAGGAGTATTTGAATGATAATTTCTGGGAGAAATTGCTGAATGAAGGACTTGGTGAGGAGAACGATAGCCCTGTTACCGAGGATGATATGAATACGTCTGAGAAGATGGGCTATCTCAACTCAGATGGCCCAAAGTCAAGCAATTAGTTTCCGTTGCCTTTTTGTTGTTTTCTTCATACCACAATCCGCAGCTTCTGAGTTGTGTCTAGTGTGTAGAGTCAGCAAGACTAGGCAATTCTTCCGTTGCTCGGTTTTCATGCCTTCGGAATTCCTTGCATTGCCAAGGGTAGGGCTTGCTTACATGAGAATTGGCTGGCATTCACCATGATGTTCAGTGAGAACTGCTAGGTGGCATCTGATGTATTATGACTGTAGTGATTGCTGCTTACCACCGGAGTGGTTGTTTTAGGCAACACCAGCGATTTGTTTGGTTTTTAGGATCCTGCCCATCAGGAATTCAGTATGTAGTTATGTACAGTGACAGCTACTCAGGATTTCTGTCAATGTTTGTGTGACTCTGTTTAAAGACGATGGAAAATTCAAGATATGACTCTCCCAGTGCTGCTTTATTTGGAGGCGAAATTTGTAAGACGATTCGTGATTGTAGTACTTGTCAATAGTGATTATGAAAGAAATGAGATTAAATGGTTTTTAATTATACAGGAGGGTAATATCGTTCATTCGCTGTTTGCCTCGGCTGGGGGAGCTCCATCCAACAAGCAAGTTTGCCTAGATCCAATCCAAACAGCCAGCATTAGTATACGTCTCAACCTGAGTATTGTGAATTGGTGGCAACAATTGATTGAGATAAACATTGATAAAAGATAATAATAAATCCCAAAAGAATTTGGATGCAACGGTGGCACGTACGGAGTAATAATTTTCAAAAGATTTTCTATGCAATAAATAAGGTTTGAGTTATAGCTCAATGGCAAGTGGGCCATGACCCAACAGCTCGACCCATCATCACTGACCTGTGGGCCCAAACATGAGGGCGCACTGTCAGTCTCACCTATGCACTTTCCTTTCCTTATCCCCTGCTTCTCCGGTCATCTCCATGCCCCCGCCGGCGAGCTCCACGCCACGCAGACCCAGAACCGGCACCGCTGCGGGGGAGGTCTCCGGTTCATCCCCGCACGTCCTCATGGGTCCGCCCACCTACGCCGGCTGCCGGTCCCAGCTCCCGGAAAGTAAGCAGCACCGGAAGCGGGGGAGTTCCCGGAAACCGCTAATGCCAATGGGGTGGCGGCACATACCTGCCCTGCGAAAGTTGTGCGCGGTGCAGGTGAAAACGGTCATCGGCCGGCGACGTCCCCGTCAGAGGTATATAGAATATGTATACATATCTTTCAATCTTTGTCTTTGCTCCCATGTCCGGATTGCTTTGCTGGTGTGGTGTCTACGCTGGTTTTGGCGGATCCTTCGTCTGGGTTGCTGGCTAGTGGCTACCAATGGGATCCAAGGCGTGCTACTCCAAATTACTCATATAGTCTAATCTGCTGGTTGAATCAGGACAAGGCGGTAATTTCTCTGGCCTGGATGGAATAATAAACTCAATGATTGGAGATTAAAGTATACTACATGGGAAGACCGTCAGAGTTCAGGGATAATCAGTCTTGCCTGTAAGCTTCTCACTTTCTGTCTCTTCTCTCGCACATAGGCATAGCCACTAAGCAGCAGATTCATGGCAGCTCACAGTAAGTGTTGAAGCAGGATCATTGAAGTAACATGTAAATCTCCACGATTGAGCCTGTAACCTGACAACTCTCTTCTTGCTTTCGAATTTACACTTTTCTTTCCTCTTTACTAGTTCTCTGATCTTTTTCATCCAGCACAATTCATGAATCAGATCATTACCTCAAAGCGATTCATCAATCAGATCTGATACTCATCCTCATCTCCAACACAGTTCACAATTGAATGGTATAATCAAGCACACAAAAAGGTAATCAAACATCAGTCATACATCCTATTGTATTGTACTTGTTTGCTAGTGCACAACTATTTGGCCAAGTAATTAATAAGTATATATTCTCTGCTTTAACCACTGCACTGCTCTGGTTGTTATTAATTTGTAGATGGGGTAGTTTGGATTGCTAAGGCGTATACTGCTCTGGTTACCTAATCATATTAGCAAAAGGATTTTCAACTAACTGCAATGGATTCATCCCCTTCTATCTTCTGTCAGTCCTCTTTGTTGAAGCAGATCCTACATGTTACCTATCCCGTCTTCAAATTTTCTGTCTATACATCTCAATAAGAGGTCAGTCCATCTCTCCTAAAATTTAATTTCCATTTTTTGTCACTAGCAAGCAATGTCTCGGTTGCTTGCTCTTGCATTTTTCATGGTTGCCCACTTGCTCTGTGACTTTAGAACTCTTGTCAATAATCATTATACATCTGGACATTGCATATACTTTATTTTTTTTTCTTTCTGGTAACCCTGTGATTTTTTTTTTTTTGTAATATATTACTGCTGCACTATACATAGGGTTTTTTTAATTATTTTTCGTACCAAAAGTTACTTATCTAGAAGTTGATATTTTTATTCTCTACAAGAATTCTCTGTTTATTCCCTCATTCGTTTCATTATTTTTATATTGATTCATACGAAACGGCTCGTATCAATTTGCTAGCCTACAATAGTGCTTGTTTCTATTCTGCTGCATGCATTTGTGAGAAATTGTTTCGCAAGTTGGAACACCCACATTTGTTTTTCCTATAGAAGTGCTTGAGTAATCAGGAATGGACAGTGGAGCCACTAAGCGTGAAATATTGGACAAAAAATTGGAGAAAAGGCTGCAGGATCCAAAAACAGAACCATTAGTATCTTTGCCTCTAGATTTTTTGGAAGACATCACATGTGGTTTTTCCACCGAGCAAGAACTGGGCAGGGGTGCGTGTGGAGTCGTATACAAGGTATATGACCTTTCCTTTTTCACTCCAATTTTCTACCGATGGCAACAGAAAGATAATAAATGGCTAACCTAAATGCTATGAAGGGGGTTCTGCGAAGCGGCAAAGCTATTGCTGTAAAGAGGATTTTTGATACACATCTGCTGGGCAATGATAATCAAGTCGAGAATGAGATCATTTGTCTTACGGAGGTCAGGCACCAAAATGTTATACAACTTGTAGGTTACTGTGTTGAAACAAAGTCGGAAGTGGTGGAACTTAGTGGGAAACATGTTATGGCTGAAAAACGTGCATGTTTGCTGTGCTTTGAATTTCTTTGTAATGGAAGCCTTGACAAGCACCTTTCTGGTGTGTTGAAATACAATAGTAAGATCTTCTTTCTTCTTTTTTCCTTCACAAAGTTTACTTGATTAGAAGTTTGGAACACACGCAAATGTGTCACTATATCAACAGCCACAGAGTAGTAGATTGAATTATAGTTTCTCTGTTTGTTGATCCATTTCTACAGTTGCCACCTCAGGCCTTGGTTGGGAAGAGAGATACAAGATAATTAGGGGTGTATGCAGAGGTTTGCATTATCTTCATGATAAACATCATATTGCTCACCGGGATCTTAAACCTCAAAATATACTGATGGATGACAATATGATGCCAAAAATTGCGGATTTTGATTTGTCAAGGCTTTTGAGTCAAGAAAAATCCAGAACTGTCACTGCAAAGCTTCGAGGAACGCCGTAAGCTATGCCTCTTCTGAAGCTTCATTTTTTTTTTTTACTATTTCTTACTGCGATCATGCTAAATTCTTCTGCAGTGGATATATGGCACCAGAATGCATAGACCAGCTATATATCTCCTTTGAGGCAGATATATTCAGCTTGGGTGTCATAATCATAGAGATAATCACAGGTCGAAGGGACTATCCCAATACCAATGAGACAATTGAAACGCCTCTCAAGCACTATACGATGAAGTAAGATTATTCAAACATTATTCCATACTATATTTTTCTACCTTACTTATACAAATGTCTTTTTATGATAAATTACTTATGCAAATGTTTAGGTGATTGGAAGTTGGAGGAACAGACTTATAGAAATAACACCCACGGAAATTACACCCATGCCTATGTCACCGGAAATGCATATCCAACAAGTCCAACAAAGCATCTCTACAGCTCTGAAATGCCTGTCACATGAGTCAAGTAAAAGGCCTACTTCATTGGCCATAGTTCAAAGTCTAGATGCAGTAGAACCAAAATGTACATCTCCTGGAAATCCCCCCAGTGTTGTTGAGAAGGTATGATCTCTCAATATGCAGTGCACCTCTCCACGCTTAATTTCATAAGGCTGTCCAGATTAATATGAATGTCTGAACAAATAAAGACTCATGATCCATTTTTTCTGATCTTAATTAGTGTCCTCTTTATAGTTGTAGTGCATTATCTATATCTATTGTTAGAAATTAGCCTGCAGAGCGACAAGTTATTCACTATTCTCCAAGCACGGAGGCATCAATTGCAATTTACTGAGATGTACATGCAAGATCCATCACATAGACACCAGTGGCTTGATATTTGTTGACGAGGTCCTGTCACAAGCCCCCAAGTGTCAATTGGTGCCCTCCAACTAGGGATTCAAGTTAGCTGGAGCACCCCTAAGCTACGAGTATCGTAAGCCAATTGGCTTGGCTTAACCTGTCTTTGAGTGCCGATTGGTGAGGATATCTCGGGGTTTATGCACTCGTCAATCGTAATATTTTTCTATGACAAAAAATGGGACATATTTGACATCTTAACTGCAATATCATATTTGTAGCTTTTACTAACATTGAAAATCTGACCATAAGACATCTCTGATGCTAAATACATCCATTGTTTGTCCAGGATAGGAGAAACCAAAATCTTCGTAGTCAAGTAGATCCGAACTTGTCACCCAAAAAGAAAAAAAAAGTTGATCCAAACTTAATCAACATGCCAAATACCATCAGTCCCATTAACGGCCTGAATGAGTGCGCCAATTTGTTCCAGTGGGTTATATCGGCCATTTCATCTCCAAAACCTCAGCTGAATGAAACACAAAAGGAAAAACTTCATGGAGATGTAAGGCAACAGGAAAAACTTCAAGGCGATGCATGGCAGCTGCAGAGTGATCTCCAATGCCTTAGTGATAATGTACCAACAATGTACAACCTCATTGATCGAGCAGAGTGGAGGATACATGACGATTATGTAGCTGACCTCCTTTCAAGACTCAAAGATGCAGTGTATGATGCAGAAGACCTTCTAGATGAGTTTAGATGGTATGACACAAAGGTTTCAGTAGAGAGAAATACAATCTCAGTGGAACCAATCATTGACTTCATTCAAAGAGTCACTCAAGGCAGTGTCAACAAAGTGTATGGTATCCAGAAGAGGCTCAATAATCTTTCCGGACAGCTCGAGAAAGTGGGCTTACTACAAGCGATTCCACGGTTTGACAAATCATTGAGGCCTGAAACCACTTCTTTCCCCACTGAGGCAAAGATTTTTGGTCGTGATGAGGAAAAGGAGCACCTAGTCAGAATGCTTGGTGTACCAACGATAGCATGAGTCCTTCCGTATGTGAGAATACAAGAAGTGGAGTTTCTGTTTTGCCAATTGTTGGAATTGGGGGTGTTGGGAAAACTACCTTGGTTCAAGATATTTGCAACTGTTCAATAGTTAAATGTCACTTTAAACCGATAATTTGGATTTGCGTCTCGGATGATTTTGATGTCAAGAGGTTGACTAAAGAAGCCATTGAACAATCTTGTGGGAAGGTGCCAAAAATTGATAATCTGAATTTTCTTCAAGGTACTCTTGCAAATAGCCCGAACAAGTAAAAGATTCTTACTTGTCCTTGATGACACGTGGAATGAAAATGAGTTGGATTGGAAGCGTTTCGTGCACCTTTTATAAATGTACTTCGGGAAGCATGATGATTGTCACCACTAGGTCTCTCGAAGGTTGCTAATGTAGTGCGCACGATGGATCCCATTCATTTAAAGGGTTTGGAAAATGATGTATTTTGGGGGTTCTTTAAGCTATGTGTGTTTGGATCTAATAGCTCCAATATTGATCCTGAGTTGGCACGAATTGGTATGAAAATACTCCCAAAGTTGAGAGGCTCTCCTTTAGCTGCAAAAACCATTGGACGTCTGTTAAGAAGGAAACTTGACCCATTACATTGGGAAGGGATTCTTAACAGTCAGCTGTGGGAGCTTAGACAAGAGGGGACAGACATTTTGCCTGCTCTTCGGTTGAGCTATATATATTTACCATTCCATTTAAAAAGATGCTTCTCATTATGTGCTATATGCCCGAAAGGTTACACTTTCAGAAAGGAAGAATTAGCTGAAATGTGGGTGGCAGAAGGCTTTGTGGAACAACAACCTAACTATTCACTTGAACATACTGGTGGTCAGTACTTTGATGAACTTGCACATCTATCATTTTTTCAGGAACATCCATGGACGGACAAATATGTAATACATGATTTGATGCATGACATGGCCCAACTGGTTTCAAAAGATGAGTGTTGTGTAATAAAAGATAGAAAGGATTTTCCAAGGATCCCTCAGAATGTCCGCCATCTTTGGGTACTCAATGGTGGAGATGTCAAGTGTTCTGACTTATTGAAGCTATCCAAGCATAGAAAGCTGCGCACCCTAGTCTGTGATCTGTCTTTAAAGAGTATAGCTGGTAATACTGTGATGGAGAAATGGTTTACTGAACTCTTGTGCATGCGAGTCATTGTCTGTTCCTCGTGGGGGTTGCCAGGTAGTATCAAGAATATGGTGCATCTTCGGTTCCTTAACATCAAGTACGCTTGTCCTTGCAAGAGTCTTCCTGAAGCATTCTATTCCCTCTACAATATGAGAACATTGTATGCTATGGAATGGGCGATTGATGACATTCCTACCAGCTTTGGTATGTTAATCAATCTGCAGAAATTTGAATCATTGAAATGTCAATTTCATCATAGACATATACATGCAGTGGATGTTCATGGAAGTGCAACAGATGAAGGACAATTCAAGATCCAAGACTATAATGGTGAATCTCTTCCAAGCTGGTCACATCTACAAAACTCAGAGCAGATTCATAGTTACGACAACATTAATAGCACTTTCTCGTCAGTGACTGATGTAGAATTTATGTATTGTAGAAACATATCAAGCCTGGAACAATTTCTACAACCAGCTTATATGCCTATCATCAAGAAAATAATGATTTCCCACTGTGGAAGTTTAGAATCGGTACCAACTGAGAGGCTTGGAGATTTGCATTTCCTTGAAATACTAAGTGTGTCCCACTGTCCAATGATCAAATCAAACTTTCTGTTTGTCCCGTCCCTAAAGGAGTTGTATCTTAAAAACTCTGGGTATCTCGGAGGCAATAACATTGAGTGTAGTTCTCTCACCATCTTTCACTTCTCAAACTACTATCTGGAATCCATCGAACTACAGATGTGGAATCTTCCGTTGCTGCAGGAGCTCAACATCAGTTTTTGCCATTCTCTGATAATTATTAGAGATTCAGAACCTATATCCTCTGACTTTTTCCATGGTGGGGCCACAAGCAGAATGGGGAAGTTCCCGAAACTCAATCACCTAACCATTAAGTTCTGCCATAAGCTTGAAACTATCAATGACCTCCTAAATCTCCCTGCCATTGAGAGAAATTCTATTACTGACTGTGGCTTGCTGTCCCCTTCAGCCAATAGAATAGGAGCTTTTCCTGTTCTGAAAAATTTGGCGATTAAATTGTGCCGAAGTCTCAACTGCCAAAGTGGACTGTTGTTGCCATCGTCTCTCCAAAAGCTCTCGTTATGGTCTTGTGGGGATTTTTCTGGCTCGTTTCCCGGTTGCTTGGAGAACCTTACCTCCCTCAAGGAACTGCAGATTTATTTCTGTGAATGCATAGTGTCTGTTCCTGCCCACCTGTGGAGCAGTAATCTCAAATCGCTTCAAACATTGAAGTTTGATAGTTGTCCAAAGCTCAGATCAATTGGTGGACCACATGCAACTGCACACATAAGAAATTTATTTATTGACAACTGCCCAGAGTTGAAGGAAATCAACCAACCACTGAGGAGAGGCTTATGGTACGTATGCCACTTATTTTCAGTATAAACTATGGTTACAGTTACAGAACCATGTTAGGACACTTGTGAGTGTTTCTATGTCATGTCTTCATGAGTTAGGTCATACTTATGTCTTGGCTAGTTATTTTTACCCTTAAGCTGATACTTGTTTCTGAAAGCGTCGGGATAGCGGTCCCTTTTGCCTAACTAGTGGCTCAGTGGATTAGGTTCATGAGTTTATATGCGTGTGTGCGACTAATGCAAACTTTTGTGTTGTTTATAAAAAGAAGTTTGGTTGAATTTACATTTTTTTAAGGAAAATTAATTTGCCTTTTCCTCATCATGTATTATGTTCTTGATGACAGGTGGAAATTAGAGATGGTTGAGACAGAGCATTCTGGTCCTCAAGGCACACCGAACGAATAGAACATATCAATGCCTAAATTACTGAATCTGGTTCTTATGTTTTTATGGCTGTTTTCTTTCCTTGGCTGCATTATGACACGAAAAACAATCATATATTGTGTTTTACATTTGCCTATTGTGTTACATTTATGCATTTGGAATTCCTGTTTCCCTGCAAAATAAGCAGGGCAGAACACAAATGTTTCTGTGCAAAATAAGCAGGGCAGAACACAAAACATAATTGTATTGTCTGTTATGTTTGTTTTGTACCATCTGACTTACTACATTATATCACAATTTTATTTTATTGTATAGTTGCAACATGGCAGTTTCACACACTCTCTTAGAAGTTTGAGATCTTCATCCAAAATGTCAATGATTTGTTTTACTGATTTACCACTAGAGAGGTGTCAATCGAGAGGGAGAGGGTTTATATATACAACCAGCGCGTTGGTGCAAAGGACTCACCAATCAGGCCACCACATAGCCCCAAACACAACTTTAGCTACGTTAAGGAGCTCTGAAAGCTATGCTTGTCAATTGAGTGGGTGGTTTTGGATTAGCTTTTAGAATTTTGCAAAAGAGAACACACTAAGTGCGTGGTTGAAACATCTGTATCGCACTAATCGTTCATCTATGACACCACCTGCTGCACGATTAGGTGTTTATTGTAAAGAAATTGTGATTTCGCTTTCTAGAAATTAATTCACATGATGTAGTTGCCCATTTCATTGAAGTCCCGTCGTTGGCTTTTGTGCACGATTTTTTTATATTTTTGAACTTTTTTAATAATATTTACCAAAATGACCGTAAAACTTTTTTAATTTAAAAACTAACCTTTTTTGTGGCACCTCCACAGGGATGTCGCAATGGTCGAGGGCTAGACGCCGGGCGACGTGGCACACCCCTGTGGCACCTCCATACAAGGCGCCACAGTGTGACGTCTTGAGTGGAGGCGCAAACATTGCATGGTTGCTACCTCGGTTAAGCACTTTTTTTTATCTCAATAATGTGCAGATTTAATGCACTAGAGTTTCTCACGATTGCAACATGAGAGCTTCTCACGATCTATTAGTTTTGTTTTGTGTGTTTGATTTTTTACTAATATTTACTGGAGAGGGGCCAGAGCCATAGTAGACTCTGCGTCTCCACTAGAGTTTGGAGTCTTATTTTAGAGGCCCCTCCAATGAGCACAAAGACTGGTAATCATGCAAATACAGCAAGGCGTAAAACTATCCGCACTTGTGGTACTCTAAATTCTTCCTCTAAAACGAATATTCTGTCCTAGTCATCAAGATTCTCATCTTTACAGTATTTTCTACCGCACCCATGCATTCTCTATATGTCATCCTCTATATCCACTACTTCAGTGGGACCCACATGTCATACTCTCTTTTCTCTATCCTCTGTCTTTTCCTCCCTATCGCTCTCTCTCTCTCTCTCTCTCCTCGATCTGTTCCTCCCCACCGCTTTCTTCTCCGCCGGTGGGCGGACGGCGCGCGGCCTGCCCGTGCTCTCCCACCTCCCCGCGCCGGCGAGCTTGCAAATCCGGAGGCGGGCCATGGAGCTCCGATAGCGGCTCGACCTCGTCCTCCGTCTTCTTCGCGCGAGCATGGACGGGCGCCTCCATCTTCCTCGCGCGAGCATGGAGCAGGGGCGTCGGCGGCAGCGCTCCTAGCCGGGCTCCTCGCCGGGCAGCGGAGGCCAGAGGCGCGGTTCAAATCGGACCGCCGCAGGGGCCTCGCGAGCGGCGGCGCCCTCCACCGACGGACCACGACGGAGGTCCGCGACTGGCGCCCCCTCCCAAGGCGAAGGGTGTCGCCCCTCCCTGCAAGGTCTCGGCGGCGGGCGGCGGGGATAGGGCGGCACTCTCCTCCGGCGGTCCTCCCTGCCCCTGCTCCCTCCGCCGGCGGCCGCGAGGGTGTCCAGAGGGCAGTGCCGCAGATGCACGCGCGGAGCCCTGGCCCTAGCTTGCGGCGGGCGGCTGCTCCTGACGGCGGCGAGGCACGCGGCGGCTCCAGCGTCCCTCCACCAACGCGCTTTCTCTCTCCTCTACCGCCAGCGTCGTGGGCCCGCGGCGTCCTATTCCGGATGGTCGTACATCCGCCACAGACCCAGGACGCGAGGCCATCCTGAACGATTCCGGACCGCTCCTAGTACCCCGCTGCAGCAAAATTTACTAGGAACCGGTACTCCAGTACCCGCTGCAGGTAGTCTAACCAAACACCAGTCATACATCCCATCGTGCTATAATTATTATTGTTTCTGTAAGTGCATTCGCCCCCGTTGTGGGTTTTGGATAATTAATGACAATCAAATTAGGGACTAACCGGATATTTAAGATGTATTCGCAGGTGTTAGTCCATTGAAAGAATTGAACATTCACACTTGGTGAAATAAGCACCCCCAAATTTTTCTATGGACGAAAGGCGCTTCAACTCAACGGTTCACAATTTTACTTTTAAAATTGAGTCATAGGAAACACCATACTATCAAGAGGGATGCAAAGTAGATCAGCTAGATGGTGGTTAAAAGTGCTCAAGTTATTTTTATTTATGCGCTTGAGAGACACAATGCACTCACATGCACTTAGAATATATATTTTAGTGTGCCCAGGGTGCATAGGTAGTACCGATCCTGATGGACCGGTAGTACCGCTCGAACTGAACTTACTTGCACCTGCGCACCAAGCTGCGCAAACCGGTAGTACCGCCCCCCCTGGCGGTAGTACCGATTTGGACCGGTAGTACCGGCCCAAGGGCGGTAGTACCGGTTGTCGCAAGTTCCTGAGCGCCGCCAACGGTTACTTTCGAAGAGCGGTAGTACCGGTGGTCTTGCACCGGTAGTACCGGTCACAGATCTGAGTGGCGACTATATATACTTTCTCACATCGGATTCTAACCGTTACCCACGCCATTTGCCTTACTTGCAACCTGAGAAAACAGCTCTCAAGCTCTCCCTCACCCACTCTCTCTCCCTCTTTGCTCCTAGCCCTAAATCTTAGTGATTCGAGCTAGAGAAGTGAGATTTGAGAGTGGAAAGCTTCGATCTACGACTTGAGCACTTGGATCCATCGTCTTGCCGGTTTGCTTTTTGTTTATTACTCTTGGGTTCTTGGAACCCTAGCCGGCTAGGCGTTCTTCGTGGTTGCCCGTGTTGACTCATTTGTGAGGGCACCCCGAAGTGTTCGTATTACCCCTTGATTCTTAGTGGAAATCTTGAGCTAACCTTTGTGGTTGCTTGAGAGAGGAGACGTAAGTGGTCGGACCTTCGTGGTCACCTCAACAACGAGGATGTAGGAACTCCTTTGTGGGGATTGCCAAACCTCGGGATAAATATTGTGTCCTGCGTGCTTGTTGCTGTGGTGGTAGCTTCGACTACCCTTTTTGTTGCCTTTGTTGTGTCTCCTCTCTCTACCTCCACTTTTTAGGTTGGGAAGGCTCGATCTACGGATTGGAGAGGAATCAATCGTTGGAAAGCACAACACCACCTCGGGAATCTTCAAGGAGCGTGTGGTAACACCTAGATCTGAAAGCAAAACTCGATTTACTCTGATTTCGTAGAATCTGTAGGTTACAGGTAGTACCGGTGTTCTTCAGTAGGTAGTACCGGTTCTGTCATACTGGGAGTACCGATTCTGAGACACAGTAGTACCGGTTGGTATTTGACTTCCGCACTTGAGTTTTGAGTTTCAGGTTTTTGAAAAGGCCTATTCACCCCCCCCTCTAGGCCAATTAGGTCCTTTCAGTTTCTACTCCCTCCGTTTCAAAATAAGTGTCATTTTGGGTTTTCGTGCCACAAGTTTGACTTAATTTGTAGAAAATATGTGCAACATTTATATCTCCAAATAATTTTGTTAAAAAACTAGACTCAAAGATCTTTCCAATGATACTAATCACTTAGCATAAATATTAATATATTTTAATATACAATTGTCGGCAGCAATTTCTCGGGAAGCGAGAACGATACTTATTTTGGAACGGAGGGAGTATGTGTTTCCTGTTAAAGGTGGATGCTGCTCTGCCGCCGAGAATTCCCAGTCAGCAAATCTTGTACATGATACTTTGTTAGCGTGTTGTTTCTTTTGGTTAGCACGTGTACGAGCCACAGTCTGTGTGCGTGCCGGAGTTGTGGGTGCAGCGAGAGAATAGCTCGCACAGTCTCTTGTACATGATCACTGAGGGCGTGTTTGGTAGAGGGCGCCAAGGGTGGCTCAGCCTCTTTGGCTGCAACAGCCCGTGTTTGGTGTTGCTGGCCCAGTCTTGGAGCCCGCATTGCACGAACCTCAAAGCATGTTGGGCCAGGCTCAAGAGAAACGAACCTCCCCACTGTTTTTTCAAAGCCTGGCTCGTTCTAGCGCTCTCGGTGCTCGTTCTAGTGCTCTCGGTAAGGCTACCTTTGTCTCCCTCGCCTTCCACGCCGCTACTCTCCACCGGTCCGCCGACGAAACGAAGACGCAGGCGAGCACCTGTGCGCCCGCGGCGGCGAGACCAGGCCGCCGCCGCCGCCGCTCCATGGCATGCGCCTGCTCGACGTCGACATCGTCGGCGTGCAGCAGCAGCCGCGGTTGCTGCGGACGTGAAGCCGGAGGGCCGAGCTTATGCCTCGTGCGACACTTGCCGATAAATGCGAAATTTCGGATATTTCGGAAATTTTGGTGGGCACTGTAGCATTTTCTTTTTTAAAAAATATTTAATTTTGAGCTAAAAAACAAAAAAAATTATGGCATACTGGTATGTTTTTTCTTTCGACATTCACCGATAAATGCGAAATTTCGGATATTTCAGCGAAATTTCGCCGAAAAAAAAAACCCTGCTCGTGCCACCATGGCCGGAGGGCCGAGTGCGCCCCTCACTATATGGCTAGTGTTGTGCTGTGCCGACCGGCCCCAGTACCCACGCCTCCATGGCTGCGAGAGCGCGCGTGCCACTGCCGCACTGCCGAGTGCATGTGCCGCCGGCGGACCACCGAGCAGGACGACAGAGAGTTGGATGCTGACTCTGGCGAGGCGAGGTGATTCCGGGAAACGCCTTCAGGCACCCGCTCGACGCGGCGAGGAGCTTTGCGGCGTCGCGCTCGCGCGCAGGCTTGGCCTGCAGCATCCCACAGGAGCCACGGGACAGCGACAACGTCCATGAACCGGAGGCTGCCGTCGCTTCCTTCCTCCATGGCAACAAGCGGTGCACCTTGCTGCTGCCCATGACGAAGTCCAATGCCCGCAGACATGCTTCTCCAGTTCAAGCTTCATCGAGGTGCCGATTCTGCTAGTGGTTCATTGACGCCTCGCAGGTGTTAGATGAAATGCCAACAAAAGAAGGAAGGCAGTAATGTCACCCTCTTCCAGATGGAAGGTGATTGTATGTGTCTGTATCTCCTTGCCAAATATAATCCCTGTGCAACCAAGCTCATTTGGTCCGTAAAACAAACACGTGAGGTTGCACCATGTCACCCAGGTCTAAGCTGGCCACAGCTAGGCCGGCCGGCCAGGCTCGGCAGAGGCTTGCTACCAAACACGCCCTGAGTGTCACCGGTGATCCAGAGCCTGACCAAAAAAGGTGGTGGCCAAGTACCTGTGTCACTCAGCCCAAGTATAAACAACTGTCATCTCCGTTAATCAAGACTCTTCTCGGTAGCTCCACTTTGTCCACAGAGAAGGTCACAGCAGGGATTTTGACTCACAGGGAGACTCAACCACAATAGGCGAGAAACTACGGGCAATTTCAGATTGTGCTGCCTATGAGACTCGTCCGATGAGTAGAAACTTTTTTTTTTCTTTGAAAGACAACATACAGGTTCTGCCTAATTAAGCATGTGCTTAGATTTGTCCGGTGTCTGTCCATACTAGATTAGGGGAAGGCTATGCACAAAAGGGCTACCCATCAATTGTGGAGCCAACCTCGCGTTGATTGATGAGTAATAAATTTCATCATCTGCGGTTAGTAAACTTGTCCGACACTTTCACATAGATTTCTATACTCTCAAAATACAGTTATTTGAACTAATTATGATATATAAGGTCCATATATCATCATGTTTTGTACCAAAAAATTGCCCATATGTGGCATGCTAACTGTGCACTGACATTGCCCAATACATGTGGCATGCTAAGTGCATTTCATTAATGGTCTTTAAACCTGGTTTGCTTTTACATCATGATATTAGAGCATCTCCAAGGGCTTTGCAAATAGACTTTGCATTGCCCAATTTGCAAAAAAGACTAGAAAACACCCCTCCAATGGTTTTGCAAATGAGGTTTGCAATTTGATAAACTTTGCAAATAGAGATTGAGGCTTTGCATATATGCAAACCTCCTCAACGCTTTGCATCTGGACCTCGCGATGATTTCGGCCGGCCACGTAGGACTCGCGCACGCGCGGACTCCCCTCCACTCGGCGCGCGAAACACTTCCTACGCCGCGACCCCTCCCTACGCGCGCGAAACACTTCTAAGACAGCCCAGCCAAGGATCTCGATCGCAGACAGGCGTCCACATACGACAGCGCAACGGACCTGGAACCCTTCACGCCGAGCTCGACGAACGACGGACCTGATCGGTGTTTGTACCCCTTCACGCCGAGCACGAGCAACGACGACGCCCTCGCGAATACCCGGCGGCGACTGAAACGACTGCGCGGAGATAAATGGCGCGCGAAAACAAATTGCAGCCGACGAAGGAATGGCGCGAAAAAGAGAAAAAATTCGGGAAACAAGTGGGACTTGGCAAATGCAAAACGGTTGGAGTTCATACCTTTTGGGACTTTGCAAACTCATTTGGGACTTTGCAAACTCATTTGGGACTTTGCAAATGCCCTCAAATGCAAAACTGAAAATGCAAAGCCCTTGGAGATACTCGAGTAAAATACAAACCCGGTCCTTAAACTTTTTATGGTGTGTCATCTCGGTCCATAAACTTTTAAAGTATGTCATTCGCGTCTCTAAACTCTATTTGGATCTCGAAGCAGCCCGCTAAACGATCCATTAGCATTCAAAACCCTTCATCGTAGTGCAATTAGGCCCCTGAGTTAATTCGTCGATTCGCTTCTCATCCTCGCCCATCGTATTACTCACGGTGGCCTAACCTAAATGCGATCATTCGTACTCGTGTGACTGGACTAGCGGCGGCTACTTCTCGCGATCGTCGTCCTCCGCTCGACAGCTACGCCATGCGACCGGTCGGAGCCTGGGAGGAGGAAGCGAGCTCTTCCAGCAGCCGATGTATGTCAACTACTTAGCGGGACCTTGGATAATACATATCGTACGGTACATCTCACATCTCTTCGCCGTGTGTACCTACGTACTAGCATTTAGACTCTTCGTAGTCCAGGTACATCTCACATCTCTCTTCGTACGTGATCATCTCAGTATGTCACGACGTTTGTTTACCGTTATGGTTGGAAAACATAGGTATATGACCATTTGATTGCCTGACGACATCTCATCACGATGGCTGATGAGATGGTGGCGACGGCACGCGGCCGGTTTAATTTGATCACGATGACTGATGAGATGATGACGTGTCGGTTTAATTTGATTATAACCTGATTATAACGAGGAAGCGTTGCTAACTGAAATAAAATAATGAGAGGGAGGGTTTATCTATAAATATCAAATGGGCAAGACCCACAAAGGTTTGATTCGAGACCCAAATATAGTTTAGACACGCGAATGACATACTTTAAAAATTTATGGACCGAGATGACACCCCATGAAAAGTTTAAGGACCGGGTTTGTATTTTACTCGAGATACTCTTAGTACTCTCAAAAACATATTCTAGCATGCTAAACTTTGGAATTGTTATGCACAATGTTCAAATCTTTAGAACGTGCGTTGCATACCGATAACAAACATCAGAGAGGAGGATACTTTATACCAAGCCTTATTCTCTCAGTTTCTGCGATTTTCTAGCATCAATATAGGTATTTTTGGGTAACAAAGCCCAAAGGTATTTGGAATGAGATGGTGGCACGTAATTTTTCTACGATTTCCAGTTACAGCTCCATGGCAAGTGGGCCACGACCCAACAGAAGACCAATCTCCTCCGTTACACTGACCCGTGGGTCCAAAAAAAAGAAAAAAGAGGACGAACTGTCAGTCTCACCTATGCAATGACCCTTATGGCCTTATCCCGTGGTCCCCTGCTTCTCCGGCCATCTCTGTGCCGCCGCTCTTCCTCGGCGACCTCCACCTCCACGCAGACCCAGAGCCGGCAACGCTGCGGCAGAGGTCCAACTGAGCTCCGATTCCTCCCCGCTCCCAGCCGCACAACCCAGTCCATGGCGGGCGCGGTGCGGCGGTGAGCCCCCGTGCATTCCCGGCGGCGGCGGTGCCCGACCATTCCTGTCCGTCCGCCCCCCTCTCCCCCTGGTAAATCTACCCACCCGACGCGTCATTGGTTGCTAGCAGTGGGATCC
Source organism: Themeda triandra (assembly GCA_018135685.1). Classification (NCBI taxonomy): domain Eukaryota; kingdom Viridiplantae; phylum Streptophyta; class Magnoliopsida; order Poales; family Poaceae; genus Themeda; species Themeda triandra. The sequence continues at coordinate 11,421 of JAENPR010001624.1, read as the reverse complement.
AATCCAAGGCTTGCTGCTCCAATGTACTAATCTAATTCAATTATTATAATCTAATCTTCCTTTTGATTCAGGACAAGATGGTAATTTCTCTAGGCTGGAATGGGGAATATAAATTAATGAGTGTCCCAATGAGTGGAGGTGGAGGCTAAAGTATACTACAGCGGAAGGCCACCACCACAGTTGACTCGTGAGAGACTTCAGAGTTCTGGGTCAATCAATCTAGCCTGTAAGCTTCTCTGCTCTCCGTCTCTTCACTCCCACATAGGCATAGCCAGTAAGCAGCAGATCCATGGCAGCTGAGAGCAAGTGTTGAGGCAAAATCATTGAAGTGGCGTGGAGATCCCCATGATGGAGCCTGTAAGCTGACAACTCTCTTCTTGCTTTGGTACTCCACTTTCCCTTCCTTTTTACTAGTTCTCTGATTTTTTTCCCAACAAATTAAACCACAGGAGAATATAAATTAATGAGTGGAGGCTAAAGTATACAGCAGAAGACCACCACCACACTTGACTCTTGAGAGAGTTCAGAGTTCAGGATCAATCAATCTAAGCTTCTCTGCTCTCCGTCTCTTATCTCGCACATAGGCATAGCCAGTAATTAAGCAGCAGATGCGTGGGAGCTCGCATCAAGTGTGAAGCAGAATCATTGAGGTACCATGTAGATCCTCACGACGGAGCCTGTAAGCTGACAACTCTCTTCTTGCTTTGGTACTCCACTTTCCCTTCCTATTTATATTTACTAGTTCTCTGATTTTTCTCCAAACAAATTAAACCACAGGTGAGCATGGCCTCCAAGCAACTAATGAATCAGATCTGCTACCCATCTCCAACATAGTTGGTAATCCGTAGCTGGCCATCAAGCACACAAAAAGGTAATCAAACAAGAATTCACCAAACATCAGTCATATATACATCCCACCGTGGTGTATCTGTTTGCTATTTTATACTGCACAGCTATTTCACCAAGTGTTCTTTCCTTTAACCATTAACCATTAAAAAAAGGATTTTCAAGGGATGGGACTGTCTTCACCCCCTTCTATCTTCTGTCAACCCCATTTGTTGAACCAGATCCTACTTGTCACATTTTTTTATTTTCTGTCTATACATCTCAATAAGGGGGCAGTTCATCTCTTCTAAAATTTGATTTCCCTTTTTGTTCTCTCACAAGCAATTTCTCGTTGCTCGCTCTTGTATATTTTGTGGTTGCCCACTTGCCCTGTTTTCATCCTATGGAGGAGTTTAGAACTATTATCAGTAACTATATGCATGTGGAAACTGCATAAACTTTGTTTTTTTCCCCACTTCGGTAACCAAATGAATATTTTTTTATAATATATGTCTACATAGGATTTCTTGAATTATCTTTAGTACAAAATCTGATTTATCTAGAAGTTGCTATTTTATCCTCTACAAGAATTCTCTGTTTATTCCCTCATTCGTTTCCATACTCCTGTATCCATTCATTCAAAACAGCCCCTGTCAATCTGGTAGCCCACAATAGCGCTTGTTTCTTATTCTGCAGCGTGCATTTCTGAGAAATTGTTTCACAAGTTGGAGCAACCACACATTTGTTTTTCCTATAAAAGTTCCTGAGTAATCAGGAATGGGTAATGGAGCTACTAAACGTGAAATATTGGAAAGAAAATTGGAGAACAAGCTGCAGGATCCAAAAACAGAACCATTAATATCTTTGCCTCTAGATTTTTTGGAAGACATCACATGCAGTTTTTCCACTGAACGAGAACTTGGCAGGGGTGCGTGTGGAGTCGTATACAAGGTATATGACCATTCCTCTTTCACTCCAATTTCCAACCAATGGCAACAGAAAGATAATAAATTGCTAACCTACATGCTATGAAGGGAGTTCTCCGGAGTGGCAAAGCTGTTGCTGTAAAGAAGATTTTTGATACACATCTGCTGGGCAATGATAATCAAGTCGAGAATGAGATCATTTGTCTTGCGGAGGTCAGGCACCAAAATGTCATACAACTTGTAGGTTACTGTGTTGAAACCAAGTCAGAAGTGGTGGAATATAATGGGAAACATGTTATGGCTGAAAACCGTGCATGTTTGTTGTGCTTTGAATTTCTTTGTAATGGAAGCCTTGACAAGCACCTTTCTGGTATGTTGAAATACAATAGTAAGATCTTCTGTCTTACTATTTTCCTTTGCAAAGTTTACTTGATTAGAAGTTTTTTTAGGGGTACTTGATTAGAAGTTTAGAACACACATGCAAATGTGTCATTATATCAACAGCCACAGAGTGATAGATTCAATTATACTTTCTCTGTTTGTTGATCTATTTCGACAGATGACACCTCAGGCCTTGATTGGGATGAGAGATATAAGATAATTAGGGGAGTATGCAGAGGTTTGCATTATCTTCATGACAAACGTCGTATTGCTCATAGGGACCTTAAACCTCAAAATATACTGATGGATGACACTATGATGGCAAAAATTGTGGATTTTGATTTGTCAAGGCTTTTGAGTCAACAAAAATCCAGAATTATCACTGCAAAGCTTCAAGGAACGCCGTAAGCTATGCCTCTTGCAGAAGCTTCATTTTTTTTTACTATTTAGATATTTCCTACCGCTGATTGTGCTAAATTGTTCTGTAGTGGATATATAGCGCCAGAATGCATAGAACAACAATTTATCTCCTTTGAGGCAGATATATTCAGTTTGGGTGTCATAATCATAGAGATAATCACAGGTCGCAGGGACTATCCCAGTATCAGTGAGAGAACTGAAACGTCTCTCAAGCACTATACAGACAAAGTAAGATCATTCAGTACTAAGTACCATAATTTCCTACCTGACATATGCAAATGTTTTTCTTTAAATTACTTATGCAAATGTTTAGGTAGTTGAAAGTTGGAGGAACAGAACACCCATGCATATGTCACCGGAAATGCATATCCAACAAGTGGAAAAATGCATCTCTATAGCCCCGATGTGCCTGGAACCTAAATCGATGAAAAGGCCTACTTCACTGGACATAGTTCAAGGTCTAGATGCACTAGAACCAGAATCTGGGTATCCTGGAAACTCTCCCAGTGATGATCCTGAGGAGGTATGATCTCTCAATGTGCACCTGCGCCTTTCCACACTTAATTTTGTGATATTATTGAAATTAATATGCATGTCTGAACAAAATAACAAATCATGCTTCATTTTTCTGATTTTATTTAGTGTCCTGTTATATATAGTTGCAATGCAATTATCCTTATTTGTCGTTAGAATTTAGGCCTCATAATGACAACCTATTCACTAAGGTGTCCGCATGTGGAAGTTTACATTAGATTTACTTAGATGAACATGTAAGATCACATATGACACCAGTCGCCCAGTATTTGTATACAAGGTTTCTTTTTTTTTCGAAACTGTTGACAAAGTTCAGTCGAAGCCTACATCCTTTCCTCCTAAAAGCATGTCGACATCATAGTTACAACAACAAACCTACTCTGGTATGTATTTATAAAGAGATTAGGTTACAAGAGTCCAACTCTACCCTATACTGCCAAATACCATTCAAAGTCCTCATGTAACCATACATAATATTTGATACATATCTAACATCTAAGTTTGGTATGTAGAAAGGAAGTACTCAGTGATCTAGCCTGGTATAATAGGTAACCTGCACTGTGTCTTACCTATGGCCCCTAATTTGGGAGGACACATGGAATGCTTGCGATTTATAGCCCTGACCCAGATAACACCATATATCAGTTGCCCATAAGGCCTGTTCATTTGATGTGGATTGAGTCCCTGGAATTATTCCATCTGGATTTGCTTAACTAAATTGTATATTTTTGATAAACTGGAATTACTCCTGGATCCAAACCAGGGTAACCGAACGCAGCATGCTGTTGAAACTCTCCTACTCCTATATAGTTCTGTGAATTGGCTAGCCACATGGAAACTATTGATGTCAACGACATCAATAATATTGGCCTTGATGCTGCAACACAGATGCCCTTATGCTGTTTAAATTACTTATGCAAATGTTTAGGTGGTTGGAAGTTGGAGGAACAGACTTGTAGAACTAACACCCAATACATATGTCATCAGAAATGTGTATCCAACAAGTGCATCTCTATAGCCCTGAAGTGCTTGGAACCTGAGTCAAATAAAAGGCCTACTTCACTGGACATAGTTCAAAGTCTAAATGCAGTAGAACCAAAATGTATGTCTCCTGGAAATCCCTTGTGTCGTTGAGAAGCTATGATGTCTCAATATGCACTGCGCCTCTCCACACTTAATATTATAAGACTAATAAACTCTCATGCTCCATTTTTATTATCTTAGTGTCCTCTTATAGTTGTAGCGTGTTATCGATTGGATTTACTAAGATGTACACGCAAGATCAATCACATATGACACAAGTAGCTTGATTTATATTTGTTGACGAGGTCCACGGAAGCCCCCCAAAGCGCCGATTGGTGCCCTCCAACTTGGGATTCCAAATTGGAGCGCCCCTAAGTTATGAATGAGGGTATCCGGGCTTTATGCACTCGTCAATCATATTATTTTTCTATGACAACAAAATGTGACATATTTGCCATATTAACCGCATTATTGTGTTTATACCTTTTTACCACCATTAAAAATCTAACCACAAGATATACTTCTCTAATGCTCAACATATCCACCGTTTGTCCAGGATATGAGAAACCAAAATCTTCATGGTCAAGTAAATGTGAACATATTCAACATACAAAAGACCATCGTTGTCGTCAATGGCCACAATGAGTGTGCCAATTTGTTCCGTGGTTACATCGCTATTTCATCTCTGAAATCCCAGTCAATGAAACACAAAATGAAAACCTTCAACGAGATATATGTCAATTGCATAGTGACCTTCAATGCCTTATGATACTCTACCGGAATTGACAACCTCATTGACCGAAAGCAGTGGAGAATCCATCATGATTCTGTGGCTGGCCTCCTTTCAAGACTCAAAGATGCAGTGTATGATGCAGAAGACCTTCTAGATGAGTTCAGATGGTATGAGAAAAAGGTTTGTGTAGAGGGCAATGCTATCTCAAAGGGAACCATTTATTAAATTCTTTCAAGGTGTCACCCAAGGTAACTTCAACAAGGTGACGGTATCCTAAGAGGCTCAATAACCTCTCCAAACAGCTTGAGAAACTGGGCTTACTTCCAAAGCAGTTCCAATGTTTGACAAATCATCTAGGCCGTAGACCTCCTTCTTCTCCACCGAAGCAAAGATGATTGGTCGTGATGAGGAAAAGAAGACGGCGATCATGTTGCTTGGTGTACCAACAAATAAAAGCTCAGGTCCTTCCAGATGCAAGAGAAAAAGAGGAGTCAGTTCATCAACAAGCAACCAAGTTTGTGCTACTATTGATAGTAATGAAGCAAGTCAAGCAACAATAGTGGGTGTTCAAGTTTTGCCAATTGTTGGAATTGGGGGTGTTGGAAAAACCACCTTGGCTCAAGATATTTGCAGCAATTCAAAAGTGAAAGGCCACTTTGACCCAATAATTTGGATTTGTGTATCAGATGATTTTGATATCAAGAGGTTAACTAAAGAAGCCATAGAACAAACTTCTGGGGAAATGCTAGGAAATGGTAATTTGAATTCGCTTCAGCTTGCTCTTGCAAGTAGCGTGAATAAGAAAAGATTTTTAATTGTCCTTGATGACATGTGGGATGAAAATGAGCAACATTGGAACCACTTCGCGCACCTTTTAAAAATGCACTTCGGGAAGCATGATTCTTGTCACCACTAGGTCTCCGAAGGTTGCTGATTTAGTGCATACAATGGACCCCTTTCCCTTAGAGGGTTTGAAAGAAAATGTCTTTCGGAAGTTCTTTAAGTTTTGTGTGTTTGGGCCTAATAGCTCCAACACTAATCCTGAGTTGGAGCGGATTGGTGAGAAAATACTCCCAAAGTTGAGAGGCTCTCCTTTAGCTGCAAAAACTCTTGGACGGCTGTTAGGAACGTGCCTTGAGCTAGAACATTGGGATAGGATTCTCAAGAGTCAGATGTGGGAGCTTCCGCAAAAGGAGACTGACATTTTGCCGGCTCTTCGGTTGAGCTACATGTATTTACCATTGTATTTAAAGAGATGCTTCTCGTTCTGTGCTGTGTACCCGAAAGATTACATATTCGAAAAGGAGGATTTAGTGGAGATTTGGGTGGCAGAAGGCTTAGTGAAACATCACCCTAACATTTCACTTCATCATACTGGTGGTCAGTACTTTGAAGAACTTGCACATCTATCATTTTTTCAGAAATATCCACGGTCCCACAAGAAATATGTAATACATGATTTGATGCATGACATGGCACAATTGGTTTCAAAGGACGAGTGCTTTATAGTAAAAGAAAAAAATGATCTTCCTAAGATCCCTCAGAATGTCCGCCATCTGTCAGTACTCAAAGGCGGAGATGTTCAGTGTTCTGACTTATTGAAGCATGACATGGCACAGCATAGAAAGCTGCGCACCCTATTTTGCCACTTGTCTTTAAAGAGTGATATTGATAATACTGTGCTGGAGAAATGGTGTAATGAACTTCTCTGCATGCGTGTCTTGGTCTGTTCTATCTCTAAGTGGGGCTTACCAGGTAGTATTAGCAATATGAAGCTACTTCGTTACCTTCAAATCCTCAACGCTAGCCTTTGCAGGAGCCTTCCTTCAGCATTCTGTTGCCTCTATAACATGCAGATATTTTACGCCAAGAAATGGCGGATTCATGACATTCCTAGAGGTGTTGGTATGCTGGTCAATCTGCAGAAATTTGAATCAGCGGCATACCATTGCCCTCATATACATTTAGCTGGTACTCTTAATTGTGCAACTGACCAAAGAAAGAAGAGTCGATTTGAGCTCAAAAACTATAATGGCTGGTTTCTTCCTAACTGTGAGCAGGTTCACAGTTACTACACCACTAATAGCACTCTCTTGTCCGTGACTGATGTAGAAATTGCAGATTGCAGAAACTTATCAAACCTCGAACAATTTCTACAACCAGCTTATGTGCCTATGATCAAGAACATACAAATTTCCAATTGCAGAAGCTTAGAATTAGTACCAACTCACAGGTTCGGAGATTTGCGTTTCCTTGAAGTACTGACTGTGTCCAAGTGTCCAAATATCAAATCAGGACACCTGTTTGCTCCATCCCTAAAGAAGTTGTATCTGGAAGACTCCGGGAATCTCGGATACAAGATTGAGTGCAGTTCTCTCACCATCTTTCATTTATCCAATTGCCCTCTTGAATTCATTGAACTGCAATTGTGGAATCTCTCGTTACTGGAGGAGCTCGAGATTGGTTCTTGTCCCTCTCTGACAGTTATTAGAGATTCAGAACCTATATCATTTAACACTTTACATGGTAAGGCCAGAAGCAGAGCCAATGAAAACACCTTGTCCGTGACTAATGCAGAAATTACAGATTGCAGAAACGTATCAACCCAGGAGCAATTTCTACAACCAGTTTATATGCCTACCAACATGAAAATAAAATTTCTGATTGCAAAAGCTTAGAATTAGTACCAACCGACGAGTTCGGAGATTTGCGTTTCCTTGAAGTACCGATCGTGTCCCATTGTCCAAAGATCAAATCACGACACCGTTTGCTCCATCCCTAAAGAAGTTGTATCTCGGAAGACTCGGGAATCTCGGATACAAGATTGAGTGCGCTTCTCTCACCATCTTTCATTTATCCAATTGCCCTCTTGAATTCATTGAACTGCAATTGTGGAATCTCCCGTTACTGCAGGAGCTCGAGATCGCCTCTTGTCCCTCTCGACAGTTATTAGAGATTCGGAACCTATATCATCCGACACTTTACATGGTGAGGCCAGAAGCAGAGCCAATGAGAACACCTTGTCCCTGACTAATGCAGAAATTACAGATTGCAGAAACTTATCAACCCAGGAGCAATTTCTACGACCAGTTTATATGCTTACCGTCATGAAAATAAAAATTTCCGATTGCAGAAGCTTAGAATTAGTACCAACTGACAGGTTCGGAGATTTGCGTTTCCTTGAAGTACTGACTGTGTCCCATTGTCCAAAGATCAAATCACAACACCTGTTTGCTCCATCCCTAAAGAAGCTGTATCTGGAAGACTCGGGGAATCTAGGAAACAAGATTGAGTGTAGTTCTCTCACCATCTTGCATTTATCAAATTGCCCTCTTGAATTCATTGAACTGCAATTGTGGAATCTCCCGTTACTGCAGGAGCTCGAGATCAGTTCTTGTCTCTTTCTGACAGTAATTAGAGATTCAGAGCCTATATCATCTGACACTTTACATGGTGATGCCAGAAGCAGAACCAATGAGAACACCTTGTCCCTGACTAATGCAGAAATTACAGATTGCAGAAACTTATCAAACCAGGAACAATTTTTAAGACCAGTTCATATGAGTACCATCATGAAAATAAAAATTTCCGATTGCAGAAACTTAGAATTGGTACCAACAGAATGGTTTGGATATTTCCGTTTCCTTGAAGAACTGTGTGTGTCCCATTGTCCAAAGATCAGATCAGGACACCTGTTTGCTCCATCTCTAAAGAAGTTGTATCTGAAAGACTCCGGGGATCTTGGATACAAGATTGAGTGTAGTTCTCTCACCATCTTGCATTTATCAGATTGTTCCCTTGAATCCATTGAACTGCAGTTGTGGAATCTCTCGTTACTACAGGAACTCAAGATCCTCTATTGTCCCTTTCTGACAGTTATTAGAGATTCAGAACCTATGCCCCCCTCTAACAGATTGGGAAGTTTTCCTCTTTTGAAGGATTTGGAGATTTTCGATTGTCCAAGATTAGGCTGGCAAAGTGGAATGTTGTTATCATCATCTCTCCAAAAACTTATCTTATCGAGTTGTGGGGATTTCTCTGCCTGGTTCCCCAGTTGCCTGGAGAACCTCACCTCCCTCGAGTCACTGCAGATTTGTTATAGTGAATACATAGTGTCCGTTCCTGGCCACCTGTGGAGCAGTAGTCTCAAATCACTTCGGAGATTGAAGTTTGATCGTTGTTCAAAGCTTAAATCAATTGGTGGACCAGACTCAATTGCACATTTGGAAGATGTATGGATTGATGATTGCCCGGAATTGAAAGAAATTGACCAACCACTGTGGAGGGTAGGCTCAGATTGCTTGCACAAGAAAGTGGCCTCACTCTTTTTTTCAAAGGTATGTGCGCCGCTTCTTTGCACTGTAAACTATGGTTACAGTCAGAGAACTAAGTTAGGATATTTGTGTGTGTTTCTATATGTCATATTTATGTCTTAGCCAGGTATTGTTACTCAGTGAGTTAGGTTCATGAGTGCCGTACATTTTCCATTATAGAATAAAAGTTTTTTCCTCATCGTGTTGTCTTCTTGATAACAGCAGATTGAATTTAAAGCCGGTTAAGATGTGCAGTGCAGGACTCAAAGGCCCGACGACAACAAACAGAACATATCACTTCTTCATGAATGGCTTGAATCTGGATGTTATGCTCTGACGGCTATGTTTTCTTCCCTTGGCTGCAAAATCACACGCAGAACCATTCATATATTTGTGTTTTTGTCATATGCCTTATGTGTTTCTCCTACCATTTTGCAATTCTTGTTTTCCGTGTGAAATAAGTGGGGCAGAAGCAGAACACAAACATGCATGGTTGCTCCCTCGGTTAAGCACTTATTTTTTTATCTCAATAATGTGCAGACTTGATGCACTATGTTACAATCATATTCTACAATTGCAACATGAGAGCTTCTCACGATCCATTAGTTTTGTTTGGTGTGTTTGGTTTTACTAATATTTACTGGAGTGGGGACAGAGCCATAGTAGACTCTGTGTCTCCACTAGAGTTTCCTGACCTATTTTAGACGCACAAAGAAAGCAAATTAAACATCAGTCATACATCGCATCGTGCTATATTTAATTTGTTTGTTATTTTGCAGTTGTTATTACATTTTTTTCTATTAAAGGTGGACTGCTCTTTCACCGAGTACTTTCAGTCAGCAAATCTTGCACATGATAGTTTGTCAGCGTGCCATTTCTTTTGGTTAGCACATGCACGAGCCACAGCCTGTGTGGACGGAGTTGTGGGTGCACAGAGAAGATAGCTCGCACAGCCTGCGTCCTACGCCCTGGATGTGCTTCTTCCGCCGTGTGTGGGGATGGACTCGGCATAGTCGTGGCGAGAGAAGCGCACTTTGTAATCCCTGAATAAGAGGAGCAATTAGTAGAAACTAGAAAGAGAAAACAATTTAAAGCCTGTCAGCAAGACAAATCTTGTGTGTCCACAGGGTTCGTGAGTCGTTTCATTCAGTTTGTGAGAATTCCAAGTGAAGTCTGACAATTGGCATTAGAGCTATTTGGCATTTCCTACGAGTCTGCTATGTCGTCACCGCCGTGGCCACGAGCTTGGTTTTGCAATCCGCTAAGCGGGCCCAACACTGCTACTACTGCCGGTTTTAGTCCTTTAGTGGTGAAAGACATCACGTTGTGAAAGTCATTGGCGATAGGAATGGTTATCACCGAGGCTACGAAGTTCATGTTACCATCCGACGGTGATGGATCGTTAGGAATTTATGAACCACCATACATATAGAAACGACCTTCCTTCTCTTCCCCCGAGCGCCCCCCTAATGGGCAACTCGGGGGTGACCATCGCCGGTGCCGAAGAACTCCCCGCCCCCGTCCCTTCTTCGGCCACCGTCACTGCTCTCCGACACGGCAGCGGCAGCCCGCTTTGGCCCTCGAAAAAGGGTGTTGTTTGCAGCCTCTCCTCCCTCCGACCCCCCGCTTCCATCTCCACTTCTGCCCACCTTCCTTCCCAGCGTCGAGGAGCGGCGGGCTGGCCAGATCCGCAACCCAAAGTTCGGATCCAAGGCCCTGGGGGCTGGATCTTGCGCCTCCACCTCCACGCGCCTCTCCAGTCCCGCGCCCAACCCAGTCGCCTCCTGCAGGCCTCCGACCTGCCTGCTCGAGGCATGGCCATGTGGCTGGCCCATGGCCCCAGGGTCAGCTAGTGGCTGGGGCCTGGCGTCTGCCCCGCGGGCAACCAGGGCCGAGAGTCTGTGCGGCTGGCCGTCTATCCAGACGGCGGTGGTCGGGGCCTGCCGTCCGCACTAGGTAGTGGCCACGGCTGAGCATCTGTGGCTCGCTTGCCCCCTCAACGGTCGGTTCGGCGAAGCTCTGCTTGCCCAACTGCGGGATGTTTCGGTAGGGGCCTCGTATGCAAGCCGCACTGGAAGATGATTGGGAGATGGTGGGCATGTACCTTAAGACGTCCAATAGCTAGGTGAAAACCTTGCCCGGTTTCTCCAGGCCGGTGGCATCATCAAAGCTCCTATTCATCTAGGTGTGCTTCTACTAGAGATTTTGGTGTCTACGAACGTCAATGTCCTTCCTAGAGGCATCATTGGAGCACTACTCAGCCCAT
>JAENPR010001387.1:0-163182 GCA_018135685.1 Themeda triandra | reverse complement strand
ACGATAATTACTATGCTAATTTGCAAGATTATAGTAACTCCTACATATGTGATTTACTATAATATTATGGTAAATATCCCCATGCGTTATAAGAAACCAACTATCGTAAATATGTACTACATTATCGTAAATCAGTGTATGAAATTATCGTAAATGGAAGTGGCTGCTGATTATTAATGAGTCCCGGAGCCCAAACCAGCGAGCCCGAACGAGCGCCTGGTCCCCCCGCTCCAGCACCGGACCCGAGCCGACCACGGCCGCCCGCCGGTTACACGAGAGCTGGTCCGCTCCGAAGCTCCCCCATCCCACGATTTCTTTGCGGTTTCCTCTTTCCCTCCCGACGGCACCTCCCGTCTGACCCCTCTCCATTCCACCGCTTCTGCGCCACTGGCTCCGCCCGCCGTGCCGCCCCACAGCTCCGTACGACGACCTCCGCCGGCGCCGCACTATCTTTTCAGTTCGGCTGCTCGGTACGACCTACGCCGGCGCCGCCCCTCGGATCTTCCGCTTCCGCTGCTCCCCGTGCCCTGCGGCGGCGGCGGGCATTCCCCAGGCCCTGCTTCCCTCCACCGGTGGCGGCGCGGGGAGCCCATGGCCTTCCCCGATGCGACTACGGCCATGGCGCCGCTTTCCCCACCCCGACGGCGGCCACGGCGACCCCACCCGACCCCGATCCGACGGTGGCCACGGCGACCCACCCCCACCTCGACTCCGACCTAGCAGCGTCCCTGGGGAGATCTCGCGCAGGCTCCACCTCCTTTCCACCTGACAGAGGCGTCCCTGCCGGCGGCACAGCCCGACCCACGACAACGGCGGCACTCCTTTCTTCCCCACCAACGGCAGGTTCCACCTCCCTCACCTTCATCTCCTTCTCCCCTCACATGTTTGAATGGCGGCTGCGGTGCCTCCTCCGGCAGTTAGGGCCATGACGCCTTTCCCCTACACCTGCAGGTTTCACTCGGCCAGATCTACACGGAGCGAGCTCACCTTCACCGGGATTCACCTCGAGGATGGCTACAGTGGTGTCTACTTCAATATCCAGGCGAGTTTGACCCCTGTCCAGTGCTTGCTCCTTCAGACCTGGATGTCCGATGCAATTTCCTTCCGATGACGTTTTGATGATGCACTTTCATTACGTTCCTCAAATTGGTGATGTGTACAATACGATTTTCTTTCTAATGGTTTCTCAAATTGCAGCTGGCTGCTAGAAATCCAGGAATGTATGTTACATAATCTGGATTTGATTTATAGGATGGATTTTGTTTTGTATCAACAAGAAATTATTACTACCACTTCACATAATGAATACTCCTACTACATTGTATTAGTAGTTTTAGTAGTTTCCAAATACTCCATAGGAAAACATGGCCCTAAGATAGTTAGGTTTTTTTTCTTTTTGTCTGAAGCGACATAATAGTTTTGGTTATGAGCCAAATTTTCTCATATTTTTCTTGGTGGCTAAGATGAATCTGTTCCTGCCCATTACTTGTGTTTGTCCATGCCAGGGTATTTTTTGCTTCCTGGTATGAGCTAATAGTTCCATCAATGTCATTTATCCTCTTTTGCTCCCCTACTTAATTGAAAGGCAGAGCTCCTGCCATTGCGTTCTGTTATTTATCCTCTTTTCTCTCTCTTTGTTTTTTTTTGGTGCAGATCACAAGCGCAAGCCATCAAGCCTCATCCACCATCCATGATTGCTCACATAGGTAGTTTCTTCTACAAGTACTGATTTTGTTTGTGTGGCTAATTATGTTTGAAAAATTACAAGAGTATAAAGTTTGCATTTGTTTCCATTGGAACTTCATTTTCGGCTTGCTATTTTCCAATTTTACACATGCATAAGTTACGGATGCTTTGGCTTCCAAATCATTAGCACTATGGCTGTTTTTGCTAATTTTACCTGCAGGAGACATCTGCTTCATCTGCACTTCATCAGCAACAGTGGCGTGCAGCTAGGACAGAAAGGTATGATGGAGAATGCTCTGCACTTGTTTGGACGAAAAGATCCCAATAGAGTAATTAGGAAAATGAAAACATAGACGAGGAAAATGAAAACATATATGCTGGTAAGGATTTTTTTGAAAAACTTGATTGAACATTTAAACTTGCCAGGAGTGTTATGTAAGATTTGTAATGTAGAATTAGTTTCTTAGGATTTACTCTTAAGTACAAGCATGATTCAAATTTCAGAACATTTATAAATAAGGAGACTCAATATACTTCTATTTGAGGTTAAATAATTAGGATGCTGTTGCAAGACAAGGCTCTTTGGAGGAAGATTAGTTAAAAGAATATTCATCGACTATTGATTGTTATATGCCTTATTTCAGGAGTTGGGGTGCATGATCCAACAATATGGTGTGATCCATTTTGGTCCCTCTAACTCCTTTTTGCTTTTTGAACTACAAGGTTGATGCTTTAGTTAAAAGGCTTTGCATGCTTGGATGTTCTAGTTTTAGGCATATATGGATTCTTTTTCTTCTGTTGCTAATTTTGTTCATGTGACCTAGATTTTTTTTTTAGCTAATATACAATCTAAATCAGTAGGTGTGTATCATTTATAAAATTAAAGATATTGTTTTATTGTTGTTCAGCCTGTAATGATTGTTCTTTCTTTTTTCATGTTGTATTCATCATTTGTAATTTGTCAGTGATCACCATGTTGTTCTGAAAATCCACTAAATAATAAAGTGATTTAAGACCAAAATTACTTTGATAAGGCTGACCTGTGGTATTTGGGGAGGTGGTCGAACACTCCTGTTATACTCGGTTAAGGTCTTCAGACAAAGATTGTACAGGCTCATTAGATGTATTTTTGCTGTGTTATATGAATAGGACATGCTATAGCAACATCAAGTTAGAGAAGCTGGCAAGAAACTATATTAAAATTAGTGTTTCCTTCTGTCTTTGTTGTCTTTTCCTTCTTTTTGTGTTAATTGTAGGGCTCGACTGTGTTTGGCAGCAGGTGCCTGCACACTTTGCTTCAGGCTGACTACCTTCAGGTGAAAGTTGTGCAGGGTCCTCAATTACTGGTGAGCGAGCTGAATCATTGTTCCTAATTCCATCTCCGTTTTGTTCAATTTCATTCTGTGATTTGGGCATTATGGGGATATTGTCCGTTATTTGTACAATTTAGAGTGGGGTTGTACTGAATTGGTACAAGCTTGTGTGTCAGTAACATGTGATTACTTATTATTAGTTTGTAATTAGACAAAATTTAGGCTCCTTCAAACCATTGGTGATGCTTACCTGAGTTTTGTCACTGCTAACCCTCCATTTAATACTTATGACAATTTTTTAGCTGCGATTCAATAACCTTTTGTGGATATTGCTAATTGCCCTCAGAATTTAGATTTGATAGAGATTTGGACAATTATCATATTCTTTCCATGGTGTCGCATTGTCACAATTAGTCGGGCTGATCGGTGTTGTGGGTATCAGCTATGCCCTATGATTAGTCACAATTAATTGTGACTAATCACGATTAGTCGGGCTGATTCATGGTGACTAGGATCAATTAGAATTCAGACAGTGTGAATCTCCATGTACAAAGGAATTTATTTTGAACCATAAAATATGATGCCAAGTTCATTCAGTAGAATAATTTTTGCAGAGGAATTTACCCTGAAGCTTAAAATCTGATTATTTGGACCATAAATACTGCTTTCAGTTCATAAAGTCTGATATTCTGTGCCTTTCAATTGGTTCATAAACACTTTTTGTTGGGCCAGAAATTCCTCTAGCTCCATGGATCAATAACTTCTAGACCAAACCGTGTTTATATGTGCTATTTGTGATCAAACCATGGTATCTCGTGAAATTGTTTTTCCTCTTGAAATCTGAGTCTGTATGATCCGAATAATCAATGTGCTGAGAAAAACCAGTGGTTCAGGGGCTCCAATCTATTACTCTCCCATGCTATGTTGGATCCACTCAATAGGACCTACTGATTTCTCTGCTCTGTTTTTTCATTCTCAAGTCACCTATGCATTGACAGAATGAGCTAATGAGACTGTAGTGATGTAATCATGGTGTTGAACAGTTGATTTCCATTAGCTAGGTTCAGGGGAGTTGGTTGGGAGCGTCTTCCGATGTGCCTCCATAGGTTGCCATGCACGGCCTTCCAAGGCGAGCTCCGTGTTAAAATTCTGAGGTGAGCTTATATCTTTCTGTCAAGAAATTTGTGATTAGCAAGGTTAACTTTCCATTTATGTTTGGCGTTTAGCTCCCCAGCAACGTTTTACGACTCTTTATGCTAAGTACTTTATAAACAACAAAAGCCAGCTGTCCTAAGCTCCGCAGCAGTTTCTACTAGCCTTTATGTGTATTATTTTTTCATAATATGCTTATCAGTTCTATATTCTGTTTCACTCATAAACCTCTAGTGCCCTATCCACAAGTTCTGTTAGTCGAAACACAAATATAATTTCTTGTGCCATTCTAATGCTGCTGTGGCAACCCCTCTTCGGCATCCCATCCCTGGAGTGATGGTGTGGTACTCTAGTGTACGATCTTGTGCTCAACTTTTCCTAAGTTTATTTCAAATGTTACATTAGCTCCTACATTTCTGCTACCCTAAATTTAACATAACACTTAGCCCTTTTGGAAATACAATAAAGTAAGTTCTATAATATGTGTCAGTTCTCTTGTGATTGTAATGGAACATCTGAATCCTACTTTTCCTCCCTTGTGTGTATGAGCGAATTTGCATCTGTGTGTGTGGGTGTATGTGCAAATAGATGAGGTGCTAGCTAAGCTCAATTGGTGCTAGTTTTTGCTTTTTAGAATGCTATGGTTGCAAAACCAAAGATGTTTCTATGGTCAGAACGATTTGTGTTGAACAAATGTGGCCGCCCCACATTATGGTTTGCCTTTTTCTATTTCCTTTTGAGCCAATCAGTTCACACATATTGGGCCCCTTTAGTTGATGCTTGTGATAGCCCATTCGAAGTTATGAAGAATTTTTGTTGATATTAACTAGTACGTCGTGTAATGATGAAATTGCTATCTGACATGGCTGAACGTTACAAACAAGATGGCTTTAACTGATGCTCTTGTCAGTAATATGAATGGATCCAGAGTCCATTTTTTTTTAAAAAAAATGCATGAATATCAGGCAAATGGGTGATTATTTCAGGTTGCATTTCTGTTTTTTCCTATTCTATTTTCCCTTTGGTTTGTGAGTCATTAGTATCCCCCAAATTTATCTTTTATTAACAGCTTGGAATCCTTTATGATTGCATTGTTGGACTCTGCATTGCTTACAGATAGCAGATTGTGTGGAGGGACATGGCTGACTATAGTTGGTTGTTGCATTCTTTAGAGATCCCAAATAGATGTAGAGTTATTTACTGTACTGTGCAGGGACAAACTCAATTTGCTCATTCCAAACTGTGTTCTATTTCAGGTTCAGTTCTGAGGGTGTTCATCTATTTAAAGGATCGAAGAGTTGAAGAAAATTCCTCACTCGAATGATGATTTGCATAGAATTATTGTTAATTAATGTCAATTTAATTGGGACAACTTGTAACGGATGAAGGAACTTGTTAATTAATAGCTTTTTATTTACACATTTGTCATCTATATATATTCCCATTACCTGTTTACTGGGTACACTTGCTTGCATGTTGATAACAGACTGTACACTTGCTTGCTTGTTGACAGACTGCTTGTACATGCTAATTACTTGCGGGCCCTTGTTAACTTTCTTGGACTTGGAGTACTATTGGCAGCATTTGATTATGAGAGCCCTTGGATCGTATTGTAGGATCAGCCCTTGGACTAAGAAAAGATCGGATTAGGACTCGACTCAGTCATCTCCACTTTGTGGGCAGTGCTCTGGTTCTGAGCATGCAACAGCACAGCAACAAGCCGTGCTGAAGCCGGCAATCTTGTTGACGCCATCTTGCCTCTTGCGACACCATGCAACGGCACATTACCAAGCACAGGCACATGACCAAGTATAGGATAGCTCTATCCATATTTTCAGTATTCAGGCACATGACCAAGTATAGGATAACTCTACCCATATTTTCAGTACTCTGTTTTGTAATCGATGCGCCCACCTAAAAGGCGGAGTATAATAACAGGCACTGCATTGAGCTAGGCTTATCTAACCGCCAACTTTTTCACACTTTGGCAAGCATAAGTTCATGAATAACAAAAATCAATTATTCAAGATAGCCTCATGTGTATAACAATTTACAGGTCCTTTTTATGCCACCTTCATTATATATGGATCGAATATATGATGTCAAGGTACCAAAATCATTTAATAGAAAATTGTTATTGTTCATTTAGTGAAAGTTTCAAATTATGTCACCTTCATCAACATTTTCATAAATTAACATATTCATCATTGTCCTCTAAATTGCTATGAATTTCTTTGTACTACCGGTCTTCCAACAGCCTCCTTTCCATCGGCCTTTCTTCATCTCCCTATCATTTCCTTGCACAGATTTGTTTTGCTTGTTGTTTGCCCCATCAGGTCTGCCCCTCTTTTTATTCTTCTTGGCTTCAAGCCGGTCCTTATTTTTTTGCTTCGTTACAAAAGATACACAAGATGAAAATTCAAACATAATAAGTCACACAGACAAATCAGAAATATTATAAAATTGATATTTAGAGGGATCATGGGGAGTACCTAGAGGAGTGTGCTTTGATAGAGAAGGCCTAGGATCTGCACACAGAACCAAAAAATTAAACAAAAGAGAAGGAAAAACAGCATGATCAAAGATATAAATATTAAATAGTCCAATGGACTTCAAAAATATCATGGTCACCTCTGGCATCTGACAAAAGACGAGTTAATAACCAAAAGCTGATCAATCATTGAAGTTTGTTGGATTAGGCTGATAGATAGCATTGCATCAGTGCTGACTCTGGTGTTCTCACTATTGTTCTCAGAGAGTTCGCATCACTCACATAATTCTGCATCAAGTGTTGCCTTCATTCTCAAGGAGTTTATATCAGTACCTGCAATAACAGAAATTGTAACATGCTGTGATCTCATAAGAATCCTGCTGGGCTTGATAAAGAAATTGTAACATACTGTGATCTCATAAGAATCCTGCTTTGCTTGATAAAGAAACACCAAATTAGTGGCAAACCAGCCCTGAACATCACAATATACAAGATAAGCCTGAAATTAGCCTAATCCAAATCCAAAAAAGATATAAGAAGTATTGTGCGTGCCTCAATTAGGCACGGAAACAGGATCTTGCTAGGTCAAGGCTGCTGGTGAGAGAAGCACCAAGTTGATTTTTGGACTGGATAATCAAATTGCTGAACTCAGAAATCCTATGACCATACAGTTGATTTGTGTGGTGGACCAGCTAGGTATTTAAATTGCCAAAATATCTTCAACTATCGTATCTGACCGCGGAGTGTTAATTAAGTTTACCTTTCCTTTTGCAGTGATGGGTGGCCCCTCCTGTCAGTCACTTTGACTTACTCCCTGCCTCCTCTTCATTCTCCCCCTCGCCGTCACTATCCCAATCTATGTCGGAGCACTGATTCATTAAAATAATCAAACTCAACCATCATGGGAAACATTTAAGGATTACTAGATAGCCATAAAGAAGTGCCATGTGATATATAAAACAAGATAACTATAATTATTTCTGTTCGTAATATGTTCAGACATGCATTTGTTTCATCATAGCCATCTATCTGCAAACGGTAGAACAAATTAATTGCATCATTATTCAGTAGGAGAGAGCACAAGAGGAAGGCATTTTCCCAGTATTATGTTGACATAAAGCTTCAGTTCGTTGTGGTCAGTATCACAATACAGGTTCCTTGACCGTCAAAAACATACTAGAAATAAATTTGAATTGCCCAAAAAAAGCCACATACAATTTATGGCAGCTGAATAACCTTCATTGGGATCATAAATATTGGACTTCCAATAACTCATTGGTCAAATTATCATTTACAAGTAGTAACTTTGGGGAAGGAAAATTAGCAATACAAAATGTATACATCACATTGTAATCACAAGCAGGTATAGCTGCAGTAGGAATAAATCAAATACTTGAATAAAAAAATGGTCATTCCAATCCAAAAACATTTTAGATGGACAGAACACCGCCAAATCTTAAATGTTAAAATGTTTCATTCATTATTAAAACAACAACTATTGTGTCTTGAGGTGAGTACACTAAGCTGCAGCCTTAGGGCGGAGCCGCCTAGGGCCACAAGGTAGATGGCTAAGGCGAATTGAGCCTTACTCTGAACAAACATGTTTTCATAATCAACTCAGTATGATATCCGATCCATTCCTTTCTAGTTACTATAACTATAATGAAATCAATTCCATTTTCCAAATGTAAGAAGATTGGGCAATAGAATAGATAGCTATGAGCAGAAGCTTACAAATGTCTTGAATAACCTTCTCTTCTCAAAAATGGGTCTCTTTAACATGAAATTATCAGGTGGCCAAATTTTTAGCAACAATCATTTTAGCACTACTGAGACAAAAAAAAAAAAATTTCTGATATTTTTCATAAGCTAAGAAGATCATGTCCTGATTCTTCAAAGCTATGGAACATGTATCACCTACAATAATCTATCAGTATGTCCACATCACAAGGAAAAGGGGATTACTGGATCAGCATGCATGCAAGTTCCTCCAGTAAAATTAATAGAAAATAAAACAGACTGACAAAAAATCACAAGGGCATCATCCTAGTGAGTTCGACCCATAGGTCCCAACGGCGTCAACATTCTAGCGGCTGCAAGGATCGACAACGACAGAACAATGTTGGTTAGCAAGGAGAAAACAAGGCTGCACGAAGAAATTTGTTGGTAACAGTGGTTTTGCAAGTTCTACCAGGAGATTAAGATCAATGTATGCTACAAATGATTGGCTGAGGCTCAGCATCTATAGGAACCATTGAAAGGTGACCCTTTATTGCCGTTCCACAAAGCTTCACAAGTTCATGCAGGACAGTTTTGACCATTCTTAATGGCTTATTTTTGGCACCAGTCCTATTATACAGGATATCTATTTAAACTAAAACCCAAGAAAATAGTTAAAGAGCTATCCAAGGGAGACAGACCTTCTCCGTATTTCTTCCATTCACAGTTCTTGTAAATAAATATGGATGCTCTGAATAATTCGATTGAGGTCAACTTAATATATTGAACTCTGAAAATCCTGAAAAATTAAATGCAGAGTGCCACAAGTAGTGTAAAGTAGAGATTCGGAAAAGCATCAGATGTAATGTCATGAAGAGATTCAGAAACATGTGTGAAACAAATAATCATGTACCTTTGTCAACTTAATTAAACATTTGACAACTATGTCTGAAAACTAATGATTTTCTACAGCAAGAGACACGAGGATGTTCTCTCAGTGTTGTTCTAAGGCAAAACCTTAGAACCCCCTCCGGTGGTAAACCCGAATATACCCAACGAGTGATGCTGAATCTATCTACGAAATGACACACGGAACACGAAATGGACAAAACACAAGCTCAATGCATTCCATTATATTCCGATCCCTTGTACAGTCCCATCAGGGCAGTATTTATAGGAGCCCGTAGGCTTTTACATGACCAAAATGCCCCTAGGCCGCTTCTCCTGAGCTCTCCTGCTGGTTGGTAGCGAGGGCGTAACAGTCTTCTGGGTGCTTTTTCATGCTGCTGGCCGAATGGCCGACAACACCAGGCCCACCAGGCAGCGAGCAATCTTCACAGGAGTAGCAGCAAAATGTCCCTGCACAAGAAGAAATCGTTACCCGCCACCCGGGGGTGATTCGGCAAGGGTAACCGAAGCCCCCCATGCAGCGGCGCTTCGGCACCCTTGCCCCCGGGCGGCCAAACCGTCAGTAACCCGGCAAACAGCTTAGACAACCGAATCACCGGTTTCTCCGTTTCGGTTAGCCGACCGAAACATCCCTGCCTTCAGTTGGCTAGACAATCGGCCGAATCATCCGGCGGCCGATCGGCTTGGTCAACCGACCGATCCTCCGTCGTTTCGGCGGGACGGGGTGCCTGTGTCCCGGTTGTCACCCAACAGAGCCCTCGCCGGTGACCGAATTGACTTGTTTTCACTTCCGGGCCGACTTCGATGATAACCGAAGTACCAAGCGCCGTCCCGTGGAGAGGACGATTTTTTTTTTTACGTTGATTTGCCTCGGGATACGTGACCGAGGCGGTTGGCTTAACCGCTGAACGGCCGCGGCGGGTGCCTATAAAAAGCCCCCTGACCGCCGGCGTCACTTTCCCGCCGCACGCACCGCGAGCCCCTTTGCCAATTCGGTTTTCCAAGCTTCGCCGGTTTGCCGATTCGGTGCCTCGACGGCTGATTCGGCGTATTGTTTCGGCGTGTTGCAATCGGCGTGTTCGGTGCATTCGACCGAAACACTATTTCGGCTTCCTAGCCCACCGTTGTGCTTTGTTCTCTCCGCCAAGTCTTCCCTTCGGTTTCCTCCAAGGTGATGACCTACTGCGTTTAGTTCCTCATCCGTGAACAGCTTTGCCGAAGCGTTCTCAATTTCGAACTCGGTATACTTGACTTTGCTGCATTTTTTTTAATCTCCCGTTTTCTTCCTTTTATAGTCATGGTGGGTTTTTTCATTGTGTATCGCTAACCATGTCGCGGGTCCCGACTAGTGCTGATGCTTCGGCTTCTGGAGCCGAAACGGGTGATGAATCGGTCTCGGCTTCTGAATCCGCTTCCGGGTCGAGTTCTAGTGAAAGCAGTGGGCGTAACATTCCACCAGGGAAAAGGCCAATGCCTCTCGAGCTATTCGCCCGAATCTGCGCCCGAATCTGATGAAACAGAAACTGACGAAGAGGATGAGGACCAGGATGAATATGTTGAATGCTTTGATTCGTCAGAAGGTGAGAAAGAGGCTCGTGCTGCTCAGGGCCAGGACGAGAGTAGTTCGGCTCCTCGTGCTGAGGAGGTAGCCGACCCGCCCCCGCCGACCACCGAGGCCACCCCGAGGACCAAGGCACACCGGCTGGTCATGCCGCCTTGATCGGTCCAAATCCACCGTGCGGATGCTGAATCAATATCAACGTGATGGCATTTTGACCCCCTATGAGCGTAGCCGAAGCCGATCTCCTGGGACCGAAGAATACCCGAAGCCCGAACCTTATGAAGCTCTCGTATTTAGGGACTATTTCCGGGCCGGGCTACACTTCCCTGTTGAAGGTTTCGTAGCTGAAGTTTTGGATGCCTTCAACCTGCAGCTTCACCATCTAACACCGAATGCCATAGTGCGTCTGAGTGGCTATGCTATGGCTCAGAAAATGATGGGCAGTGAGCTAAGTGTTCCGGTGTTTGCTCGGCACTATGAAACTCGCTTGTACTCCACCTATGGGACCGATGATGCCGGAACCAAGGAACTTCGGTTAGAAGTGGGGTCGTATAACTTTGTCCCCGCTCGGGGTAACACCGCGTTGCTTGCATAGTGCCAACTTTTAAGAACAAGTGGCAAGATTGGAAGAAGCACCGGTTTTACTACCGCGTCTCGTGATGCTGAAGTAGCACTTGCTAAGGAAGAAGGCCGACCGAAAGCTCATCCTCTAGTTTCGGTCATGACTCGGATGGAGGACTCGTTTCGGCTCCCGAGATGGCTATGGGCCGCTTGATGATGCCGGCCGAATCCTATCGGCAGACAAACAAAAGGCGTAAACACCCCGAGATCTAATTGAGGAAATGCTTTCTCATGGCCAAGGCCACTTTGCACAAGCATGAAGTTTGACGGTTTTTCGTACTATAAAGGGTACCGAGGGCCTTCGGTCAATCTGTCCGGTGCCGCCCGGCTATGATTCGGATTCTCAATTTGTGAAGGAGATGGAGAAGCGAGCCAATCGATCGTGTGATCCATACAATGATAAAGAGTATGATTTGAGCATGGCCAAGCTTGGGTCCCTTCGGCGCCTCAACCGAATTTGGGAACGCATGAATGTAGAGTATCCCGATCGCCTTCCCCAATCAAGAGAAGGAGGGTTGATGCCGAAGCCGGTCCGGGCGATTCGGCCCCATTGCCGTTGTCCCGCGTCACGCGGTCGCGGGGCGCCGGGCCCCAGGGGCGTGGCGCTCAAAACATCCGCGGAACGCGACAGCCGGCGCAACGGCGCGGGAAGTTGGACGCCCGAAACGGCATCGAGAAGACGAAGACGTCCGGGTATGTCGCATGCTTGCCAAGCGTGAATGGGTGAAACCCATAAAACAGAGCCGCAATCAAGTTATTGCCGCACCCGAAGCTGATTCGGTCATGTCGGGTCAAACGGTAGAAAGACTTGGCTTAGACATCTAACTTGCACTTTACATTGCGCAACTAACTCGTTTTAACTGCCTGACATTTTATTGTGTAATTCAGCTTGTTTTGATTCGGTTTTCTCTCTGTCTGGCAGGAGTTTGCGGAATCCAGCGAGGAAGCTTCATCCATGGCTGGCGGCAAGATGAGGAGTGCTCGCGACCTGGCGATCGACGACCAGCCGACCGTGAGCGGATTCAAGCTGACGTCGAAGAAGCGGAAGGTTGGCCGAGATGGAGCTACTTCGGCTCACACCTCGCAGCTTTGGTCTAGGGGAGCCTCCAGCGGCTTAAGTCTGGGTGCCCCTGCCGAAGCTGTTGCCCGACCCGCCGAAGCTGCTACGCAGGCCACTTCGGGTACTGTTGCCCGACCCCTGTTGTTCGGCAGCCTGGTAAGTCTCGGTTTCATGCCGAATCAACGCGCATGACACCGGAGATGTCCACGAATGTCTTGCTTGGCAAAGGGTTTGTTCCCCTTGAGCCGTCAAGCTTTCGTTTCGGCCCAATGAGGGTGTATTCGGGCTCGTGTTCCGCTGATGAACATAGCCCCGAACGGGAAGAGACTTATGAACTTGCTCGTGCTTTAGGAGTTGATTCTGACGCTCGTTTGGTGGCGTACGTGGACCCCCGCGGAGTGGGTATTTTGCCCTCCCAAGCTGCTTTAGGCTTCGGTCGGGAGTGTGGCTCGTCCTTTTCGGCCGCTCGGACCCGAACGGGCCTTGCTTGCGACGGGCACCGAAATGAAATGCTTTCGGCTATCAACTTTCATGCTATTTCGGTGAGTGTCCTTTATTGCCTGCGCCTTTAACTTCCTGGTTCGAGAAATTTTATAAGTATTGTCGTTTGTCTTCTTGTTTGATCATAGGCTTCGGTTTTATCTGGCGCGTTGCTGAAGCAAGGCCATGCCACCCTAGCCCATGCCGAAAAGCAGCTTCTCCTCAAGGACAAGGAAATTAAGCGGCTGGAGACTAAGCTGGCGGACACCGAAGGCCTTCTCACACAGGAAGTTGGGAAAACCGAAGCGGCTTTGGATGCTCAACGGCGGGCCGAAGCCGCTCTGGAGACCCAGAAAAAACTTGAGCGTGATGCGCGTCAAGGTGCCGAAAGGGCTCAAGCCGCCGAGCGCACAGTGGGTGAAAAGCTGAACGAATTAGCTCTCCTTCTTCGCCGAGTGGTGAACGGCGTTGGTGGTGATTGTGCGCCTCGCTGACGAGTCGGACGGAGAAGGTTCGGTTTCTTAACCGAGAGCTATCCTGCCGGGACCACGCCATTCACCGGGGGCCGCGAGTATGCTGGATTTGAAACAGCACGTGCCCTGATGAAGGCGGAGAAGGAGGAGGGCTGCGACCATTTTGGAAAGGCCACATGCTTTGAGAATGCCATGAGCTACTGGAAACCAGACAATGATGTCCAAGCTGCTGCTAAAAGGTGGTTCTTTGACCTTTTCTGGACCGAAGCTGGAGGGCGAGACTTGGCTCTGCTTCGGGCAGCCTATGCTTGCGCAAGGGTAATTAGTTTTGCTATCTTGTTTGATTTTATCTCTCGGTACTTGCGCAATTTCGGTTAACTCTGCCGAAACTGATATGGCTTCCGATATTGCAGGATCCTAGCGAGAAACCGGCTATCAAGGAGCGGGTCCAAGCTTATATGGAAGAGCGCGATGCTCGGGAGGGCTCCCCAGCCGTGCATACACCGGTGGGCACCCCCGAAGCCCCTCTCGCTATTGCCGAAGAGACCGCCGAAGAAGGACAAGCACTTGGCGATCCAGAAGGAACAAGGACCGAATCTGTTTCGGCTGCCGATCCTCATGATGCTCCTGCACTGAACCCCTCTACCTCGACTCCCGAAGCTTGAACCACTTGCGCGTGGTTGTGAAAACACACTAAGTGCTCTGTTAAGTTGGTTAACTTTTGCGGCCAGCATGTTGGCTGAATGTGGGTGTGCTGTAATGCTACAAATTTAAGTTGGGATGTGGCTTCGGCTCTTAAAGCCGAATTGCTTAGGATAATACAATCGGTGTTGAAGTTATGTTCGACCGAATGCGTATTGCTGGGGTCGGCGTTTATTTCGGTGTGTGATGCTCTTCGGTCTTCGAGCCGAGTTCGTGCTTGAAAAGCGCCGTCCCGCCCCACCTTTTTGGACCGAAGAGCGAGCGACTAGCTATCCTTAACGAGGATTCGGTTTGCGTATCCGAATCGCACGGATGCTATTTGTTGGTTTTCGAGGCCAAGCGTGAGCCGGCTTTGCCTGATTGGATTTGTAATGCGGATAGCTATCGTGTTACCCTTCGGTCTTCATACCGGTTCAAGGTGTGCTTGGAAAGCGCCGTCCCGCCCCGTCTTTTTAGACCGAAGGGGTGCGTGTTGCTTAGTTGACGTTGGATTGTTCGGCTATTACGCCGGATTGGTTTGTAGAATTCGGTAACCGAATTCGATGGGCTTGCAACCCGTTTCGCCTGTCTTTTTGGACCGAGGGACTATTTTTAAACAATAAATGTGATGTATATCTCTTTATTTTCTTATTACAAATGTGCCAATGCTTTGTTTATTACGGTTGACGGCTTATTTGTAGCAGTAAGGTGACGCATCACCACCCGAAATGTCTTCGGCTTGATCGAGGCCCTTCTGTGGCCCTGCAGTTTGTGGCTAGGATGCAGAAACCCGTGGTGGATGCGGTTGTGTTGTGTACACGTTATATTGGCTTCGGTTAGCTAACCGAAGCCCTGGCAACAGGCCCCGATGCTGACATCGCGCTGCGTTGCACCATGATCTATGGGAACCTCATTATGATTCCGCATCACCATTAACTGGCACATGGTCGTGCAGAACAGAACACGGTGAAAGGCGCGTGCTTTTCGGCCACTTGGCGGACTGAGCCCGGGTCTGACCTTGGGACTGTGACCGCTGAGGTATATCTTGTGAGGACCGAATTGTCCTCACTAGGAACACTGAAACCAAATGTGGTGTATCTCTCTGCCACCCGAATTCACTCCTTCCTGAAGCCTCTCATGCCTATTTGACGATGACTTAACACCTCTCTCATGTTTGAGCTAGGACATTCTTGATGGAATGATTCGCAAGAGAGTTTTGGGTGCTCTTATATAGGGTTCTGTGACCCTAGGGTTCATAACTACATTGAACTACCTTGGTTATTAAATTTTGATAGGTACTTTTCGTTATTAATTACGCCTGTTGCAACGCACATGACTGTGTGTTGGAGGTTTTTCTTGCCCTTTTGGCTTGTTTTGGTTGCTTGCAACCTTTTAAATTGATACCGAATATAGGCACAGGCGCTTGTTGCCTGACCGTTTTCGGTGATTGTGTAGCTGATGTTACGGCCTTTCTGAGTAACTCAGTCATACAACCAATCGTACGGACGTATCTGTACGTTTGGGATATCTCCTGCTGTTTCCGCGAGTTCCCGGCCTTCTTCTCGGGCTTTATAGGTTGCTTACAACCTTTTCCTATTGTTGCCAACCGAAGCGTATTCGGTAGGCCGCATCGCAGACATGAATATAATTCCGCGAAGCATAACCATAGACGAAGTTAAACTTATTACATGGGATGCCTCATTAAAAAACCTCGGTGAGGAAAAAGAGTGCGAGAGCCCGAATGTCTTTAGACAAGAGTACCGAAATTACATGAAATTAAATTATTACATCTCCCTTTCGGAACACGCCATGGTCATGGGTAGAATCGACGCAGATTATCTCGCATTCCAAGTGTGGGCTGATTCGCTTCCATCTTCGGTTACCAAGGTGAATACGCCGATCTTGACCCTTTCTTGCCACGATGTACGGTCCGTACCATGGTGACTAACGGCTTGCCTTGTTTATCTCGGTTGGCGGATAAGAACCATGTCCCCGGATTAATGTCTTTCCTCGGGATTTTCTTGTCTCTCCAACTTTTGGTTTCGGCGTGATATTTGTCTAGATTATCTCGCGGCTGAAGCTTCCTTTGGTCTCGACGTTTCTACGTCTACCATTCTCTCGAATCGGGTTGGTGGGCAATATCTACGTTCAACGAGCCCATCCTTACTTCCTCGGCGTTATGGCTTCTTCACCAAACAACGACGAAATGGGGTGAAACCCGTAGCTCGGACTGGGAGACATTGTGACCCCAAACAGCGGTGACCAGCTCTTGGGCCCATTTCCCTTTCTTTGATTCCTCGAGCGTTTTTGAGATGGTGGTGAAAATATCACCATTTACTCTTTCAACCGCCCCATTCGACTCCGGGTGATTCACCGAAGCGAATGACGCTTTAATCCCCAACTCTTCACAAAAACGTTCGAATTGTGCTTGAGTCAAATTGTTTGCCGTTGTCAACCGTGATGTACGAGGGTACCCCGAATCGGCGAGATGATTCGCTGCCATACGAAATTCACCAAAGTCCCCGAAGTTATCTTAGCTAGCGGTTTGGCTTCCACCCATTTGGTGAAGTATTCCGAGCCACCGCCGCATATTTGAGGTTCCCGGAGCCGGGGGTAGCGGTCCAACGATGTCTACACCCCAACGCCGAAGCGGCCGGAGTCGGGAATACAGTGACGTAGGGTTAGGTGGAGAATTCTGCTTCTTTGCGAACATCCGACAACCCCCGCATGTTTTCACAATCTCTTTAGCGTCGATTACGGCCGTCGGCCAATAGAATCCCCGCCTCATTGCTCTATGGGCAATTTCGTGATGACCTCTCGTGAGCTCCACATGAACCCAAATGTATCTCGGTGAGCAATGTTTCCCTTCTCCTCTACTTATGCACTTGAGCATTGGAGCAACTACGCCTTCCTTGTACATGTTTTCCCCAATAATGGAGAATTGCTTCGTCCTGGAGTTTATTCGGTGCATATCTTTCTTTGAGGCTGGTTCATATGAGCCGTTGAGGTATGCCCAGATGGGCGCCCTCCAGTCGTCGCTTGCGATTGCATGAATGACCGAGGGTGACTCTTCTTCTTCCTTGACAGCCTTGACTCGTTAGGACTTGGTAAAAAACATCACCGGCAATGGACCGGCATTGGCTGCTTGCTTTTGCTAACTCATCGGCTTCGGTGTTCTCCGACCTTGGAATATACTTTAGGGTGAAACTGTGAAATACTTCTCCATTCTCCTTATGGTGGCCGGGTATGTGGCTAGCTCGGGGTCCTTTGTGTATTCTTTACGGACATGGCCGACCACTACCCGTGAGTCGACCGAATCACACAACGTCGGACTCCGAGTGCTCGAAGCTTTCAGAACCCCAGCATCGCTTCGTATTCCGGCCGTGTTGTTCGTGGTGAGGAACCGCAATCTAGCCGCGTACCGTATTCTTGGTCCATTCGGTGGTGTCGGTATGGTGATATTCCTCGCTGCTTGAACACCACGACCCGTCGCGCAGTGTACGGTCCATTCGGGTTCATCAAACTGCTTTGTGGAGTCATCCGCATTCGGTGTCCATGCTGCTATGAAGTCTCGCTAACACCGTGACTTGATGGTTGATCTCGTGCTCAAATGATATTATGTATTCATTCAAATCGGCGCCCACTTGCCGATTCGGCCTATTGCTTCGTGTTGCGAAATAAAGATTCCAAATTTGAGATGACAAGACCCGAATCGGGTGTGCTTGGAAATAGTGCTTGAGCTTTACGGAAGCCATCACTACTTTTGTGTATGCAATCTTTTCCAGCTCGGTGTAATTCACCTTAGCACCCGAAAGGGCTTCGAGACGAAGTAGATGGGGAATTATTGCATTTTACCCTCATATTCCATCTCCTCAATCAATCTTTGCGCTTCACTTTATCTGCGCCGCCGATAGATATAATATCGAGTTGCTCCGGATGTTGGCTTCGACGGTGTGGTGAGTCTAGTGAGATACTTCTTGAGTTCCTCGAAAGCTTGCTTCTTGTTCAGTCCCCAACCGAAAGTCGATGCATTTCGAGTGCTCAAAAATGGTAATCCCCTTTCGGCCGATCTTGATATGAACCTGCTCAAGGCTGCAATTCTCCCGTGAGTTTCGCACCTCCTTCCCCGTTTTGAGGCGGTGCCATGTTTGCAATGGCTGCAATCTTTTCTGGGTTGGCTTCTATGCCCCTGGCGGAGACCAAACAACCGAGTAGTTTTCCTTTGCTGATACCGAATACACATTTGTCGGGGTTAAGTTTGAGGCCACTTGATCGCAGATTTGCGAATGTTTCTCTGAGATCATCGATATGTGCGTCCCTCTGGTCGCTCTTTACCACAATGTCGTCCACATAGGAAACGAGATTGTTTTTCTTCTTCTGCTCCCGGAATATTTCGTCAGTTAACCTGGAGAAAGTCGGTCCTGCATTCCTTAGCCCTTCGGGCATTCTCTTGTAACAAAAGGTGCCATCTGGTGTGATGAAACTTGTCTTTTCCTGGTCTTCCGGGTCAAGCCATATCTGGTGATAACCCGAAAACAAATCCGAGCAAACTCATTATCTCACAACCACCGCGATGTCCACCAATTTGTCTATCCTGGGCAATGGATATGGGTCCTTCGGGCAATGCTTGTTGAGGTCAGTGAAATCAACGCACATTCGCCATTTGCCATTCTTCTTCTTTACCATGACCACGTTTGCTAGCCATTCGGTCTTGCACTTTTTCGATTACGTCGGCATCTAAAAGCCTCTCGTACTTGAGCTTCCGCCGCTCTTTCGCTCTTTCGATATTTTGCGGAGCTTCGCTTTCTAGGCCTGGGCACTGTTCACGTTCGAGGCGTGTCTTTGTGCAAGGCTTCGGTCTACTCCTGCAGATCGCGTGTTGACCAAGCAAACACGTCTCGGTTTTTCCGGCGGAATTCCGTCGATCTTGAGGCTTCACCGACCCAAACTTGCGCCAATATTGACGCATTCGTCAGGCCGATTCGGGCTCAGGGACACCCGAATTGTTTCTTCTGCAGGGAGCGCCTTTGGCTCTTTGTTGTTGTTTTGGTCCTCCTCTTCCTTCTGTTTGAGTTTGGATTTCACCTCGTGCACCATCTTCAGTATCCCGGTATTGGTTTTCCGTCGATTCTCCTTCTTGAGATCGATCTCCGAATACCGAAATGATGCCGGTGGGTGAAGGTATTTTCATACACAGGTGAGTTTGCCGAATCACCATGTCGAATTTGCTGATAATACCTCTGCCGAAAATGGCTGTGTACGGGTAGTCAATGTCAACTATGTCGAATGTGATTTCTTCCGCTCTGACTTTTGTAACCTCGCCGAACGCGACCGTGATTGTTTTCTTGCCAATCGCATCTATTCTCCTTCCACCGAAACCGAATAGGGGTTCCCCGCTGGTCAAGTGTTTTTCGGTCTAGTTTCATACTTGTCGAATGCCTTGGTGAATAGTATGTCCGGCTGAACTGCCATTGTCGATCGAATGTTGTGGAGCGTATATCCTCCGACATACGCCGTTACTACCAAGGCATCGCGAAGGTGGGAAATCCTTTACCCCGAAGTCGGATTCCGAAAAGGTGATAGGGGTTGTCCTCCAAGCGAGTGGTGCGCTATCGGTGCTTTTGGTGAGATGGTCAACACTCTCTTGACAAAGTCACGTCAGGCCCTCTTGTTATCGTGCTCCAAGTTGGATCCACCCGTGATGGCGTAGATATGCCCGGCCGGAGTTCATCATGTTAGTTGGTGCGACCGTGTTGACTATTTGCAACTCTCTTGAAGTTTCGGATTCGCGACCGCGAATCGTGCGTCCGATCGGTCGTGGGCAAGATGATGCGGCCGCTGAAATGCCTGATTGTGCAATGGCATAGGTTGGTGATATTGCGCCATATGGGGCATCGGCCACGCCATCGGTTGCCGATATACTTGCGCTGGTGGCAGGTTACATGGTGCCTGGGTGAAAACTGGATGGTGAAACGCCTGCTGATGAGGTGCCATGGTGTGACAAACGTGCTTTCCTGCCTCATTCGGTTTGGCTACTTCGTCCTTTTCCCCGCCGCTCCTTTGCTAGCCGGGTATATTTGCACTCTTTCGTTGTATGGCCCTTGTCCTCGCCACACACAACACAATCTGCGTTCCGGGCCGGCCTCTCGCCGCCCTTCCGCGCCGCGGAACCTCTACCGCCTCTGCCCGGTTACCAAAGTTTTTGGTTTGGTTCGGCCGGTTCTCGGGTTGAGTCTTCCCGCACATTGTTCACGGTGGACTTTGGCTCATTCTTCCGCCGAGTTTGCTTGATTCGGTTGGTTGGACTTGGGTGATGCTTGCTTGATGTTATACCGTGTTGCCTTCCATTGCACTAAGTCTTCCTCGATCTAGCGAATCGCGCATCGATCAAACAATTGTTTGATTGTTGTTGGTGCTACACCGCAGACATGGCTTGAGCGCGGGGCCCTATCTTCGATCCCTTGATCGCCGCGGCAATGACAATATAGTCGACACATTCGGTAGCTGAGCTTTCAACTGAATTATCCTTTCAAGGTATTTTGACAGTGATTCGTCGTCCGGCTGGAACAGATTCATGAGATCCGTTGTTGTTTTCTTGTCTGTTTGGAACCCCTGAAAGGTGGTGAGCAGGTCCGCCTTCACCTGATGCC
Source organism: Themeda triandra (assembly GCA_018135685.1). Classification (NCBI taxonomy): domain Eukaryota; kingdom Viridiplantae; phylum Streptophyta; class Magnoliopsida; order Poales; family Poaceae; genus Themeda; species Themeda triandra. The sequence goes on along the minus strand of JAENPR010001387.1, from coordinate 142,386 downwards.
ATGAAGTGACTGACAACGGTCGTTGGGACACGAACCAGTTGTATGCTACATCTGTTAAAGCCATGACCAACGATTTTGCGAGGATCATGCCGTTGCCGCCCGGCCGAATGGACACATGCTTCATAACTTGTAATAAATCTTCTCGGGTTGGATCGCCCATTGAAACTTGGCAACTTCGATTCGTAACCCGGTGGCCAAGGACATCTTTGGATTTCCGGTGATAATGGGGATGCCAAGTCTATTGCTTCGGCTATTTCCCTTCGTGATTTTTCTCCCGAATGATAACATCTTTCTCTTGATTCTTCCCCGAGGATGATCGGAGGGTCCGAATTTTCCTTTCTAGTTTCTCGCTTCTTCTCTTGCTTGGTTGATTGCCTCTTGGGTTGCCGGCATTCGGTTTTGTGTCGCCGTTTGGGCTTGCAACCGATCGCGATGCTTTGCTTGGGGCATTCACCTTGGCGGGGCTTCTTCTTACCGCCCCGGTGGCGGCGTTTTGTACGTCCGATCCTCGAGCTCTTCGGTTTCTTCTTCTTCGGGTCTTCGGTTATGCGGGCCTCCGGAAGCGCACCTCTAGTGCACCAAGTTCGCTTGTGCCGCCTCTTGATTGTCTTGGACCGGCTGCGTCGTTGGTCAATCTTGGTGCCACCGCACCTTCGGCTTCTTGAATGGATACTCCCGATTGCAAAGTACGGACTCGTTGTAGAACTTCGGTGGGTGCAACCGAATCTGTGGATCGCGAGTTCCTTGGATGACCACGCACTGTCTTCGCCTTGCCTTTCGGAGCCATGGTATGTTCGGCGACAACCACGGTGGGCGCCAATGTTGTTCTAAGGCAAAACCTTAGAACCCCCTCCGGTGGTAAACCCGAATATACCCAACGAGTGATGCTGAATCTATCTACGAAATGACACACGGAACACGAAATGGACAAAACACAAGCTCAATGCATTCCATTATATTCCGATCCCTTGTACGGTCCCCATCGGGCGTATTTATAGGAGCCCGTAGGCTTTTACATGACCAAAATGCCCCTAGGCCGCTTCTCCGAGCTCTCCCGCTGGTTGGTAGCGAGGGCGTAACGATCTTCTAGGTGCTTTTTCATGCCGGCCGAATGGCCGACAACACCTGGCCCACCAGCGGCGAGCAATCTTCACGGGAGTAGCAAAAAATGTCCCCGCACAAGAAGAAATCGTTACCCGCCACCCGGGTGATTCGGCAAGGGTAACCGAAGCCCGTCTGCATCTGTGGCTTCGGCACCACTTTGCCCCGGGCGGCCAAACCGTCGATAACCCGGCGAACGGCTTAGACAACCGAATCACGGTTTCTCCGTTTCGGTTAGCCGACCAAACATCCACCTTCACTAGCTAGACAATCGGCCGAATCATCCCGGCGGCCGATCGGCTTGGTCAACCGAATCGATCCTCCGTCGTTTCGGCGGGACGGGTGCCCGGGTCCCGGTTGTCACCCAACACTCAGCATTATCCTGTTTAAAACAGAACCATTAAAGAAAGCGCAGGTAGAGCAAAGAAGAGCATGAAAAAGAAATTTACATACAAGGATTTTAAGCATCAAAACATTTAGTGCCTGGAGTAATTGGCTGTCATCATCAATAAGAGGAACCCTTTCATCTAAAAGCCAAAGAAGTAACTCTGTAATAAGGTAGTCAAGGGTACCGTCCATCACAGCATGTGCAAGATGTTTGATTTGAAATGTCTGTCAAAATAGCCCAAGATTTCAGATAAACAAAATCTGCCATAAGAAAAGGTAAAGAGACATACAGAAACATGTCAAACCTGCATGTGTGTGTTTAAAACATATTGGCGAGACCTTGAAGAAGACCCGGATAAGCTAAAATTAAAGGTTTTTGGAACCTGCAAGATCCATGATCAAAATAAGACTGAAGTAGCACTTCTGGATGCTACATCCACTCACTGTAGGAGAATATCAAAACAAAGGAGTGAAAGGAAAAATCAGGAAGGGGACTCAGAGGGGAAGGAAAGGAACTGAATATGTGGACCGGAAGGATATGCAAATAAAAAAAATCAACATGAAGGCAGATGGAGGCAAAGAACCTCACTTTCCATTCGTACTTGGCAGGGGCTAATGGGTCATCACGAACTCGTTGTCTGGTGGGTCCTCACCGATGTCCACTGGTTCATACTCACCAGCTCACCAGCTTCGAACAGTTTGTTGCGGCCAATGTCAGAGGAGGAGCCAAGCAGAGCAAGGCCTCCAGATCCAGCGTCAGGGGGAGAATAGGGACGTTGAGGAGCAGCACCAACCAAGCTTGTGCCGGCCGAGCTTGGAAGGGGCGACACCATGCACGAGAGATACAAGGTGTCGCCACTGCACCAGGCGAAGCCGCCGATCCACCCGTACCCCGCAGAGGAGGAGCTCCTGGTAGCGACCTGCGCTGGCACTCGAAGCATCAGATCCAACCAAGAAGGGGAACGGGAAGGAGGAGATGATGCAAATGACGAGCTGGGAAGGGGAGGGGCACCTGGATCCGCCGGCTCGATGCGTCTGCAAACGCACTGTGCAGCACAAGGGGAGTCGCGACGGGTCCAGAGGCTGGGGCATGCCGGCCGAGAACACTAGGACGGGCCACACCGCGGCGGTGCCAGACGCTGGGGAACGGCGGTGGAGAACGCCCGATCTGCTCGCCGGTTCCACGCGGGGCGAGGAGAGCCCTGTTTGATTCGGGGAAGAGGGTCAGCGGTCTCGAGTGCGTCCGAGCGCGGACAGGATGTGGGCGGGGCCAGGGGACGGACCATCGGGTCCAACCACGTAGGCGCGCTGGTGATTTGGGAACGTCAGGATGTCGATTATATAAAGCTATGCTTGCACTGACTCTAATTCTTGCATTGTACTATGCTAGCTCATAGATAAAGAAAGAAGACAACCACATATAATGAGTTTATCCAATCCTCACATGCCAGCTTCCATAGCAGTTTTTTACAAGGACATACATAGCATTGTACAAGTTGAGAGATAGGCAGATAGTCTTATGCGCTATCTCACTACAAGAACACCCTACCTATAGATACGCTTTATATAAGGGTTTAAAATGCTTTAGTTCATCTTTATGGGATTATAGATATGCTTTGGTAAAGCATGTTGGAGTGTCTCCCTATGGACCGTGTCTGAGATATAGATACGAATCTGGAACCGTGTCTAGTGGCTTTGAGACATTTTCATAGACACGTTGCTAGCATGTCTACATCATATCGTGTCAAGATTCGTAGACACAAACTTTTAAACATGTCTAAGAGCTTTGATATGCTTTCATAGATGTGCTTGATGTGTGGCAACACATGTAGGAATGCCCTTGTATATACTTTTATATTGCGCATCTACTGATTTATTGACATGTTGTATAACAACGTCAAAGTTTTACTGTGTTAAAGAATAATTGATGCACTTTTATAGATATGTTTATATTCGCGTCTACCAATGGGACATGTTCAATGTGTAATACACAAACCATTTTAAGCATATTTAGATTGCTGTCACTTAACAAGATTAGGAAATGATATTTTGGCAAATAAACAACAAAAATATAAAACTGTGTGCATCACGCATACTACTATAAGAAGAAATGCATTTAATAGCAGAATGAAACATTCATAGAACTGCTACATAGTGACTGAGCCATATGTCTAAGTAGAAAAAATAAGTCTCCAAGCAATATGTACTGCATTATTGTACATGTTGAGAGATAGTCTTACCTTATGCCCTATCTCAGAGATAATAGAAATACATAACCACACACCATGGGTTAATGAACGCTTGACATAGGTGCCACCAATCACATGACAGCCACATGAGTTTGTTCCTCTCCGAACATGTGACGGTCATGTGAGGTGGCACCATGTCAAGATCCAAGAAAATTTCTTTCTTCTTCTGAAAGATCGAATTTCCAATATAAGATAAGTGTGCCAGCGAATTGTTACACAATCATTTTTCTTCCTCCTCCAAAGCTTGCTGGTTTCTGTTGGCCTGGTTGGCCAGGCAGGGGTCCCACTGCCTTCCTACAATGACCAGCTCGCCAGACTCCTTGCGGAGACGCGCGCGCCGGGCAAGCGCCAAGCAGCTAAGCGCCTGGCTGCGGCCGGCCGGCGGCCGCGCGGGGCCGACGCCGCCGTCGTACCCCACCCGGGGGTCCTCCTGCCAATATCGCGCCACAGCTACCTGCCGCACCACCCGCGGCAGGCCATGCGTTTGGATGTTCGGATCTCCGCTTGCTAGTACGACCTTCTGAAGATTAGGTGAACTTGCTTTGCAATGGCCTTGAGTTTATCGTTAAATAATGCACGCGTCGTTATCAGTCATCAGATATATAAAACGTGATGGGATATTGAACAAAATCCATTAACAAACGGTGGTAGCAATGACACAGAAAGGCTGAGATGTGAGATTAACGAAGGACAGATATGAAATTTTTCTTGCTTTCTTGCCAACGCGTGATTGAAGATTGATTTAGAGGGGACATCAGGAATTGAATTTGTAGACAAATCACAGCCCTGAAATCCAATTCAGCTCTTGTTTCTTTTCTCATAGAAACCTAACTATGCTAGAGTTAGTTCACTTCACTGGACCAAGTTCCATGTGTGTGTGTGTAAAGGAGTGTGTCAAGTGGCTACACCACACGTAGCAAACATCTTGTTTATTTTCTCGAGTGTTAAAGACTACTTGGTGGAAAGCTAAAACAACTCGTATAACGGGACAGAGGAAGTCCAAAACCAATATACAAACATATTCATAACAGAAATAAACATAGAAAGAAAGAAAATACTAGTAAAGATACTATAGCACAGAATCGTCTCCAATCACCAATGTCGTACACTGTTTCACTGGGATGATTACACCTGATGCGTTGCGGCCTCGCCTTCATGAGCATCCTGTACTAGACACTATGGGTGTGTAAGTTTCCTGCCTTAATTGTAGCCTGGTTAGGATAAACCTGTTTCCAGCAAGCCAACATAGGGTTTGCTAAACAGGAAATTGTCCACGATGCCTAATTGAAGGTTCCATGAGTCTAAACAAGAAATGGGAGTATCAATTAGTACAAATCTACAGCAGTATGAGTTAAACCCTAGGCAAATCAAAGGACTGGCTACATTATCAAGTGTGCATCAACAAGATCTGAATCAATCATGGACCAAACCCTATAGCTCAGTGCAAAAGCCAAGGGATCTATGCCACAACACATCAGGCTAAACATGGGTATCACTGATCACAACATTACAACACGATGAATTAAACCCTAACCAAATCAAAGGATCGGGTATGAGAAGTGGTGCATCAACCAGATCCGCGTAAGTCATATCGACCAAACCCTAAAGTCCAGAGGAAAACCAAACTAAAACATTGTCCAAAGTGTACAAGAAACAACAAAGAAGAGAAGACGAAGGCGATGGGAATGAGGCCATATACTACTTGCCTTCCTAGCTTACCAGCAATGCTAATGAAGCTCAACGCCACCAGCGGCGCACCAAGGAGGATGTTGACCAACTAGGTAGAGAGCGAGAGAATGCAGCGCTGCCGCAAAGGAAAATGAGTGAAAAGTATCTAGGGAAACCCTAGCGGAGAGTGACACTGCACTTTTGATGGCTAGCTTAAGGCACCCGGGCCCATGAGACAGCGCGTGGATAGGCTTAGGCCAAGCTAGACTCTAGAAAATTGGCCATGTCTAGTGTTTTTTCGTGCTAGGGCGTACATGTGGCCTTTCGAAGCTAGGCCCCAGCCCAAGTACAGCCAACCAAACAAGCCCAACTTGGCTCCACATAAGTTCCATGTGTCTATAAAGGAGTGTGTCTTGAGTGGCTACACCACACGAAGCAAGCCTCTTGTTTCCTTTTCTCACTGACTGAAGTGCTAAAAGACAAATTGGTGGAAAGCTAAAATGGGTTATATAGTGGGACTGATTAAGTACAAACCGATATACAATACTGGTTAATTAATGGATCTAAATTCGATAACAAGATTAAAGCAAACATGTTCATAGTTTAGACATGAATCACAGAACAATAGAAATAAAACAAATACTAGTAAAGATAATGCAGCACGCCATGGTCTCCACTCTCCAATGCCGTACCCTATTTCACAGAGATGGTTACACTTGATGCGGTGTGGCCTCGCCTTCATGAGCATCCTATAATAGTCACTATGTGTGTGTTTGGTTTCCTACCTTAGTTGTACCCTAACTAGAATTGGTGCTAGCTAGCCTAAACATATTTCCAGCATGCCAACATGGGATTTGCTAAATAAGAAATTGTCTGCCATGCCTAATTAAAGGTTCCATGAGACCAAACAAGAAATGGGAGTATCAATTTGTATGAAATTACAGCAGTATGAGTTAAACCCTGGGCAAATCAAACAACTAGCTACGTTATCAAGTGGTGCGTCAACTAGTTTCGAATCAATCATCGACCAAACCCTATAGCTCAGTGCAAAATCGATGGATCAGTACAACAACACATAAAGCTAAACAATAAATGACGGTATCAATGATCACAACATTATGGCAGTATGAATTAAACCACAAGCAATCAATGGATCAGCTAGGAGACCAAGTCATGCGTCACACAGATCCACATCAGTCGTATCGACCAAATCCTAAATCTAAGTGGAAAAAATCAATGGATCCGAACTAAAACAGTTTCCAAAGTGTACAAGAAACAACAAACAAGAGAATGAAGGAGATGGGAATGAGGCCATATACTATTACCCTTCCTTGGTTACCAGCGATGCCAATGAAGCTTAACGCCACCAGCGTTGCACCAAGGAAGATGTTGACCGATTGGGGGAGAGAGCGAGAGAGAGAGTAGTGCCGCCGCAGAGGAAAATGAGTGAAAAACATCCAGGGAAACCCTAGCGGGTGGTGACACGGCATTTTGGGTCTCTAGCCCAAGGCACCCTGGCCCACCAGACCACGCACGGATGGGCCTAGGCCAAGCTAAGCTATGCTTCAAAAAATCGGCCATCGCTAATGTTTTTTCGTGTTAGGGCATATGTGTGGCCTTTCGAAGCTAGGCCCTAGCCCACATACAACCAACCAAACAAGCCCAAATTAGCTCCACATAAGTTTCATATGTGTGCAAAGGAGTGCTAGTCGAGTGGCTACACCACACGTCACAAATTCTCACTGACTCGAGTGTTAAAGACTACATGGTGGAAAGCTAAAACGACTCATATGACCGGACAGAGGAAGTCAAAACCAATATACAAACATGTTCGTAATTTAGAACGACAAAAATCACACAATGATAGAAATAAACAAAATACTAGTAAAGATACTATAGCATGGCACGGTCTCCACTCTCCAATGTCATAGCCTCTTTCACTAGGATGATTACACCAGATGCGTTGTGGCCTTGCCTTCTTGAGCATCCTGTATTGTACACTATGGGTGTGTAAGTTTCCTGCCTTAGTTATATTCTGGCTAGGCTAAATCTATTTCCAACAAGCCAACATAGGGTTTGATAAACAAGAAATTGTCCATGATACCTAATTGAAGGTTCCATCGAGCTCAACAGGAAATGGGAGTATCAATTTGTATTAGATTATAGCAGTATGAGTTAGACCCTAGGAAAATCGATGGACTGGCTATGTTATCAAGTGGTGTGTCCAGATCCAAATCAATCATCGACCAAACCCTATAGCTTAGTGCAAAAATCTATGCATCCGTACAACAACACATCAGGCTAAACAATAAATAGGGGTATTAATGATCAAACATTACAGTAGTATGAATTAAACCCTAAGCAAATCAAAGGATCGGCTACGAGAACAAGTGGTGCGTCACCCAGATCCGCATAAGTCATATCGACCAAACCCTAAAGCTCAGTGGAAGAATTGATAGATCTAAACTAAAACATTGTCCAAAGTGTACAAGACACCACATAGAAGAGAAGACGAAGGAGATGGGAATGAAGCCATATACTACTAGCCTTCTTAGCTTACCAGCAATGCCAATGAAGCTCAACGCCACCAGCAGCACACAAAGTAGGATGTTGACTGAATGGGGAGAGGGCGAGAGAGAGCAGTGCTCCAGCAGAAGAAAATGAGTGAAAAGTATCCAAGGAAATCCTAGTGTGTGGTGACACTCCACTTTTGGTGGCTAGCCCAAGGCACATGGGCCCACCAGACACCACGTGGATGGGTCTAGGGCGAGCTAGGCTCCACAAAATCGGCCATCGCTAGTGTTTTTTCATGCCAGGGTGTACATGTGGCCCTTCGAAGCTAGGCCCCAACCCACGTACAGACAACGAAAGAAGCCCAGCCTAGCTCCACATAAGTTCCATGTGTGTGTAAAGAAGTTTGTCTTGAGTGGCTACACCACATGTTGCAAGCCTCTTGTTTATTTTTCTCACTGACTCGAGTGTTAAAAGACTAATTGGAGGAAAGCTAAAACGAGTTATATAGTGGGATAGAGGAAGTACAAACCAATAAACAATACCGATTAATTAATGGATGTAAATTCAATAACGGATTAAAGAAAACTTGCAAACATGTTCATAGTTTAGTCAAAAACCACATAATAAAAATAAAACAAATACTAGTAAAGATAATGTAGCACGCACGGTTTGCATTCTCCAATGTCATACCCCGTTTCATAGGGATGATTACACCTGATGTGGTGTGGACTCGCCTTCATGAGCATCCTATACTAGTCACTATGCACTACTGGAAACTTAAAATTTCCTGTCGGTGGAGGACTAACCGACAGAAAAATTGCCATTGTCCCGTCGCTTATCATAATAAATATCCTGTGTGTTGATCAATTTTCTGTCGGTCCGTCCAAGCACCGATGTAAAAATCCTGTTTGAGGCATGCCTGATCTAAAAACCGACAGCTAACCTAGGCCTGGGCCGCGGTGGCCTTTCAGCCAGGCCCAAAAGGTGGGGTGCTTAGCCCGCACACATTGGATTTGCTAAGTAAAAAGTTGTGTACCATGCCTAATTAAAGGTTCCATGAAACCAAACAAGAAATGGGAGTATCAATTTTTATGTAATTAGAGCAGTATGAGTTGAACCCTAGTAAAATCAAAGGACTAGCTACGTCAACCGAGATCCGAATCAATCATCGACCAAACCCTATAGCTCAGTGCAAAAATCCATGGATCCGTAGAACAACACATCAAACTAAACAACAAATGGGAGTATCAATGATCACAACATTACAACAATATGAATTAAATCATAAGAAAATCAAAGGATCGGCTATGAGACCAAGTGGTGTAGATCACACGAGACTGCATCGACCATATCGACCAAACCCTAAAGCTTAGTGAAAAATCGATGGATCCAAACTAAAACAGTTTCCAAAGTGTACAAGAAACAACAAAGAAGAGAAGATGAAGGAGATGCCAATGATGCCATATACTAGTGGCCTTTCTAGCTTACCAGCAATGCGAATGAAGCTAAGCGCCACCAGCAGCGCACCAAGGAGGATGTTGCTGAATGGGGAGAGAGCAAGAGAGAGCAGCGCCGCCACAGAGGAAAATGTGTGAAAAGTATCCAGGGAAACCCTAGCAGGTGGTGACACTACACTTTTGGTGGCTATCCCAAGGCACTTGGGCCCACCAAACAGCGCGCGGAAAGGCCTAGGCCAAGCTAGGCTCTAGAAAATCGGCCATTGCTAGTGTTTTTTCATGCTAGGGTGTACACGTGGCCTTTCGATGCTAGGCCCGAGCCCACGTATAGCCAACCAAACAAGCCTAACTTGGCTCCACATGAGTTGCATGTGTGCGTAAAGGAGTGTGTCGAGTGGCTACACCACATGTAGCAAGCCTCTTGTTTCTTTTTCTCACCGACTCGAGTGTTAAAAGACTAATTGCTGGAAAGCTAAAATGAGTTATATATTCGGACGGAGGAAATACAAATCAATATAAAATATTTACTAATTAATGTATCTATATATGATAACAAGATTAAGCCTACATGCAAACATGTTCATAGTTCAGATAGAAATCATAGAACAATAGAAATAAAACTAATACTAGTAAAGATAATGCAGCACGGCACGGTCTCCACTCACCAATGCCATACCTTGTTTCACAGGGATGATTACACCTGATGCTTTGTGGCCTCGCCTTCATGAACATCTTATACTAGTCACTATAGGTGTGTTTAGTTTCCTACCTTAATTGTAGCCTAGCTAGAATTGGAGCTTGCTAGGCTAAGCCTGTTTCCAACAAACCATCATGGGATTTGCTAGGATAAGAAATGGTCTACCATGCCTAATTAATGTTTCCATGAGACGAAACAAGAAATAGGAGTAGCAATTAGTACGACATTAGAGCAGTATGACTTTTTTTTTGACAAGGAGCAGTATGACTTAAATAACCCCTAGGCAAATCAATGGACTGCCTACGATATCAAGCGATGCGTCACACAGATCCGAATCAATCCTCAAACCCTATAGCTTAGTGGAAAAATCGATGGATCTGAACAATAACACAAGAGGGTGAAAAACAAATGTGGCTATCAATTATCACAACATTACAGCATTGTGAATTAAGCCCTAGGCAAATCAAAGGACCGACTATGAGACCATGTGGTGCGTCACACAAATCTGTATCAGTCATATCGACTGAACCGTAAACCTTAGTGGAAAGATTGATGGATCCGAACCAAGACTGTATCGAAAGTGTATAGAAAGAAAGAAACAACGAGGTGCACCAAGGAGGATGATGACAAAATGAGGATTGAGTGAGAGAGACCATCGTCGCCATAGGGGGAAACGAGTGAACAATATACAGGGAAACCCTAGCGGGCTGTGACACTACACATTTGGTTGCTAGCCCAAGGCACGTGGCCTTTCGATGCTAGGCCCCAGTACACATACAACCAACCAAACAACCCCAACTTAGCTCCACATAAGTAGGCCAGGGGTTGAGCACCCAACCACACACACGTACACTCATGGAGCTTGGCCGGTGGGGAACGAAAAAGAATAGAAATGGTTATTTCTTTTGGCATCCCGAGCAAAACAGAAAAACATGGGAGAAGATAGTAGTACGCAAGGAGATAGTGGTGTGTACACTCATGGAGCTTGACCTTCTTGATTATGCCCTCGACAGACACGATGGCCATGACGCACATCCCCTCCATATCCTGACCAGTTATTAGTTATTACTCCCTCTATTTCAAATTGACTGTCGTTTTCGGGTTTTGTGCCACAAGTTTGACTTGATTTGTACAAAATATATGTAATATTTAAATCTCTAAATAAATTTGTTAAAAACAAAATTCAAAAATCTTTCTAATGAAACTAATTATGTATTATAAATATTAATCTTTTTAAAAATATAATTGCCGGCAGTTATTTCTCGGGAAGCGCAAGTGACAAACATTTTGAAACGGAGGGAGTAGTTATTAGAGGCAAGCCAAGCCAAGAACTTGTCAGTTGTCATGCGAGAGCTGAGTTGGGACTGCGCTACAAGATAGGAACTACTCCCTCCGTCCCTTTTTAAGTGTCGCCGTGGGAAACGTGCACAAGTTTGACTCGATTTGTAGAAAATACATGTAATATTTGTATCTTTAAACAAATTTGTTAAAAAACTAGATTCAAAGATCTTTCCAATGATATTAATTATGATACTAATCGATGATATTTATTATTTATAAAAATTACCTAGGTATTTGTTTTTCGGGAAGCGAAGCGACACTTATTTAGGGACGGAGGGAGTAGGAAGGAACGAGGTAGAGTGGGCGAGGCACAAATTATGAGGTGGGGTGGGTGCGGAACGAGCAGAGCCGGCAGTGTGTTGGCCCAGTCCGAGATGTCCTCCCCCGTGGCCCCGACATTCTCAAGCCACCTGCACACTGTGATAGCCATCCACACAGCGCGCTATACCGCTGGGCCCCATCCATGCTATGATGCGGGAGGCTTGAGCTCCGATGGGACGACGACATCGCTATCAGATTTGTTTGACTGGGCTGAGCCAACGGTTAGGTTAGCAGAGTGCAGAGTGCAGAGTGCATAGGACTATATGCCTTGCCCGTCGCCACACACTTCCTTCCTGTTAAAGGCATCGTCCATTGGCCACTCGACTTGCCATCGCACGGGCACACTGAAATGACTTTCTGAACTCCTTCCTACTCTGTTTTCTTTCTACTAGGAATTTAGATGCACACATCTTCAGGACCAGAGGAACTAAATGTAAGTAGGAGTCACCACTCTGCTTTGCAACCAACTGTAGCCTGCACGGACTCCAACGACACCTCTGCCACTGGGTTCCCCTCCCATTGCTAAAACATGTCTTCTCTCTGAAGCTGCTGCTCTACTCAACCATTCAGTCAGATTTGTCTACTCAACAATGGAACAGCTATAGGCCCCACTATACGAGAACAACTTACTATAATCATGTGCATCTTCGGAGAACCAGAACACATTTACTAAGGCCTTGTTTAGATTTCAGATTTCACTTCCAAATTTCACTATGCAGAATTCCTATTTTCCGTCACATCAAAACGTCGACACGTATGGATCTTAGATATAGATGAAATAAAAAACTAATTGCACGGTTGTTGTACTTTACGAGACGAATATTTTAAGCCTAATTAATCAATGTTTAGACAATTATTACCAAATAAAAAAAAATCAAAATTGCTACGGTGTGACGTGACCTTTACTATGCAAACTTTGGCCCCCAACTTTGTGATCTAAACAAGGCCTAATATTCAGCCATTCTTTCAAGGGTTCGCTAGGGCAGCCTGAAGCTCTACAGCACTCAGAGACAAAACCAGTTGACCTATATGGTTATTACCTTAGAAATAGCGTAACCACACAGCCTCCCTCTGGCACTTAAACATTTCTATTCTATGGCCATAGTACAGCAGCACCCTCTTTTGTGCTCCTACAGGACAAAAGAAAAACATTACTGAGGTTTTCCATGGCAACCATGCATCAGTTCTTCGCCTAGGCTGCACCGAAGTACGGTAATTGTTCCTCCTCCATCTAGGAAACAACCCGTCCATCAGTGTCTTACACACATTCTGCATACACCATCCAACTAGGTGCTGTTTGAGTGGTCACACTCACAACGGTGGCAAGAGGAGCTCTTGTGATGGTCGCTGCTACCGCAGAAGTAGGAGCTCCTTCAGTGTTTACAGACGTTGTGGACGCATGAGGTGCAGGTGTAGGAGTTGCCACAGCCACGTAGGACCTTGAGCCATGGCGGCCAGAGCTACCGTTGCATTAGGAGCTGCGCCAAGAGATCCATGAGACCCAGCGATAGCATTGATAGGATTTGCATCATCATCGTCATCATCAGTGACAATCACGGAAATGTCATTGCCATTGTGGTCGTTTTCTGTGACGTCGCTGTGGTTGTGCATGGCGGCAGCTATGTCGCAAACTGTGGTATTAGACTCAGATCCAGAAACATTTACCTCAGTAGGGATGTCTCTAGGGGCGGCAAGCGTGGTTGCCCCGTGTTGTCTCTAGCAGCTTCACGGTCCTCAGCTTTAACTTCGGCTTCTTCCTTCTCCCCTTTGTTGTGGGTGCATCCTCCTCAGAGATGGAGGTGAGGTGGTTGCGCTTGTGTGACCTCATGTGCCCACAAAGTGCCATCTCCTTACAAAAGATCATGGAGAAATTGGCGCAAACATAATGTTGGTCATCCACTGCAGCAATGGTGCCAAGACCGGCTAATGCGAGCCTAACCACCACACGTGGGTGTCGCAATGTTAAATCATGCTGCTTGTGGCAGCCAGATCTGGAGAGCTCATGGTGGCTAGATATGGAGAGCTCATGACGGCAGATCGAAAGAGCTTGTGGTGACTAGACCCGGAGAGCTTGCGGGGCCAGATCCGGAGAGCTACTGGCAGCCAATTCCGGAGAGCTTAACTTCCATATCGCCTACTCCTATGGTGCGACCATGTCCTTCGTCATCTAGCATCGTGGAAATGGAAATCGGGCGGCCCCTAGTGTTACCATTTGGTGGTAGTGATGGCGGCGGTGGCAATGGGAGTGGTTTCTGGTTTGAGTCTATGGGACCGTGTGTGTGCGTGTGTGTGTGTGTGTGTGTGTGTGTGTGTGTGTGTGTGTGTGTGTGTGTGTGTGTGTGTGTTTGAGAGAGAGAGAGAGAGAGAGAGAGAGAGAGGTGAGTGATACACTCATGTCTCACATTGTTGGAACCAACATCACAATAAGTGCCATGCATTCTTTGTGTTTATATAGACAAAGTTTATAATAAAGGTAGAACTATGGAGTGGGTATGAAGGGAGACTTATGATAAACCATGCTCTGTGCTTTCACCCATTAAAAAGTGGCAATTTACTAGATAGAGATAAATACTGCATGGCAATCATGAGGAATTGTAGACATCTACCTAGTATGGAAAAAGGTTAACTTAGGAAAAAATGGTCGCACTCCTGCCCTGCTGGTCCGTCATCAGGTCAGCAATTGCAGATAGAGAAGTAGAGTGTGCAGCACACACAAAGTTTGTCACGTCAGTCTTGTGATCTTGTAACCAAACCAAACACCTCACACGTCCATTAAAAAAAAAGCAAAACATCGCATGACTCATCATACACATCCGCCTTGCAAGGTTCATCAAGACTGCAGAGTGCAGAATGATATATAGCGTACGCTGAAACAAAAAATGTGCATCAAAAAGAAACTTGGGGTTATAGGCTCGACTGTATACCTCCCGACATAACACACAGCCTGTGTAGTACATCTTGGTTCATATATACAATATAAAACATAGCATATTGGTCCCAACAAATTACAGGAAGAGGCTTCAATACAACCTACACATCCAATTAATGAATTCCTGGACCTATGATAGAACAAAGCATCGTTAGCTACCCTAAGGTAGAAACAAAGATGAGCATGCAGCCCATAGCCCATGGTCCTAGCATGGAGCCCAGTTTTTTGGCCTGGCCCAACCTGTCCTTCCCCTGGCCCATGCCAAGCCAGACATAGCCCGGTCCGCAGGCCGTGCTTGGGCAGCCACCTTAGCCCGCCGGGTGGCACGGCATGGCCCAAAAAATACAGATAGGCCCGATGTCAGCCCAATTGCTAATATGGCCTACTACCAACCCATGAGCCATGTTCTTAGTAAAAAAAATAAAAACAAAGCCCACCAACAGATTTTACACCACTACGTTGCGCCCCCTGCCACCCAAATCCTAACTGCCTTCACTCCCTCCCTGTCATGCCACACCCGCAGTCTAGAGTGGACCAGACCAACCCCTGACCTAAGGTATGGCTTTGGTCCCAAGAGGGTTCCCACACGCAGTTATGGCTCATTTTCCGAAGGGGCCCACACACAATCACAACTGGTAGAGGATGAGTCATAAATTTCCTTTATTTTCCCCTTCGGACACAGCTGACCGATGGATGACGCGTGGAAAATGTAGAACTTCGGTAGTCCACATCGAAGAAAAAAAATCCCCCATCAACCCAAGATTGTTTCTGAGAATTTTTGCCAAACCATGCTCTCAATCAAATATGGCTTTCTACCATAGCTAGCTTTGTTTAGAAGCAACGTATGTATGGAAATACTTATAGGAGAAGGGCCGAGAAGCTCTGTTCCCACCTGTCTACTCCGGAGGGACTCCTAGGCTTGCCGCCACCGCTATGCCCTCATGCGGTGGCCCCATCGCTAGGAGGAGTGCTATAATGATGGATCTAGTGCCTTATGATCTACTAAGAGGGGTAAGGCAGATTGACAGGTAGTGCACCGGTGAAGAAGACAAGGAAGTGACATGGGCACTAACGAGACAGAAACCGTCACGCGGGTGCCAGCGAGAAAAAAGAGGTGGCACCAATGGTGAGGAGGAAAAAGAGGTCGAGCGTTTGACGAGATGAGGAGGGGGTGCGAGCACCGATAAGGAGGGGTGTGGCGGCTGGGAATAGTCGGGAAAGAGGGAGGCATAGTGTGACGGGGCATAATGGACAACAATATATATGGCAATGCAGCCCGTGGCCCGTAGCATGGCATGAAGCCTAAGTTTTTGGCCCAGCCCAACCATGTCACAAAATGGCCTTTTGGGACCATGCCCAGGCCAAATGGTGCGCATGAGAAATCAGTGTGATTTCTCCCACTTTGGTTGGAGAACTATTTCTGCTTTTATGTTAATAAAATGGCGTGGGAGGAGAATAGTGGGGAAGATAAATCGCTCAAGGTTTGATAGGTGGTCAGCGGTAGTTAGACAACTTCTTTGTGGCTAGGGCTCATGCAATTAAAGATAATCCATGGACGGAATGGGAGGAGATGGATCAAATCGGATGACAAAAATAGTAAGGCGGAGGGGTAAAGGCAAGCAATAGAAGAAAAAGGACAATAATCATGATGCAATGTACCAGATGTAGCACAACAAGATGTGTCATGACAACAAGTCCCACATTAGCGGGCGCGAACGTGAGTGATATGGTGGTGGCTCCAATCAAAATTTCGGGGGTGGGTGAGGGGAAAGACACAATCTTTAGGGTTTCTTGGTGGTGGCAGCTATGGCCAATCAAATTTTAAGGATGAGGTAGAGGAAAAATATGAGCTTTAGGTTCGTGCTATGGGAGATGAGTCTCAAATCATGACAATGTTGGGACTGCGGAGCCAACTTTTGGTGACACGCTTAGTGGTGACTAGGCTAGAATTTATGGTGCGGGAGGGGAAGGCACGCTTGGGGAGGGCTGAGGGGGCTAAGTGTTATATTGTTTCGAGGCGAGGACGATGGAGTTGGCTTGCGGCTAACATGGTGGCGGCTATGACTAGACTTTTTGCGGCTATGAGAGGAAGGCGTGACATTTTGGGTTTCATAGCAGATGGAGAGTGGGACAGGAGGGACAAGGGAAGGTCATCAAGTCCAGGGGGTGTTGTGTGGACTTCAATGTTTTGGCTAAGGCCACCTCCACACCCACCACCACCATGCCACGTCTTCGTTTTCCTATGCTATCAAGGTTTATCATTTATTTTTGAAAAACTGAACTAGTTGTATTGATTTGTTACTACCCCTTGTTGAGGTAGTGACTATAAGAGAGTTGCCTGGAGCGCTGTTTCTAGGCTGAAAACGGGAGAAGCCAGCTTAACCAGCTTGGGGAGTCGGCTAAGCTGACTTGGTAGTGAAAATTCCGAACCAAAAGCTTTTGAAATTTATAATTAACTCATCCGGACTCCAAACAAGACAATCCATACATGTTCTTCGATCAGCTCGACGAGAGAGCGCAATGCTGAAATCGATTCTTGCATTGAAGTAAGTTGGGAAGATAGGAACACATTTCAGCAAAGCCGCGCCAACATGGTCAGGCTAGCACGGCTCGCCACCTTCTTCGCGTGTTTGTTTCACGGTTTGTCGTGCAAATCAACTTCCAACAGGTCCATGATAATTAGAACTTATTGGAGGTACCATAATCCATGTTGGGACAATTTCTAATGTCAACACGAGGCTTTCATAGGATTTGACATTGAAGCTTCTGCCCAAATTCATTCTGCAATGCTCTTCTACCTCTTCTCTTTCGATACTCTTCTTAGAAGCAGTTAAGGATTTTTATACTATTGTGAGGTCTCTGTTTTCATGTAATTGATGATTTTTATACATAATCCTTGTATTTTTGGGTTTAATGGTTTAATATGTATGCCTTTTTTAAAAAGAAAAATTGGCAAAGAATTTTTTGTGTTTAGTGGCTGAAATCAAACTTGACTGATCGCATGGCTAAAAGTGGACTTCTCCCTGGTTTGGATGTTTGCTTATTTTCTATTCTTTTTTAGAAAAATCGTTCTTGTATGCTGCAAAAATGCATTTTGTAAGTTTCCAGGCAAGATATGCCCTAACTGGATCCTTTTTAAAACAGAGGGCCTCGGTCAATTAAATAGCTGGCTGATGTCATGCTGGCCGTGAGCTGTGCTAGCGTCTATAATGCATGGGGATCTGAAGATTTTTTGCGCGCTGCAATGACTCCCAAAGTCTTTATAACTTTGTCAATGGTTGACAGAAAAATCATATGCTGAAACAAAAAGTTAATGTCGCTTTCTGTATTTTGCTTTGGAGAGCGCAGATAAGCTACAAAATACTCCTGTTTCTTGACTAGTTTGGTCCCTATGAGTGGGACAACCAGAGTGCACAACTGGGGAAAATTTATGTGGCTGGGCTTCAAGCATGGACTTTGGACTTGGCAGACTGAGTTGAGTGGACTGGAACCTCTTAGTATCATACGTGCTGAATCAAGGCTGAGTTGGTCAGTCATAATCTTTTAGAGTTCTTGTTTCGCCATGAAACATCACTTGGTTGCCCTCTGCATCTGTTTCCTGCTCTCTGCTTTTGCTTGAGGTGCGCGTGCGCCCCATACCTCTCAGTATATCCTGTTATTATTCCCTATTATTAGAGAGCTGTCCACCCATTTGGTTAATCTTCCCCATCTGATCCATCTAGGACCTTTCACCTCACTGGTAATTCGGGATCGTCGACTGCAGCAGATGGACCGATCGCTACTGGTAGCAGCCATATCAGGTGATGAGGTATCAGTGAAGAACATGGCTTCACGGAATCCAAGCATGCTCCTTGCAACAACTCCTCAGGGGAACAGCTGCCTCCACATCTCCTCAATCTATGGCCACATGCGGTTCTGCAAGGAAATCTTGGCGCTGAAGCTGGACCAGAACTCTCTCCTCGCCACCGCCAACGCGGACGGCGAGACGCCACTGCTCACCACAGTGACGAGCGGGCATCCCTCCTTGGCTTCACTTCTCCTCAGACGCTGCCACGAGCTGAAGCTGAGTGAGGCCATCTTGAAGCGAGACAAGAACGGGTGACGCTGTGCCATGCGATTCGCAACAGCCATAGGGAGCTCGCCCTGGAGCTGATAGCAGCAGAGCCTGCCCTGTCACGCGCCGTGAACCAGTACAACGAGTCACCCATGTTCATCGAGGTGATGAGAGGCCTTACAGATGTCTTCGAGAAGCTGCTGAAGACCCCAGATTCTGCTGATGCAGGAGCCTGTGGCTACAATGCTCTGCATGCTGCAGTTAAAAATGGAAATTCAGGTGAGCCATGTGAAATGCCAATATAAGTTCCTCTCAACTCTTAGTGCTATTATCTTACTAAATTGTAATTTATATTATCAGATAGTGTTAACTTAATTCTAAGCATCTTTCCTGCTTTGATTTTTCTTCAGTTATAGCTAAAATGATTATTGAGAAACGCCCCTGGTTGGCCAGAGAAGAAAGCAATAGTAAGAATACTCCAATGAAGCTAGCTGTGATATGGGACAGGATTGATGTACTGAGAGTGTTGTTGGAACATGACTGGTCTCTAGGGCATGTCGTCTCCACAGATGGTAGTACTCTGCTTCACTCTGCTGCGTTGCGTGGCCATGTTGGTGTTGCTAGGGAGCTAGTTAGGCATTGTCCAGATACTCCATATTGCAATGCTAATGGTTGGACATGTCTTCACGAAGCAGTATGCCAAGGCCGGGTGGAGTTTGTAAAATTCATCCTGGGGTCACAAGAGCTACGCAAACTCATTAACATGCGAGATAAAAGTCGGAAAACAGCTCTGCATTACGCGGTCCAGAAGTGCAACCCAAAGATCGTTTCCACTTTACTCTTCCATAAAGACACAGACTTCACCATGTTTGCCAACAACAATAGGGTAGCGACCTGGGAATTGTATGAAATCATCGATCATGCCAAGACTTTAAACTGGGTACACAGTCTTGCTTCAATCAGACTTCATAGATTTTTCGTTTTCTTCAGAGTTTTGTATTAATGTGGATTTCAAATTGTACCTTGAATCTTGCAGAATGAAGTGTATATGCTTCTGCTAAAAGCTGACCCGGAAGATACAACCTCTCTCTACAACCTTCACCTGCGTGCAAGAGAAAGAGTAACGAATGAATCAAGGAAGGATATCAAGTCACTAACTCAAACATACACAAACAACACTACTCCCTCCGTCCCGAATTATCTGTCGTCCGGATGCAGGCACAGGAAATAAGGCAACCCTACGGTAGCAATCATTCACCTCGTGCAGTTTTTGGCTCGATATGCCATTACTCTACCTTTAGCTGTAAAAAAGCAAGCGCCACACCACAGAAACCACACCACAGATTCTCAACTCCGCCCACACCCACTTGCCGTCGGAGACCTGCACCCGGTGTCGTAGACGCGGCCGGCATCCCACCGGGGCGGCAGCACCTCCGACTCCGGCCACACACCCACTTGCCGTCGTAGCCGCCGATGACCACCAGCCGGAGCTGCAGCGACCCCGCGGGCGCCTGCGCTGTGCTTAACGTCGGCCCGTGGTCCAGCGTCAAGAACCGCCGGCGACGAGCCGACGGCGAGCTTGGGAGTCGAATCCGGGCACCTTGGGGGCGGATCTGGTGTCCCACACCCTGGATCCGGTGCATGGTGACACGGGGACTGCTGGTGCTGGCCGGCGGCTGGCCTGGCCACAGCGGCCCAGATCCGGCCCGCAACTGCCATGCTTCTACGGCGGCGTCGACGAGCGCACTGCGGGTGAGGTCACCAGGGGGGTGGGGAAGCGCTCGCGGTGGAGTTACTGCTCCTACGGCTTCGGGCATGGGGCGACCTCCTCCGGGGACTCACGGCCGTCTGCGGCGTCCGCGCTGGCTCCGTGCCGACACGGTTCAAGCTCATCCACAGGCGCCGAGCCGCACCTCCCGTTGCCTGCCTGCGAGCGCGCATGTGGCAAAGACCGCGCATGTCGCTGCTATTTCTGGATCTGGCCTAAAGAAACTCCCGGCCGGAGGTTGGAGATGAGGATGTGATTATTTGGGGGAAAAGTTGGGTGCATGTAGGGATGTGAGGCCGAGTGGAGCAGGGGAAGGGATGAGACAGGCGCTGCGAGCTAGCTGTGCAGCTACGGCTTATAGCGAACGACAGTTAAATGGGGACATGGCGCTGTAGCTTCAGCGACAGATAAATAGGGACGGAGGGAGTACCTTAGTAGCGATCCTTATTGCAACAATTACCTTTGCAGCTGCTTTCAGCCTGCCAGGAGGATACAGTAGTGATGTTGAAAGCCAGGGCCTTCCCATAATGACAGGGAAATTTTCATTTCAAGTATTCTTGATCTCCGACACCATAGCAATGTGCTCATCACTTGTAGTTGCATTCATATGCATCGTAGCAAGGTGGGAGGATTTTGAATTCTTGCGTTACTATAGATCTTTCACTAAGAGTCTTGTGTGGTTTGCATACATATCAACCACCACGGCATTTGCATCTGGTTTGTACACAGTTTTGGCTCCTCATGCCCTATGGCTGGCTTCAGCAATTTGCCTTCTGTCGTTCCTATTGCCCATTATTACTAAACTGACTGGCGAATGGCCTGTCTTAAACTCAGGTCTCGGCTGGGTCAAGAATTCAAATCAGAATTCCTTGATATGGTTTGATCAGTCCAACTGGTGCTTGCTCCAGCTAGTCCTTGTGGTCCTTTAAAATGTTATGTAAGTGTTGTGCGAACAATTTGCAAGGTACTGGTTGTCTGCAGTTTAGGATGTCAAGAAAATGATAACTTCTTCATAGTATCACTTGGATGTTTATAGTGTGAGAAATAAATGGAAAGAAGTGACAATTTTGTCGAATGGAAAACATTTGTATCACTTTATTAATTCTCTCTGATGATGATGTATGTCATAACATCCATTGGGAGAATAACATTGTTGCTTTGCTTCTTATATTAACGACACAATCTGCAGCATAGATCAGTTCTCTCAATTTTCAGAGATTCACTAGTCCTACTGTGGCTGCATACTGTGTCGGATCTAGAAATGGGTTAGGAGGAGGACTAAATAATACAAGGCTAGAAATTTCACTAGTCGTACACCTGCTAAGTAATAGAAGTCTAAAATTTTTGCTAGGAATCTTAATTGCAATGCTATGATTTTTTACAAGAAGGCTTTATCTAGAAATTGATTGTTTTATTTGATCTCTCCATTCAGACTTAATGATATTCATAGCAGAGAAGGCTTTTTCAATTGATATCAAATATTGCAAACTTGCAAAGCAATTATTAGAAGCTAGACATTGGCAATCATCAAACAAGACAAGAAATGAAAAACCAAAAAATAGTACTCGGTTACTCACAATGACTCATTATGCATCTTGAATCATGTCAGTTGTCATAATTTCGAGAGATTCACTAGTTGTACTGTGGCTGCAGGCAGTGGTGGATCCAGAAATGGGTTAGGAGGTGGAATAAATAATAGAAGACTAGAGATTTTACTAGTTGTACACCTGCTAAATAAATAATAGAACTCTAAAAGTCCTGATAGAAATCTTAATTACATTGCTATGATTTTTTTACAAGAAGGCTTTATCCAGAAATGGATTGTTTCATTTGATTTCTCCATTGAGACTTATGGTATTCATAGCAGAGAAGGCGTTTTCAGTGATATCAAATATTGCAAATAGCAACACAATTATTAAAAGCTAGAGATTGGCATTCATCAAACAAAACATGGAAAAATTAGAAATTAGTACACCGTTACTCACAGTAACTCGCTATGGTTCTTGAATCTGCAGGAGCAGCAAGTAGGCCACCACAACAGGAGCAGCCAAGCAGGTGCAAGCCACAGGCCGGGGCAGGGCCGCGGGGGTTGGCCGGCTGGTTGCTACCTGGGAGTGGCCGCATGGGCAGCATCCAGCACCAGCAAGCAATGGGCTGCAAGGGCGGCCGGGCAGTCCACGGTATCTGCCGGTGCGTAGCAGCAGCAGGGCAGGGGTGGGGCCGGCGGCCGCGGGCGGCGGGCGGTTGTGGTCAACAACATGGAGGAGCCCGCCGGCGCCGGGCTCCGAGAAGTGGTCAACAAAGGCGAACATGCGGCACGGGCCATTGGCCGTCGGCGGACTTCGGCCTTCGCGCCGCCGATTTTTCGGCGCTATGGCCTGTTCTGGGCCGTCGTTGCTTGGGCTACTTTGGGCCGAGTATAGAAAATCTGTTATTAAAAATTGTAGTAAAAATTTCATTTTACCCCACTTAAGTATGGCAAAAGTCAGCTATTTTTTTCCCTAACCTCAAAACCTGATATAGTTCCTCTCTCGTCTCTCAAAACCGATCACTTTACCTCCATGGTTGTTTATGGTGAAACTTTTATGGTGGATTAATCATTTTGCATGCTTGAGATGTAGTAAAAAATTCATGCTCATTGGATCATATGACTGAGTTATAAATTTGTTTATTAGTTTATCTAGGTTTATATAGATAAAACTATAAATTAGTCACACATGATCCAATCAGCATGAAATTTTTGCAACATTTCAAGAGTTCAATTATTAGCCAACAATAAAAAATTCACCATAATTGGACCACAAAAACTAGAGCTATGAATTAATTACAAAAAAATGTAGATCTAAGGCTATAACAAAAACTTTGTACTGAAACATACCATATCATGTATTTATTGTGTAGATCTACTCATGTGAAGTCTAACAAAAATTACATGCTCATTGGATCTTGTATTACTGAGTTATAGATTTAATTTCATTTAAAACTATTTAACAAACATAAACATAGATAAACCTATAACTCAATAATGCATTATTCAATTAGTATTAAATTTTTACTTCAACTAAATCATGCAATTAATAGCCCATAATAAAAATTTCATCACAATTCGATGTGAGAAGCAGTAGCTATGAATTAATTATAGAAAAACATAAATATAAAGTTGCACTAACAACTTTGTACTATAGCATTCACTGTGTATATCTACTCACCTAGACTCTAACGCAATTGGATTTTCTATTTTATAATCTTTCTATGATTTACTATGATTTTTCAAAAATGCTGCCAAAATAAACATAAAAAAATGAAAAACCAAAAGTGACTAGTTTTGAAAGATGAGGAAATATATGTCTAGTTTCAGAGTTGAGGGAGGGAAGGGTGACCTCATCAACCAAGCGGTGGGGGCACCGCGTGCACTAGTGTGCTCCCCGCCCACTAGCTTTGATGATTCAGACTGTTTAGATAATTCATCTTGACTGAATTCATCTTCAAATGGAAGTGCATTACAAGTAAACGTTATGTGCCGTTTGCCTTTTATTTGGAACAAAAGAAATGTTATTGCAATCATATAATCAGCTAGCATTCAGTTAGATGTGAAAATGCTGACGAAATTTAAGTCATAAATATTTTTTCTCTTGATACAATAATGATGCCTTCTTAGTTACTAGTATAGTGCCCGTGCGTTGCCACGGTTATATTTAAGAGATGCACATATAAAAAAAACAAAACAACGATATTTTCTTCCATAGTTTACCTGGCTTTATTTAGGGCATACACTTGAAACCAATTTTTTTGTAGTTTCTATCTCGCACAACTATATATGACCCTCTCGAACAATTTTTGATAGAATACATTAAATTCTATCAAGTTATAAAAGATTTCACTGATGAAACTGAAGAAAGGTTCGAATACAAATAACACATCCCACTGAGCCTTTCAAGTAGTCTTGCCCCAACAATCATAGAAGCATTCACACAACAACCCTGCAAATGCAGGAGACATGATTAAAAATGGTTGGAAAAAAGGTATAGTAACAGAAATAGATTCGTGGCATCCATGGAGCACCAAGTTTTTTCATGTAAAAGAAAAAAAAATACCAGGTCGCAATTGGTCAATTAGGGAAGCTTTCCTGACATTTAGAGTAAAATAACAGGGAATCATATCACAGAACTACTTAGCTAACTCTACGGGCCACACCTTAACCAAAGCCAATCTGTCCTTGTCCCAGAGACCAGCGGGCTGAGGATGGTGCCAGTGCTCTGTCCTCCTTTACATATGTTATTGTTGGCACTATCCACCACATCTTCCATGCCGGGGCACCAAACGATACAAGCTGTGAAAATGGAGACAAGAGGAATTTCATGTCAACAATGTCCAAGTGCAATCGAGCATGCTTTTACTCGACAAGTTAAACTGAACATTAGAATTTGATTACGCATCTCAGTTGCAGAGCCTGAAACAAACTTAATTAATGAAACATACTAAATGTCAAGGCTAAACCATCCACTCCGGTTCACACATCCAATTTCTGAAATAAACGATCAAACATCATATTCCACACCTAGGCATAAAAAGTATAGTACTTCATTTCAATATTTAAACAGGTTTACGGAAGCTATGATGCAAATCAAACACTGTCCTAATGACATAGAAATAAGTCAAATAACTCTCCTTGGAGAGGTTAACTAAACATGCCTTTTTTGTCTGTATACAATGTGAGGGGTTTACAGAATATGCTTTCAGCTGACAGGTAAACTGAAAAGGCACGGTGGCTGGATATGCGTTGGCAGAGAAGAAAGTAAAATTTATTAATTAAGCATACCGAAATTCCAACCGATGCATCATGCATGAGAAGGTTCTCCAACGATCATTTTCCACCAATCTTGGGCATTCACATTTTGTTTGACCTGAGCTGAAAAATCAGAGGACATAGATTGGATGAAAGAATGACCAAATGGCAAATCTATAGGATAGCTTACCATTTCTGTAATCGGAGCAGGAGTAGCAGGATAGTTTGCATTCCATAGCACATGGCTTTCAGCACCGAGGCAACGCTAACCATCTGTAGTTGCATTGCGCTGAGAACAGGTCACCGAACACCTGTAGAAAGTTCAAATGCGAGCAGAGAGAAACAGAAATATGGTGAACATCCATCAAAAAATCATTGCCAGCAGTTAGGTCTCAATGATATTCACTACATGGCGAAGAGCATAGGTTTCTTTTTCTATGTTATTCTCTACTTCCTCTTTCATGTCATAGATTATGTTGGACCTGAAGTAAAATAGCTTGCTGAAATAATTCCAGATAAAAACTGCTTGCTGCCTGCATACCTTGGTGGTCACGCAGCTCCATCCCCAGCCTGTAAACACTCCTGTAAAGAAGCAACTCTATTTTTCATAACCCATGCCACAGTCCTAGCAGGCATGCTATGAAACAGTCCAAATCTACCAACATTCAGGGAAAAGTAATCCTGACAACACAGGCACATAAGGGCAGCAAACAAGGTATCTGACACTTGAACAAAAGGATTAATGGGGTATATGGTAAATGTCCCAGCAAGAATAGAATAAATACAATTTCTCAGCAAGAATAGAATAAATACAAATATCTGGCACATATTTATGTCAAACACAATAGTAGGATTCTAGAAATCTAAAACTTACACCATATATAGAGAGGCTCCAACCTTGAAGTGTCTCTCAACTTACACAATATGAAGGGTTTAACCTCCACATGCCCAAACTCTGCTTGTCCAATACTGGACACTGAGGTCCAGAATTGCATGTGTTTCAGCAGCAGTCCTCGTGAAAATTTAGAGTGTCAAAGCCTTCTATGATTTTCATCTGAAAAGAAAGAATCCAAGAAAAACCTATTTATTTTAGTTAAATCTAAGAAAACACTTAGCTGAAATGCATGTATAACACTTATACATATATATATTTTTCAATATTATTGATACCTATAACTGAAAACAATGTGGTCGTTGTTTCCAACAAAATCACACGAGCTGATGCCGAAACCCCACAATAGTGTTGTAAATTCAGTTCAATTGTGTGAGCAAAATACAGTTACGACACTGTTAGAAAAGCTCAAGAGTTGAAAACTGCTTACCAATTTATAAATGTTCCAAAATCTACTCCCTCTCGAGTAACAAAAAACAGTTCTCCTGCAAGTTGAATGCTTTAGATGAACTATAAGGTTAGTAGCCACAATATTGTACAAGAAAAATATCGTTATTGACTACCGTCACGGCACAACTCGACAATAGCACCTTGCCCAAGCCATCGGGACACTTCCTAGCAAATCCTCCCAATGGATCCACCACCTGTGCCTACTCAATATTGTGTTAAACATATGGCTAGAAGCTTTAAACCAGCGAGTATCCAAAGTATCTTCAAAGATGCTCATCACCTCCAATCGCCCAGCCAAAGAACAGCTGCTGCCTCCCATCTTCCTGTCAATTGCAGGCTCTATCTAATCTGTAATTTGTAATCTGTATAAATATATATAATAGACCTAGAGAAAAAAAGCAAAGCATATTGAAATCAGAATAAACAGACATATCAGAGGCTACTACCAACCTCGTGTGTTGGCGCTCATCTACCTGAGAGGATGACAACAACAGCGGGGAAGCGAGCAGTCACGCAGGCTGCTCCGACTGAATTTGCACACACACGCCATGGGTTTGAGCCGGTGAAGTTGGTGCCACTGAATTTGTCTGACAAAAATTACAGGCAATGGATCCATTAGAAGATGCGGCTAGCTAACCTTGTTGCATATCTGAAAACAAATTAAGAAAAAACTCGTGGAATTAAAAATCAAGGCAAGATGCATATCATAGAGACCTAGGATATGAAATCTCACGGGGAAAAGAAGGGGCCGCTGCACCACCACCGGGAGGCTCCGTCTACGCCGGCTGGCAGCACCGCTGCTGGGAGGCGTTGTTCCTGGCGTTCTTGCCACACCACCGCCAAGAGACGTCGTCCGCGCAGGGATGGGGAGGAGTCGCAGCTGCCACCGCTAGTCAGGGCGCGCGTGCGCGTCCGCAACCCCAGCGGCGCCCATGGTGGTTCCCAACGTAGGCCGGCCCTGGTGGCCCCCCTCCGTGCCGGCGCGGCTCCGTGACGACGCGGGGGTGCTACACAACGACGGGAGGCAGCGTCAGAGAGGAGGATGTGCAGGTGCTGCAGACGACTGGAGACAGCAGAGGAGGACGGGGAGGGAAGCGAGACTGGTTCCTACCTCACTCGTCGTCGTGAAGCTCGCCGGCTCGCCGTGGAATACGGAGACCGAGGGTGGAACCAGTGCGGCGGCAACCACGAAAGCCATGTGGTCAGTGTCCGCCACGCCGCCGAGTCCACCGCGCCGCCGCGTCCGCCGAGTCCACCGCGCCGCCGCGTCCGCCGAGTCCACAGTACCGCCGTGACCACCGCACAGTCCGCCTGACGCACCACTGCCCCACACGCCGGCGAGCGCGCACTGGCGGCAGCGGTCCGGCGAGCGGTGGTAGAGTCCCCGTCGATACGCGCCTTGGCCTCGCGTTAGGAGAGTCCCGGCCTTCTTTTTTTTTTTTGGGGGGGGGGGAATTCGATTCATTCATTCACTCCGTATTGGGTACCGGGAATACCATATCGGCGAGCGGAAGGGTCGGCGCGGGGCCCGCTTCGCGTGGAGGACGCCGTGCGGAGGAGTGTGGGTGATGAGTTTGATCCGAGCGTTTTTGGCCGTTGGATATGGGTGAGTGAGAGAAAGATGAGGTTAGAGTTAATCTCCTCCCTTAATTTCGAAAAATTAGACATTGTTGTGTGCAATTAGCTGGGTGTACTTAGTTTAGATTAGGAGAGATAATGACTGTGGGGGACACTTTAGTGTGTGGCTTTAGGAATGTTTTTTTGGTGCATTATATGTAGTAGAGATATATAAGGTATTGCTAGGGATAGGCTATATAATCCTATCAAATTGCATGTCTATCTTTGTAACTAACTATCCCCGAAGGACCCCAACCACGAACCCCCCGACCCGCCTGGCTCCGTCGTCGACCCCTGGCCGCCACCACCCGCTCCCTCTAGATCCCCTCTATCCCCAGCCTCTCCTTTTCATTAACGCCTTGATCCGCATCCTCCGTCGCCTGATCTACCCGACGGTGGGTTTCTTTCCAGCGCTAACCAAGGCTCCAGTGAGATCCCAGCGTCCGAGACTCCGGTGGCTGAGCCCGGTTCACCGCCACCCTCATTGTCTGTGGGTTCCGAGGAGGGCTACCCGCGCAACCCCTGGCCGTGCGCGTCTGCAGGAGGCCGCGGAGATAGTGGTCGAGCCGCCGCCTCTGTGCCGCTGCCGCCCTCCACCACGAGCCCCCAACTTGAGCGGCGGCGACCCGGCCACCTGCCATGTGCCCGCGTCGTCGGGTGGCGCCCCCCGCACCGCCTCCATCGGGCTGGAGTAGAGGAAGTGGCGTGTCTGCCGTGTCAGCTCCATCCACGCGGCTGCGGTCTACCCACGCTGCTATCGTCGACCCTGCGGCATCATCGTTGGGCTCGACGCTGGTCTGTGGGGGGTGCTTATCTCCCGCCGCCGAGCACGCAAGCGGCCCAACCCAAATCGCGGGCGATGGAGGACATCGCCGAGTCGGCCTCTAGGACCTCCACGTCGCCGAGTCGGCCTTCGCCGACATCGGGGCCGACGTCATGCACCCATCCGCCCCTAGCTCATCGCCCTCCTCCTCATCCCCTGGAGATAGCTTAATGGGCGTCGCCATCGCATCTGGGGCCGCCACGGCCGGGCCTCCTCTGGGGTCTGCCGCCATGGCCACAGCTGCAGCCCGGTTGATGGCGGAGCTAGTCACGTCACCGTCAAGGACGCCTCTGACGACGACGAAGATCCTAGCTTGGCCTTCTTCCCCTCCTCCACCGGCAGGCCTAAGCACAAGCGTTGGTGCGAGACTACCTCAAATGAGGAGGAGGTGCACTTTCTTGACGGTCGTTAAGTGTCAATTTTTACCGTCAACTAAACATGAGAAAGGACTAAAATATGTTCACCAACTAGATATAGGGGTTATACCGACGTAATTCCACGAGTTTTGGTGAATGTCTGTTTCTACGGTGTCGGTGAAAATACCCAAGGAAGGCCCACATGTCGGGTTTACATAGAGATAATCGGGAACCGGTGAAAATTCATGTCTGGAAGGTTCGAGAAGGCTCGGACCAAACGGGAGCCCGAACGGGCTCGGTGGAGAGTCGGCCGACTCCTCCTTGGGCGGCCGACGCCCACTTCAGCCAATCGGCGTCGGCCTCGCGGATCCCTGTTCCACCGCCTTTGAGGATGAATAATAATCGTCCGTTTAGGTCGGTTTGATCCGAGGGCTGTGGTGCATCCTAGAGGGCTATATAAACGGGGCCCCTAGCCCCCGGAGGAGGCATCCCTTAAACCTAATTCATTATCTCCCGGCGGGATCGGAGTTGTAGAGGCGTCCCTTGAATGGATGACTTCTCTTCTCTAGAGAATTAGAGCTAGACATTCCAATGTAGTAGATTAGATCTAGATGAGAGTTAGGGAGAGCGGAGCTGCGCTCCGGTTCGAGAAGTCTTCGAGATTTGGTATGTCTTTGTATCTACTCTTTGTAAGACTTATGCTTTAATATATTTATCTTCTCTATTTACTTTTATGCCTATCTTGTGATTGTTAGTATAGTAGTTATGCTTTAGTATGGGATCTTCGCTCGCATCGAGTGCTCTAGTTTTCATGAGATTAGAGTAGTAATTAATAGTGTAGACATGGTGTCTAGACTAGAGGTTACCCGAGATTGCATCCAATCCTACGGATTGTTGTGGTAGCCCCGGGTAGTGACAGCCCTGACGGCCGACGTATTCCACCTCGTTCGGGTTGGTGTTTGTAGGACCGTAGTCGGACCTTCCTAGCCCCCTTCTCATCCATGTCCGTGGCTAGTGCTCCGATGTCCCGAAGTGCTATCGTATGATTGCTATATCTATCCATCCCCTGTTATTATAGAACTAGAGTAATAGAGAAGAATATAGGAACCTTGATCTCTCCCGTTGTCCTCTCACTCTAGCTAGCTACTCATTTATCATAGAATTCTCATGTGTGCTTTATTATTTATATTACCTTACATATATATATATATATATCATTTACCCCTGCTTTAGTCTAGTTGGTTTACTAAGTTAGTAGATACATGATGGTGAATTATCGGATTCTTTAACCCTTGCCTCCCTGTGGTAAAATATAAATAACGATACCTGGTTTACTCCCGGTAAAATGCTACAATGGTATGTTAAATGCGCTTGAATCCTTCATATTTTAGTTGCACTTAATTTATACCAACAAGCATTTTTGGCGCCGTTGCCGGGGAAGCAATCGGTGTTAAGTTTTTGATAATGATCTTGATGTCTCGCTAATTTAGTGTATCACTAGCTTTAGTAGGATTACCCCTTGTTCTGTGAGTGTGGAATAGACAGGGACAAAAGATGTCGTTTCGACCTTCCGACAAGCTTCCACAAGACATTGAAGAGCCCGGGGTCCCTCAACATTCAACTGAACCCCGCCATCTCACAGTTTGTGTATACATATATACTATTCTAACCATGTGCGAGATTATGTCGTCGTCAAAATAGGTGATGAACATAGATGCCGCAACACTACTCACAAATTTCATCCCGTGAGTCATGGTAAGTATGATCAAGAATGGTGAGATAGTCTTGCTCATGGACTTTAAAATTATGAGTAGTTATCTTTTAAATTCTTGCACCTCACTACATGTTTACTTTTAAGAATTCATGCATTCACTCCGTTTAGCTTATTTATATTTGCTCATCCATTGTATGTTTTGTTTCTTGCATTCATCCATGCCATTTGCATCTAAAAAAAAATCCTCACCATGATCATGCTCTTTCATCTCTAGTTGAGTAAATCTCTCCGTAGTACTCTCATGCTACCTTTGTTTACTTTAGTCTATTTTGGTTTAGAGGTGCTCCATTTTGCAATAAGGGTACTTCTAAAGGCTTTTAAATTAAGCGTGGTGCTTAGGTTAAAATGTCTTCCTTAATTAAATTAGACATGGAGTCTAATTTGGTTATTGAACTAAAATGTGCTTTAGTAGATATTGGTTATTTTGTTGGACTAACCCCCGCTTGAGAAAACTCTCAAATCCAATTCGGGTAAGTCAAGAGATGAACTCACTTCATAAATGAAGCAAGGCATATAATGAACTCCAACAACTTCGCACAAAAGACACAACTCATTCATCGTCCAAGGAAGAATTTTCAGTGATGGAACAAAGAAGAAGACAAGAGTGCCACAAGAAGGATTAACATCTTGAACTCACTCAAAGAAGTGGATCAAGGCGACAAGCTATGAGAAACCTTGAGGACATCATAGCATTGAGCCCAAAACTCAAGCTAGGATGCCAATGAGGAGCGGGTGCAACTCATCTCATTCTAGCCATTCAAAGACCTCGCTCTCATTGTTCTGAAGAGTGAAGACACCATCTTGCACATCGGCAAAGGACAAGGATGGCATGATAGCATGCATCCTTGTGTCAACCAAACATCATCATGGGTTGACTACCGACCAAGCCCAAGAATACCATGAACAACTACATTTGCCGAGATGATGTCCCTAAGCCATTGGAGATGAAGCCTGCACACAAATACTAAAGACGCCCCTTCCTTGATCATCAAGACAGATGGTGTGTCATTAACTGCAACTCTTCGCCATGCTGCTAGAAGACAATGACCATCAAGGAAGAACTCGAGTCTACATCTCTAACGAACATCAATGCGTCAACCAAGACTCAATGAAAATCAAGAATGGATGACGAAAGAAGATCATGCAACTGTCTGTATGCTCATCCTAGATTGGACAGTACAAACAAAAGCAGAATACAAAAGAGAGATCTTTGCTCAATGGACCTATAATCAAAAGTCCCTCTCAGACAAATGAAGGCTTAGAAATAGAGGACAAACAGTGTCTAAGGACATAGGAGTACACACACTCTGAGGGATGACTCAACACTCATATTTGGTTTCACGTGGCGAGCGACAACAATGTCAAGCTTGGGGGAGGAAGGCCGATGACTCTTCAAATATTCTAGCTATGCTCTTCCTCTTTCAAGCCCCCGTCGCTCTAGCACGTTGAGGAAAAACAATGAGTGGAGCATAAGGTCTAGGCATAAGAAAAAAGAGAGGAAGAAAAAAAAAAGTAGTGCAATTTTAGAAGACAAGATGCTCAAGGAGAGAGGTCAATCAAGCAAGACAAACTCCAAGAAGAAGTAAAGGACCACTAGAAGCATCTACTCTTCATCACAAGGTACTCCGTGATAAAGACTAGGCTGGACAAGAAAGAACATGGGTGACTCCTTTCCTAGAGTTACCATCTCAAGAGATGTAGTTCTCAAGATCTCTACCTTTGAGATCAAATGATGCCTGAAGGAGTGAACATGACAAGAAGTCCTTGCTCAAAGGACTTAAATCACCGAACCCTCGCCAAGGAGGTAACTTGGTATTTATCATTTCCTTTCACAAAGATTGCATTTTCCTTTAAGCATATTTATTTTCCCTACATGCATCTTAATTGCATCTTTGCTTTATTATCTCTCGCATTAGAAAAAGAAAATAAAGATGTTCTGCATTTTGCATCCAAAAAAACTACTAAGCCCCATGTGAATAATCATTCATTGTGGTGGCATAAAAATAATTTTTTAGCATATCTATTTTCTCGTTTTGCATCCTTTATTATAAAAAGATAAAAATATTTCTTGTGATCCCGTTAGAAGACATTTGAGTTAAGGCAATTCTAGACGGCCAAGGCTTAGAGGTTTTTATCACTAATGCTTAATCAGTTCCACAAGCTTTGTTGTCTATTTGAGCTTCACAACATAAAGGATCGAGAAGAGCTAACAGACAGAAGGATGTCCAGTCTCTGTCGGATCATCCGCAACATTCAAATGCTTGTCTCCAACGGCAACTATCTATGACACTCCTGGAGGACTAGAACGTCTTCATCGCCTGTCAGCAACAACAGCAGACTATGTCAACATCCAGCTTGGGGGAGGGCATCCCCCGTGTATCAAGCTAAGTCTTCCTACTTGTCTATTCATTCATAGAGCTTGCTTTGTTTAAAACAACTAAAAAAGATGCATAACTATAGAAACCCAGAAAGATTTCTTTTCTACTTTTGGAGAGTTCTTGTAGTCTGTCTTAAAAGTGATTCCTAGAATAAACTCTACATGGAGATGATGAATAGTTGCTCTGCCGTAATTCCTTTCAAGTACCTAGTTTTCAACCTTGCACTCTCCCGAGTTTTGGACACAAATAACCACAGATTTGAGATTTGCTCTGAACACAGAAACTTGTGAGTAGCAAACACTTGATCTAAGTCTAGGTGGTTGACGGGTATGATATGGGAAGGTTTTGAGTCTTTGTCCATCTTGTTCCTAGAGATACTAGAGTTACGGAGAATTTATACCGTGAAAATATTAAATTCCTGCATGATGAGTTCCTTTATGATGAGAGTTTAAATTCCTACTACGACCATATATTCACGCTTACTAGATTAGGAAAACCCATCTCATTTATATAGATCATATTGTAGGCTTGAGTGTAGTCTTTATAGGCATTGAGTGTGGTTATGCTTTGTGGACCCATAAGGAATCGGTCATGCGGTTAAAAGTCATTACTATGTGCTCTCCATCCATTGATCTATGCTACTTGTCCTCGGAAGCATGCACCTATTTTATAAGTACTACATTCATTCCGTGCTATACATCCCCAAGAAGTACCACCCATGTATAGATCCACATCCATCACTTATTGTGCTATCTCTACCACGGAGATATGCACCTATGCTGCTCCTATCCCGGGAGTACGCATTCCCCCACATATTGTGCTTGTCTCTACCCGGAGATACGCACTTATCTTCTCCTACCACAGGGAGTACGCATCCATCCATCCATCCATCCACATATACATATGCCACTCATTTCATTCCATTCAGAAAAAAGGTTTTACTCCTATCCTGGGAGTGAACATCTAGAAATAATCATCGTCGTTCCAATTGCCTACATAAAAGCTTCAGTCATTATCATTTTAAGTTATACACTCCCCGTTGCTAAAGTCTTGTTTTCAGAGGATTGGTTGCTATGTAAAAAAAAAAGAAAGAAAAAAAAAGAGAGAAAAAAAAGAGAAAAGAGAGAGCAGCCAAGTCCTTCCTTTCAAGAAGTTTCAAGGTTTCCGAATAAAGGGAGTCATGTTATCCCCAAAGGAGCAAGTGTAGAAGTAGATGTTCACCAAGTGATCACCCCTCATAATCATTTCCTTATCATCATCCTATCATCATCTTATCATCCGTTCCATTTCCTCATTCACATGCACATATGACTTTATTATTATTTTAGTTCCTATTGGATCCATGTCTTAACTGTGCAATATATGCAAGTGAGTTTGAGTGTCTCCCCACCTATGAGCTCCACATAAGCCTATTAGAAAGTAGGGTGAGAGAGAGAAGGCTCTTTTCACTATGCCTTAGTTCCACAAATACCACATATTCTGAGAGAAGAGAGAAGGCATACACTACTCATGCCTTGGAGAGGATCCAAAAATACCACAAATGAGAGACCTGAAAGGTTCATACAAGGAACTCTGAGTTTTATTTGAAAATCTTGCAAAAACTCTGGAATAATAGTTGATCAAAGAGCGGGAAACATAGCGCTTGACTTGACCGTTCTGTCTTTCAACTGCTCAAGACCCAAGTGATGGTTACAAGCCCCATGGTGAAAGGTAATATGAGTAAGTTTTGAGTCAGAATGTGTGCTTTTGAGGCGTGAAAGCATAGTAGCAGCTCCTGATCCATACTGAGTTTATCTTTGCTCAGGGACGAGCAAAAGGTAAGCTTGGGGGAGTTGTTGACGGTCGTTAAGTGTCAATTTTTACCGTCAACTAAACATGAGAAAGGACTAAAATATGTTCACCAACTAGATATAGGGGTTATACCGAGAATTCCACGAGTTTTGGTGAATGTCCGTTTCTGCGGGTGTCAGCTGAAAATACCCAAGGAAGGCCCACATGTCTGGTTTACATAGAGATAATCGGGAACCGGTGAAAATTCTCAGTCTGGAAGGTTCGAGAAGGCTCTGGACCAAACGGGAGCCCGAACGGGCTCGGTGGAGAGTCGGCCGACTCCCCTCCTTGGGCGGCCGATCGCCCACTTCAGCCAATGGCGGCCTCGCGGATCCCCGTTCCACCGCCTTTGAGGATGAATAATAATCGTCCGTTTAGGTCGGTTTGATCCGAGGGCTGTGGTGCATCCTAGAGGGCTATATAAACGGGGCCCTGGCCCCCCGGAGGAGGCATCCCTTAAACCCTAATTCATTATCTCCCGAAATGGATCGAGTTGTAGAGGCATCCCTTGAATGGATGACTTCTCTTCTCTAGAGAATTAGAGCTAGACATTCCAATGTAGTAGATTAGATCTAGATGAGAGTTAGGGAGAGGGAGCTGCGCTCCGGTTTTGGAGAAGTCTTGAGAGATTTGGTATGTCTTTGTATCTACTCTTTGTAAGACTTATGCTTTAATATATTTATCTTCTCTATTTACTTTTATGCCTATCTTGTGATTGTTAGTATAGTAGTTATGCTTTAGTATGGGATCTTCGCTCGCATCGAGTGCTCTAGTTTTCATGAGATTAGAGTAGTAATTAATAGTGTAGACATGGTGTCTAGACTAGAGGTTACACGAGATTGCACCCAATCCTACGGATT
The DNA here is from genome assembly GCA_018135685.1 of Themeda triandra. Classification (NCBI taxonomy): domain Eukaryota; kingdom Viridiplantae; phylum Streptophyta; class Magnoliopsida; order Poales; family Poaceae; genus Themeda; species Themeda triandra. Next base: position 106,134 of record JAENPR010001387.1, on the reverse strand, counting down.
GTTGTGGTAGCCCCAGGGGTAGTGACAGCCCGACGGCCGACGTATTCCACCTCGTTCGGGTTGGTGTTTGTAGGACCGTAGTCGGACCTTCCTAGCCCCCTTCTCATCCATGTCCGTGGCTAGTGCTCCGATGTCCCAAAGTGCTATCGTATGATTGCTATATCTATCCATCCCCTGTTATTATAGAACCAGAGTAATAGAGAAGAATATAGGAACCTTGATCTCTCCCGTTGTCCTCTCACTCTAGCTAGCTACTCATTTATCATAGAATTCTCATGTGTGCTTTATTATTTATATTACCTTACATACATACATATATATATATACATATATATATATATATATACATATATATATATATATATATACACATATATATATATATATACACATATATATATATATATATACATATATATATACATACATATATACATACATATATATATACATACATATATACATACATACATATATATATACATACATACATACATACATATATATATATATATATATATATACATACATATATATATATATATATATATACATACATATATATATATATATATATATACATACATATATATATATATATATATATATATATATATATATATATATATATATATATATATATATATATATATATATATATATATATATATATATATATATATATATATATATATATATATATATATATATATATATATATATATATATATATATATATATATATATATATATATATATCATTTACCCCTGCTTTAGTCTAGTTGGTTTACTAAGTTAGTAGATACATGATGGTGAATTATCAGATTCTTTAACCCTTGCTTCCCTATGGTAAAATATAAATAACGATACCTGGTTTACTCCCGGTAAAATGCTACAATGGTATGTTCTGTGCGCTTGCGGAATCCTTCATATTTTAGTTGCACTTAATTTATACCAACACACTTCCTCCAGGCCACGCGTCGTGCGGCCTCGCCTCTAGCCCTAGCCCGTGTAGCAAGCGCCGCCGCTGGCACTACTTACCCTTCTGTGGAGGGTACAGATGGAGGCCGGGTGCCCAGGCATATTCGCCAGCGCCGGCGGCACATGAAGAGGACCACGGCGGGCTCACGTGAGTCTCTATAGTGGGAGCGCAGCACTCATCGGCCCAATGGTCGCGGGACTCCACCGCTGTATGTCACGCGTGTACCTGCACAGCATCGTCTTGGCTCGTTTCCTGAGGAGAGAGTCCCGGTGTAGCTATGCCTAGGCCCGCGGCATAGAGCACCTCCGATGCCATCGTGTGCCCATCCTATGAGTGGGCCTCCTCGGCACCACGTTCCTCGTGTGGCCGCACCTATTGATGCCGACGGCTTCACTCTTGTTGAAAGTCGTTGGCATGGGTGCTGCCGTGCCCCGGGTCACACTCGTTATCAGCAGCCAGTGCCGACTTCGCTCGTTGATCTCTTCTTCAACTACCTGGCGGGGGGTCACATCGCCGCCCAGTGCACCTCCTCGTCCCGCTGTCTCATGTGCCTTAGTACGAGGCACCGGGCGAGGGACTGCATGCGCCATCGTCGTCTGTCCCGGCTCGCTCCCGCGGACCGCGCGCAGGAACCCCCTAGGCACTTCCTTTGCCATGGCGTCGATGCCGGTGGTGGGGGCTAGGAGGCTAAACCACACACGACCCCTATCGTCTTCGGACAGATTCTTTGTTCGGCTCCTTTGACCGTCGTGGGTCGCGGCCCTCCTCGCACACGCCACTCGGTGGCTTGGATGGTGCCACCAAGGGGGCTATGGAGGGTGCCAATGGCGTCCGTCGTCGATGCCGGCGACGCCGGAGCAAGCGGCCAGAGGGGGTCAACATCACCAAGACCCATGGCTACGTCGACAACGCCGCCACCGCCACCGCCACCGACCCACTAGCACTCGAGCTGTGTGAGGGTGCGGGGCCTCCCATATGGGTGGACCCGATGCTTGATGAGCTCGCTGCATCCCTCATCGCACGCCCGTCTACCCTGGCCGCTGCCTCTCGCGGAGCCCGGGTAGGACTGTTAGAATCCTTGTCCCCGCCACGGATGACCCGGCTCTACTTTGTGGCCGACGAGGCGTCCGGGGAGGTTGGTGAGGACGCCGCGGCAGTGGACACTCCACCGGTGGCTATCCCCGCTGCTAAGGCGCTGGGGACGGATGGGGGACGCAGCGGCAGCGAACGTGGGGTCTAAATTCCACTGCGCGCGACGGCTACCACAACACCTCGTAGCTCGTATGCCTGTTGCCGGTACGCCTACGGTGGCCTCGGTGACAACGTTCATCGACTCCTTGAGGCTGCACTTGGAGGAGCCTCGATCAAGACTACACCTCGGGCCTAGACCGCTAGGACCCACGACGACGACCGGGTCCCATGTCGCACGTCCGCCCTGGCCGCCAAATCAGCCTTCCGTGACCCGAATCCGGAGAAGCAGCGAAGCGCATCCTGCTGAACAAGTGGCGGCCCTAGTTAGGTGGATTCTGATACGCCGGACCCCACAATCACTATCGAGGTCCACAAAGCATTTGCCGAGACATCCCCAACTGCAAGGGGGGAGCGATGGGTGTATTCTTCCCCTTGCGCGGCGATTGCTGGATGGGGACTTTGGCGGTGCCCGAAGGAATGCACGAGGACAGATTAGCTGTGCACGTCGAGTTAGTCACACAATTGTTTCATTCCTTAGTACAACACCCTAAGCTCCACCGTTCAAGCTGGTGATTATTGTTAGTGTTCAACCCGTGTGGCTTATGGTAGCTCGCTGTTAAGCCAACTGGCGGTGTATTTTTATTCCTACTTCTCTTAATGAAGCACGTGCAACGCACGATTTCAAAAAAAAACTAACTACCCCCAGAGTCCTAGTCAGACGGCATCACAAGTAGCACAAGCATTGGTAGGGATAAACTATATGTAAATATATTAATGGCTGAGTTTCAAGCAGACACTACAACTGAGTGACGGCTTCAACTCATCAGGCCCTTGTAATCGCCACCAACTGTTTGCCAACATTTCTCCCGGAGAACAACCCAATCAGAGCCGACGGTGCCCTATCAATGCCCTCCACGACATCTTCCACGACGGCAACCTTCCCCTCCTTGATGTACCCAGCCATCTCCTCTTCGAACCTCGAGTACACATGGAAGTAGTCAAGAACCCTGAACCCCTCCACCCTGATGACCTTGGTGACGACGCAGTACAGGTTGCGGAGGCCGTCGGGCTCCTCCAGGTTGTACTGCGAGATCATCCCGCAGACGGCGACCCTCCCGCCGAGGCGCATGTGCAGCAGCGCGGCGTCCAGCGTCGCACCGCCCACATTGTCGAAGTAGATGTCGATGCTATCGGGGAGGCACAGCTTCAGCGCGGCGCCGAGGTCGGTCTCGGACTTGTAGTTGAACGCATCGTCGTAGCCGAACTTGGTCTTGAGGAGGCTGACCTTCTCGTCGGAGCCAGCGCTGCCGACCACGTAGCAACTGGCGATCTTTGCCAGCTGCCCGACGACCTGCCCGGCCGACGGCGCCCAACGCTGCTGAGACGAACACAAAGTCGCCTTTCTTAGGCCAGCCTACCTGGGTAAACCAAGCGTACGCAGCGAGCGAGTTATGCCTGCACAAGGTAGGTCGTGGTAGTTTCATATCGTCAGCCAGTTACCCGTAGATGTTAACAGGAAAATGATGGAGAAAAATTTGGAGAACAAGAAAAAAGCATGGATGGGGTAGTTTGTAGTCATGAGCTCAATTGCTGACCAAGAACGCCCGTGTAGTAGGAGAGCGGCAGCTCGGTGTGGTAGATCTTGTTCTGGGATTCCGGCTGAGTGATGAGTGTGTACTCCTCCCATCCACTCATTCCCCAGACAAGGTCGCCGGCGGTGAACTCCTTGTGCGTTGAGTCGATCACCTTACCCACACCGAAGTTCACCAAGGCCTGATTAACAAATCACATATTCACATGTCACACAGATTTATTCAACTATTATTCTAATTTCAAAGCTCCAATGGCATTTAGGCTTAGCACACGTGACGTGACAATTTACCGGCACGGCTGATCGAATTTAGAAGTTCTCCGATCACATAGTCCGGGGCCGGCTCTGTAGCACCGCCATCATCGTGCTTGCTTATGCGCCTACGCATCCAGGGGTTGCAGGACAAGTAGAGGTTCTTGAGCAGCACGGCGGTCAGCACCGCCGGCACACGCAGCGTGGCAGTGTCTTCCATGATTTCCATATCCTCTTCGGTGGGGAATCCGGTGACGCGCCGCCTCAGAACCACCTTCTTGTTCAGCACAAGCACCTCCTTCTCACTGCTGCCAGCCTCGATCTATCAAATAGATGGCTATTATACACTGCCAACTGTGACATCTGTTTGGCTTCCTCGTATGGTTTTATAGACGGGCAATTGCGACATCTGTCCTGGGGGAATGGTTTTTAAAACTGCAAGTATATCCATGACACCAGGTCTTGTGAGGAAGATAGGGACTGGATAATCAGTCGTGTAGTGGAATTTGTTGGTGATGTACTATAGTATATGTGATCCTCTGTGTGAACTGATCGTGACTGATGGCTGCGCTGACTCTACATCGTACATCAGGTAGCAGCCTGTGATTTTGTAAATTGCAACTTGCAAGTATGCGTAATCCATGACACCAGGTCTGGAAAATACGGACTGGATATATTCAGTAAAATGGTGCTGGTAGTGAACTTGTCAATGGTGACTGACTGACTTCACAGCAACAACTTCTTAGTGCAGCAGCCTGCATCCTAGTATAGACTATAGAGCCACTACTACCGAAATCATTAACTGCAGCGGGCTCTTTGGGTTTACCGCAGCGAGCAAACGCGTCCGTTGCGGTGGAAGGGTCAGAGTAAATCGTGACTCCACCACCGCGGGCGCCAGTGCCCACTGCGGTAAATCTATTTACCACGGCGGGCACGTAAGGATGCCCACCTCGACGTTCAAAAAAATAAAAAAATAAAAAAAGTCTATGAGCCCACTAGCGAGCCCGTTTCTGAACCCACCGGCGAGCCCATTTCGAGCCCATAGGCGAGCCCGTTCCGCAGGCCGAAAAACCCTAGCGCCGCTGGATCCGTGCGTATCCTCGCTTGATCCATGCGCGAATAGCCGTCTCCTTGCTGGATCCGCGTGCGGACGGGTGTCTCCTCACCGGATCAGGGCGCGGCCGGACAACTCCTCGCCGGATATGGCCTGCCCAGTGAGGAACATCAAGAGGGAAAGAGAGAGGAAGACGCGAAGAGGCGTACCTTCACCGGATCTAGCGTCCGCACCCCTGCATCCGCTCCACGAGCTCCGGAAGACGGCCGCCGGGAAGAACCCACGCGCCGCCAGGAGACGGGCGTGTTGTCGCAGCCACCACGCGCGGCCCTCGCTCGTGCACCGGCTTCCGTAGCCGCCGTGGTCGGTCCGTCGTCGCCGGGGGAACGGCCGGGGGGGGCACCGCTCGGGCGGGGGACGAAGTGCCGGCGGCCACCGGCGCTGCTCGGCTCGGGGAAGAGGGAGGCGAGTGGAGACAGTGAGATGGAGACCGGAGTGGGAGAGGGAGAGAGAGGCGAGTGGAGATGGAGACCGCGGCGCACGGTGGACAGGGAGACCGCGGCACGTGGCGTGTCGGGCCAGAGGGAGAGGCCGAGTGGAGAGGAAATGAGTGAACCTAAAACCTAGAGTCCTGTATTTATATGATGAAGGCTATCGGGCCTTGCTGGGCCGCCTTTGGGCCTCGATCTTTTCGAAGCGAGCATTATAACCTGCCCGCCACGATAAATCTATTTACCGTGGCGGGCTTCTTAAGACGCCCACCGCGAAAATAGGTATTTTCCATGGCAGGCGTCTTAAGACGTCCGCCATGGTAAATCGATTTACCGTGGCGGGCAAAAGTGCCCGTCATGGTAAATAAAAAATGTCCGCCTCCGTTAATCGCTCGATTTACCATGGCGGGTAAAAAATGCGCCCGCTACAGAGGCCGCTGGGCGACGTCGCAGTTAATCAATCCTGTAGTAGTGAGCACTGTAGTAGAATTTGTTGGTAGTATACGTATTATGCCATTTCATCAACATCAACCGCCTGATAAGCCAGCTGATCTTCCATTTTGTTGCGAAAGAAAAACACCATACCATGGCCGATATGCAGGACAATCAATAATGTAGTGAAATTGTTGCTATTACACTTAGAATTTAATTAGTTTGCCTAGCTTTATAATAGAACTACGCTGTCGATGAACCCCAATTCCATTTGAACCCTTTTTGAGAAATTCATTTCCAATAATTAAGGATTCTTTTTTTGAGAATTACGCTGTCGGGTGGGCGTTGGCCGGTGGGGGCCTTCCTAAAAAAAATTACTATTATTTTGGGTTTTTCATTTTGAAATTTGCCGAATATCGGGCACTCGACAAAAACTTTACTAAGTGCCCGATAAAGCACTCGGCAAAGAGCTCTTTGCCGACAGTTTTTTTGCCGAGTGTGACACTCGCCAAAGTGTTTGCCAAATGTATTCTGGGCTTTGCCAAGTGCCTTAGGCACTCGGTAAAGCCTCTATTTCCGATAGTGAGTGCCGCAAACAATATACAATCAACTAGCAATGTGATAAAAATAAAGTAGTAGACACACAATAATAACTCGAAAAATTAACAGCATGACTACAAGCAATGTAACACTAGCAACATAAACAAATACGATTCAAATAAATCCAAGTAGAGCACCAACAGATATGTAGAAAAATAGCACTAGTTTTATATTTTTTCAAATTTAATATAAACTAGTTGTGAAATTATTAGATATTAAACTAGATTTTATTAGTTTCAAAAAATGGAAAGGCAATGTTTGGAACCAGCTAGCTAGAGAATCAAATGTGTTCGGTTACAATAGTTGAAGGGTGTTTGGTATCCCTTTTGATAGTTGGACATTAAAAACGGAACTGCTATGCAAGACTCAGGCTGAAAAATGAAGTTTACCCTTAAACCTAGCGCTAAAGAGCAGAAGTTCGAATCCGCAAACAGTGTTCTTCTGTCTTGGAAGAGGACATATATATACCAATCTCACAAAGCTGACGAGAATCCAGCAGTGCTCACGCATGCCATCATCTTTTCTTTGCTTGTCCGAGTAACTGAGGCATCTTTCTCTAGTGTTTTTGGTTCTATATAAAAGGTCTTCACCAAGGGGACACTTGTTTATTGGCTGCGTTGATGTAAATTCCTATAGAGTTGTTTGACAGGTACGTTATCTAATCCACGACCAATGCAAACTCCCTTTGAAGGCCATGTTTAGATTCCAAAATTTGGAATCAAACTTTGCATAGTAAGTGTCACGTCACACTGTAGCCATTTTGTTTTTATTTGGTAATAATTGTCCAAACATTGATTAATTAGGCTTAAAATGTTCGTCTCGTAAAGTACAACAAAACTATGCAATTAGTTTTTTTATTTCATCTATATTTAGTACTCCATATATATGCCGACATTTTGATGTGACGGGGAATAGAAATTCTGCATAGTGAATTTGGTGGCCAAATTTTGGAATCTAAACAAGGCCGGTTATCGGGCGCATTTGGCCCATGTGTGGGCTCCCCACAAGTAATAAATTCAAGACAATTCCCTGAGCTCTTCAGCTTTGTCAGAAAACCAAAAGCTCCATCAGGTTCTAGCTTGACAAGGACATCAGCACCATATTTTCTCGACCTCTATCCCCTCAAGCTACTAGACAGCTTGATGATCTCAATGACACAATCACCACTTCCGGTTGGGACACAGATACAGAGGACAAATGGACATACTCCTGGGGGGTGACTGCTACTCCCCCTCCAAAGCTTACAAGAAATTGACCAAGCTGCAGGGGCAATGCTCTCCACTCTTCAAATGGTTGTGGGCATCAGGGAACTTGGGCAAACATAAAATATTTTTCTGGCTGCTGCTCATCGACAGACTTAATACCAGAAACCTGCTCAAGAGGAAAAAAAGACAACTCAATGACTACAGCTGTGTGCTTTGCAACAACAATGTGGAAGAAACCTCCTTCCATCTCTTCTTCTCCTGCCCCTTCAGCACAGCCTGCTGGAACTCCATTGGCATCTCTTGGGGTACCAGCCTGGACCCCCTGGATATGGTGTGTCAAGCCAGAAACAACTTTGGAAACATAATCTTCAGAGAGTTGGTGATCACAGCTGCCTGGATAATCTGGACGACGAGAAATGGTATCATTTTTGATGGAAAAACACATAATCTCAATCAATGGAAGAGAAACTTCAAAGAAGAGCTTGGTTTGGTTTGCATCAAAGCCAAGAAGAAAATCAGGGACAAACTCATTGCGTGGTGTGAGAATTTTACCTAAATGTACTCTTCTTTTCTTTTGGACCATGGTGGTCTTGTATTTTTCGCCTTCCTTTTGTACTTGCTTTCGTTGTACCTTCTCCTTTTAATTGAAATACAAAAAAATAGGTAGGGGACTCCCCCTGCTGACTTTCTCAAAAAAAAAAAAAAAAAAAAAAAAAAAAAAAAAAAAATCAAGACAACCCCGAAGCTGTAGACATCCGGTTTGGGCGTCTATACTCTTGCTACATATATACCCTAAGGTCGTTTCCAACATGACGATTTGTGCTAGCTATTTGAGTGCTGACTAGGCAAAGAATCTGACGTGGAGGAGAAAGAAGGCTGAAAAGTGAAGTCACTAGCGCTTGTGTGCTTGCTTACTCTCTCCATTCGGGAATAGAGTGTATTGTGGTCTTTTGGGAGGTGTCCCAAATATAATGCATTTGGAGAATAAGAAGATAATATCTTACTATTACTAATTAGAGGCTCCAATGGAGACACCACGTTAACTCTCACTAGATGCGCTAGAAAAAAGATAAATCATAAAAACTCTCTCAAAAATCATAAACATCTGACCTTTAATTTTGTAGACTCTAATCATCATCTTTGATAATAGCCATTGGATCTATTATAATTTATTAAAGAAATTACCCACCTCGCCATTATGAAAAACACTTAAAGTAAACTCCCTAATTTTGCATATAAATTACCCACCTATGCCATTATGAAAGATAATTCCGAACAACCCCCTAGATTTGTATATAAATTACTCACATTTGTCATTATGGTTTTTTAAATAACCCCCTAAATTTGTATCTAAATTACCCACCTCTCTCAAATCTATATGTAAATACTAATATATGCTATTTGAAAAAAATAAATATTCATAATGTATGAGACATATATTTTTAAATTACAAACTTCTACAACTTTGAAATTAGATTAACAGTAATGCTATGTTTGACAATACATACCAAGTAAATATATATATATACATTAGGATAAATATTTATTTTTATAGCTTATAAGCATGAAAAATGTTTAATTAATAAACCACGTAGCAATAACACAACATCGGCAATTCGCTTTAAATATTATTAATATTCCCTAATAATGAATTTCATAAATTGTTTTGAATGACTTTGTAAGTTTTAACTCAAACATTATGTCATATCAATGATGATAATTTAATTTTTAGGGCTCGATATATAAATCAAACAAGTTTGGTGCTAGGGTTTAATATGAGTTTGAACTTAATTAACACTTGGTAAACAATATTACTAAAATCTAAAATCTTTTTAATAAAAAACATTTTGAATAAAAATAAAAACACTAAAGTTTTCTACTTAACATGTGGAAAAAATATATAACTCGGCTAAAAGTCAAACGATAAATTATAATTCATGAATTCACGAAAAGAGATACAATTTATACATCTTAACAATTAAGTTTAAATTAAATGCATGTCGTGCTAAAGAAGATAAATATTAGAAATTCTAACTAAAGTCCTTAATGGAGCCTCCATATTAATCCTCATGAGACATATTAGGAAAAATAAAAAAATTCCTAAAAATTTATCACAAAATTTGAAACACTTCACCATAAATTAGTAACCTAATCATCATCTATAATAATAACTATTGGTTCTATTAAACTTTCTAAATAATCACTCCTTTGTTGTTACATATATAAAATAATATAAAATAACTCATGACTCCATATTTAAACTACCAATATATGAAATTAAGAAACATGATCTAAAGTAGACCTAATTAAATTTGCATCTAATTACGTACATAGTCCTATTACAGCAAATAATCTATGTAACTCAACTTCATCTCTTTACTAAAAAAATTAAATATCCTCCCAAATATACATCTAAAATATAATTGATATCTCCTATTAAAATTATTTTAGTAATAATAACCATAGAGCATGTAGTTTGTACATTACCCACTTCTGTCAATACTAATATATTAAGATTCGATTAATATAAACATGCACATTGTGTCAGCATAGATGGGCCATAAATATATATGTTATGTTTCACAATAGAACATTTCCTTAACAACTCATATACTAATGATGCTAACATTTTTTTAAAAAAATAATATTAATAACCACGACATATTTTATATAGATTGCTACTTTATCTATATTTATATATTTTAACTAAATGTTTGACACATCTATATTTGTATAACCACAATTGCACATATAATTCCTTAATAAAAATTCAATCATCTTAAGAATTATGGGAGACCATTAATGGCTACATCTTTTCTGCCTTTTAACATCACTCTAGAGTAATTCGATCATTATAAGACAATAAAATTTAAAATTCTCATGAGGTTAGCACTGCTAATCCCATCTGAGATCTTATTTCAAGCTCTATCACTTATCTTAGGTGACATGATGTAAGTTTCAAATGATTGCATATGCTATTGTAGTATTTAGGAATATACTATACGACCTAAAATCCTTATTATAAAACAATCCAAAATGAGAGTTAGTAAGAGATACAATAATCACAAGATTTATAACTTGAGGAAAAATCTGTAGAAGTCAATATGAATAAAGTTAAAAAACAAAGTTTAGATTCATGACATAATATATATGATGCAGTAAGAGTAACCAGAGTTAATGGCAAGGTTCCAAACTAATATTAAAATATACAAGGTGACATTTATAGTAAAAATATGAGTATGCATGAAAAATATATAAGTCAGTCCCTTGCAAAAAAAAGTAATTGATAAGTTTATAATCATTAGATATAGACTTAAAAATATCTGTGTCTATTTTGTTGACAATAAAGAAAGAAAAATATAGAGTCTAATATAAGTAATCTTTATTAATAAAATATATTAACAGTACATCTTTTAAAAGTTTAGTCCATGCGAGAGTAGGGTTGATGGACTAGTTTAATTAAATAAAAGTACATGATTATTTTTTATAAGGAAGGTAACTCATATATCTGCCATATTTTGTATAAGGACTAAGAGTTCACCCCTTAATCATGCAGAATATAAATCAGATTTCAAGATATTAGGAAGGTAAGTGATAGATATATGCATCTATTGCTCTCTCCCTTATTTTATGTTAGAATGGCTAGAATGTACAGTATTTGAGGACGGAGGGAGTAGCTCGCACTCCTCCCGATAATCACTGAGTGCTTTCTATGTCTGCATTCTTGCTTTGATTTTTTTATTCATTTCCACCTCCAGTTCAGCTGACGCCCAGTCGCGGCTCTGTTGCGGACGCTCTAAGAGCATCTCCAATGATTATGCATTTGGATTTGCATTCTTGAAATTTGCCAAAAAGCTTAAAAAGAGGTCTCCAACAGTTTTGCATTTTAGTTTTGCATTTTGGGTAACTTGGCATTTGAGGGAGGAAAGTTGGCATTTTTGCATAGGCACCGGTGGCTTGGCATTTGTGAAATCCCGAGAATCCTGCCATAGTTGTCTCGCACTAACCCCACAGCGCAGTTAGTTTCCCTTTTTCCTAAAATGCCAAGTCCAAATGCCAAACTATTGAGATGGCTTTATTTTTTCCTCTTCATATCGTTTTGGGAATTGGCAAACAATAACAAATGCCAAACCAAAATTGCATAACTGTTGGAGATGCTCTAAGTCACCAAAATCACCGTCGTTCACAAATGTGCTGAGCTGGGTGTCAATGGCGTCGGAGTTCTCACCCCTATCCATCTAATAGGATTTGATAACAACCATTATTAGCACAATCATATCAATTCCTTGCTTCGTTCTAGAGATCTGGGTATCTTTCTTTTACCTTTTTCCTTTTCCTGTTCCCTCCATTGCTTTTGTATTTTGTATATAAAGAGGCTGCTGCGAGCGACAACTTCCTTGCGTGTGCCTATCTAGCCCCTTTTCTGATAACTCCTTGCCTCATCACCTGGATTGAGACACAATAATTCGATCCGTGTGTGCCTTGAGTACCGGAGCATCTCTTGCCGTCCATACTACATCGGCCATATTCAGCAGCCAGGTATCATCTCTTGCCTCATCCTTATTTCTTCTTACATTAAAATTTCATGGCTACTACTGCACTTGTTGTGATAAGAGTGTGTGTATGCATCATAAGTACATAGCGAGAGCTATTGTTTATCTTGTGCTACAAAAATATAAGTAAAGTTGCCCTAGAGTTTCACAGCTTAATGCAGACATCGACGTCGTATATGCGCTGACCAGTGTATAAATGGCCCAAATTTAAAGGTAAATGAACAAATTATTGTGGTTGTTCAATATACCTATTGACGCCGAAAGTTATCCGACGTCAAGCACACCACACGTGGGCCTTAGACGCCCCCGAGGTAGCCCGAAACGACCTGCAACAATGGCAACCACGCAGCGTAACCGGCAAGAACCGATCTAGAGACCGGTAAGCCGATGTAGAGCCCGTGGATGGACAGTAAAACTCCCGAACTCGCTCCCGGAAGGATCCGTCAGGGATGAGCACGTGGAGGATCTCCTAGGACCAGCGGTTGGCGCCTAGGATGCCAACGGAACTCGCGGAGAGAGCCGCCAGACAGCAACTAGAGGGGTAGAGGAGAGAATTAGAGCAAAAGGAGATAGATTTGTTGTGCTTGATGATTCGATTGATAGATGGGATCAATCGACCGTGATCCTCATATATATATAGAGGGGTGGTCTTATCCCCGTAGGAAACATGTTCAAACCTTGTACGACAAGTTTCCCACGTCAAAACTTTCCAAAAACGCGACATGAAACGGAGTCGGTCGCGCCGACACGCGTCGGACGCGTCCGATGCCTTTGGACGCGAGTCCGGTGCGAAGTCGGACGCTCCGCTCGCGCACGCGGTACTCTGTACCGCGTCCGACGCGCGCCAGAGGCGTCCGACGCGCACATCCAGCGCTGTGTTGCGCACAAGCCCGCCTGTGGCGCGTCCGTCGGACGCGTCCGGCGCTTGGGCCGCGTCCGGCGCCTCAGCGTCCGGCGCCCTGGGCCGCAGCTGGACCCTACTGGAGAGCGTCCGGTGCTCAGGGCTGCCTCCGTCGCCTCTAGACTGCGGCAGGGGCAGCGTCCGATGCTCGTTCCGTGCGCCGGATTCACCCGTCTTGCCATCCATCGATGTATTGACCTCCTTAGACAATTTTGAGCGTCAACACATGCCCCCCTGTTTTCAGGTAAATTTGTCGATGAACTTGAAAACACTCCTTGACCCGTAACCGACTAGCAACGATACCCATCACATCGCCTAGCCCGGGCGACTAAGGGCGATGTATACATCGGCCATTTTTATTCTAAGGGCGATACATGTATCGGCCATTGTTTGAAAGAGCACTAGGCTTCTTGCCAAACACTTGGAAAGTATTTTTTAAGATACCTTCCGTTGATTGCCTTTTCGAGACGCTCCCTCTTCATTGTCTCTAGCACATATGAATTTCCAGGCACCACCTTGATCACTCTCAAAGGACCCTCCCAATTAAGAGACCACTTGCCAAACTGATTGCTCTTTGATCCAATAGGTAGTATGGTTTTCCACACTAAATCCCCCACTTGGGACGATTTGCTTTTCACCTTCTTGTTATAGGCTCTTGCGACACGTATCTTGTCTTTCTCAACCTTCTTAAGAGCTTGTAATCTCTTGTTGGTCACTTCATCTATGTTGTCCATTATGAGATCATGGTACACCACTGGAGATAGATCATTTTTCTTAGCAAATCTGAATACACCCAAGTTCACTTCAATGGGCAACATAGCTTCTTGTCCATAAACTAGTTCAAAAGGAGTAACTTTTGTAGCACCGTGCTTTGATATGCGATACGCCCACAAAGCTTCTGACAAGACTTCGTGCCACTTCTTTGGAGTCTCTTCAATCTTCTTCTTAATGAGCTTGATCAAGGTCTTGTTACTAGCTTCAGCTTGGCCATTAGCTTGAGCATAGTATGGAGATGAATGAACAACCTTAATCTTATATGATTCGGCAAAAGCCCTCACCTCTTTGGACATAAAAGATGATCCTTGATCTGTATGCAATGATTGAGGTATGCCGAATCTATGAATTATACTCTCTCTAAGAAATTCAATCACCTCCGTATGTATCATATTCTTCAAAGGGACTACCTCACACCATTTAGTGAAATAATCCGTAGCAACCAAGACAAATCTGTGCCCTTTTGAAGATGAGAGATGTATTTGGCCAATGAAATCAAGCCCCCAACCTCTGAATGGCCACGGCTTCATGATAGGATGGAGCTCTGAAGCAGGCACCATCTGAATATTACCGAACCGTTGGCACTCTTCACATCCTTTGTAGTAGCGAAAGCAATCGGCTATCATAGTAGGCCAATAGAAACCAGCCCTTCTCAATAACCACTTCATCTTAGGAGCCGATTGATGCGTACCACAAACTCCTTTATGGACTTCTCCCATAGCCACTCTTGCTTGATCAATCCCTAAGCACTTTAGCAACAAACCATCGGCTGTACTCCTATAGAGCTCATCATGTTGCAATGTAAACTTGAACGTAAGCCGCCGGATGGTCTTGTCAACCCTAGTGTTAGGATCCTGCAAATAAGTTATCAAGGGAGTTCTCTAATCCTCCAAATCGGTACTAGGATTACTAGAATCCAAATTAGATCGATTTGGGACATCATCAAAGGCATACGCCTCAGAAGAATTGGTTAATCGGACAATTACGGTTGGTTGATCCAATTCACTTGTTCTTGCACAATAAAGATTGATATCCTCATGCATCGGCTTATTTTGTATGTGAAAGTTACGCTTACCAACATCAAAGCCAGATGCTTGTTGAGCCAGCATGTTAGCCTTTTGATTTTCATGTCTAGGAACATGTCGAATCTTAAATTCAGCAAGCTTGGAAATAAGATCAAGACAAGTATCAAGGCAAAACCGAAGTGATCCATCTAAACATTGGAATTCCCCATTAACTTGCTGCACTACTAGCAATGAATCACCATAAGCCTCAACATGCTGCACCTCCATGGAAGTTAACATGATCAATCCGAATAGTAAAGCTTGATATTCAGCTTGATTGTTAGTGCAATGAAAATCTAATCGGCTAGACATCTCGGTCACAAGGCCACAAGGAGAAATTAAAACAATGCCAACGCCTTGACCGTTGCTGCATACCGATCCATCAAAGTACAATTTCCATGGAGTAATAGTAATGTAATTGATCTCATCATCAAGATTTATACTATGCTCAACAATAAAATCAGCAAGTACTTGGCCTTTGATTGCTCGCAATGGCTCAAAGACCAAATCTTATTCAATTAAAGAGTATGCCCACTTGCCTAACCTCCCACGAGGATTGGCCGATGCAACATGTGTTTAATAACATCGGCTTTGTCATGCTACAACACATGTACTTGACAAAGCAAATAATGTCTCATCTTTTGACATGCAAAGTACCGTGATAAGCATAATTTCTCAATATGGGCATACCTTGTCTGGGGATCAAGAAGATGACGACCAAGATAAGCGATCACATACTCCTTCCCTCCATCTTCTTGAGTATAGGAGTAAAAGGAATAATTTTTCTGGACAAGTTAGCAATAAATCTTCACAAGTAGTTCACCTTTCCTAGGAATTTCTTCATGTCTTTCTTGCACATAGGTGGCTGAACTTTCTTGATCTTCTCAATCCTCTTGGGATCAACCTCTATGCCTTTATCATGGATGATAAAGCCTAGGAATTTCCCAGCCGATACTCCAAAAGCACACTTGAGTGGATTCATCTTCAAACCATAGCGGCGCATCCTTTCAAAAGCAAGACGCAAATCAGCTAAATGAGATTTATGGGCAGCCGATTTGATCATAATATCATCAATATATACTTCCATAATCACCCCAATTAGATCATGGAAGATCAAATTCATAGCTCTTTGATAGGTTACTCCCTGTGCTCTTCAACCCAAAAGTCATCACAATCCACTCAAACAAGCCGACAAAGCCGGGACAAATGAAAACTGTCTTTGATGTGTCTTCTTCTGCCATGAAAATCTGACTGTACCCCGCATTGCCATCAAAAAAGCTAATCATCTTGTGTCCAGAAGCATCATTGATCAATATATCGGCTATAGGCATAGGGTATTCATCTTTGGGATTTCTGAAATCAACACACACTCTAATCTTGCCGGTATCCTTCTTCTCAACCGGCACAATATTAGAGACCCACTTCGCATATTGGCATGGACGTACGAATTCAGCTTGCAACAACCTATTGATCTCCTCCTTTATTCGGTCATGGATGGCCGAATTGAAGCGCCTTGGGTGTTGCTTGACAGGCTTGAATCCATCTTTAATAAGGAGCCGATGCTCAATAAGATCTCGGCCAGCATTTCAGTGTAGTTCCATACAAAACAATCAACATATTCCTTGAGAAGCGCGATTAATTCAACTTTATAATTGGCTTTCAAGTTTTGATTCACAAACGTCGGCCGTGGCGTAGTGCCATCCCCAATATCAACTTGTTCTAAAGGGTCGGCCAATGTGAAACCTTGGCCTAACTTATTGAGCTCATCAAAGTCGTCAATAGCTTCACAAGCATCGGTTTTTTCAGCCTGATATTGTTCTAAACGACGCTTTAACCACTCGTGATTATCCATTACAAGATTGTATTGAGCCGATTGTCAATCGCCTTGAGAGATATAGGAACAAAGCCACCCTTGGTGTAATCTACATAATCATAAGTAGAAAGATCTCTACCTGACAAGCAACCAAAGGCGCCATGCCCCCCGGGCTCGGATGAATCGACAACAGCAACTTCAGCCGATGAATCCGCATGGACAATCTCAATAGCATCGTCGTTCCACTGGATAAGATGTTGGTGAAGACTGGAAGGCACGCACTCATTGGCGTGTATCCAATCGCGCCCAAGAATTGCATTGTAGCTCCCCTTGATGTCGGCGACAAAGAAAGAAGTAGCCAAGGTCTTACTCCCGATGGTTAACTCAACGTTAGCAATATCTTTGGCTAGAATTAGAGCATCTCCGCCAACTCCCGTGATGGTCATGTTGGTCTTGATCAACTCATCCTCCTTAATTCCAAGCTTGCGGCACAGCGTGTAAGGCATGACATTGACAATTGCACTGTTGTCCACTAGCATGCTATGCACCGGAGTTCCGTTGATGTACCCTTTCAAGTTCAAAGGCCGAAGATGGTCCACCCGGGTCTTTGGCTTCTTGAACATGGCATCCTCCACTGCAAACACCAACTCCACTGCTGGTGGCTCCTCCTCATCATGATGAATCACGTAGTAATCCGAAGATAGATATACTATGTTGATCCGCTCCGAGATGGCTCATAGTCCACCATCTCATCATCTTGTACCTCCGGAGCTTCCATACCTACAGCATTGGCCACCACGGTAGGAAACTCTTTGGGATCCTCCCCAAGGTCCTCGAAACCGCGTAATCGGTGTGGACACCTCGAAAGGAATCACAACGGATTCAACGATTGCCGGAGTAGTAGAACTAGCATCCACCGGCTTAGCCGATTCTTCAATCGGCTTAGTCGGTTCATCCATTGGCGCCGGCTGCGCCACCTCCACCGGTGCCAGCTCCATAGCAATGTCGCCACCCTTCTTCAGCAAACCCTCTTGTTGATTCTCAAGAGCTTACTTCTTCAACTTTCTAGCACGGGCGCGCTGCAACTTCCGCTTTTGAGTTTTATCCAAGTTAGGTGGGCACCACTTGGGCTGCATATACTTCAGATCTCTTGGCGGTTTCTCTTTCACTTCTTCTCCAGCAACTCCCTTAGGATTTTCATCTTGCTTGTTTGTTGGAATTTTGCTATCAACCACAATCGGTTCACTACCGGCAACCACAGGAGCCGGCATCGATCTGATAATGATGCTAGGCGATGGTGTACTCTTGGGAGCAAGCTTCTCAAGCACTTGAACCTTCTTTGGGATATAAGCTTGCTGCACAGGTGCCTTGATCGCCTTCTCTTGACTTGCCCCACTAGAGCTCGATCGAAACTCCAATCATCTAGAGATAGGACGCCTTACATTATCATCCAACCTCTGATGCACCGGAATGCGAGCTGTTGGATACGGTACCCACACACCTTGGGTGCCCCACTGCGGCAAAGGCAATACCGGTGGAGCTTGAGTAACCGATGGTCCCCAACGAGATGGACGAGAACGAACAACCTGCATAGAAGGACCAGCTAATGGAGCTACACTCTTTTGCTTCTTATCTTCAACTTCTCGCTTAGTAGGTGTAGACTCTCTTTTTTTATTGGCCGATTCTCGAAATCGGCCTTTTGTTGCTTGTACTTCGCTATAAGTCGGTGAAAAGTAATAAGTGGCTTCACCATGAATTTCTTAGCTTTTTGCTCTTGCTCCTTCCACACTCCTATCTCCGGCTTGTGTGGTATAAATATGCGGGTCACATGAATGCCGGAGGCGATGGAGCCTTTGAGGTTGAGAGTCGGTTTCACCAATTGCAACAATCGCTTTAACCAACTTTGAAGTGCCGGAGACGTCGTGGCCCGATCTCCTTGTGGCGCCACCTTAGATGTAATAGATGGGTCGGCTTGGCTAGACCTGAGCAAATTGAGCCCGGCCCGCAAGCCCGGCCCGAGCCCGATGGGTTTTAGCCCGCCCACGAACTTTACCGACGGGCCCGGACACGATCTCACAGCCCGCTAAAATTTTTTTTGGCCCGAGCCCGGCCCGAAATACTATTTTGACCAATTTTACACTATAAAGTGCGCGGGCGGCCCGCCCAAGCCCGAGCCCGGCCCGAACCCGGCCCGAAAAATGAGGCCCGATCAGGCCCGTGGGCAGTTCATGGGCAGGATTTTGTCTGGCCAAAAAGCCCAAAATTTTTTTGGGCCCGGCCTGAACCCGACCCGGCCCGCAAAATGCTCAGGTATAGGCTTGGCCGACCGGAGGGGTCGGCCGGGCCGGCCTTTGCTGCGCCGCTTGGGTCTCATACCACCGTTGCCTCCGCAATGCTTCTACTGAACTAGCGGTGATTGTAAGCTTGCTCTTGCCTTGATCATCCTTCTCAAGTGCCACTTGCCGCCCTGAATTCTTTTGGACATTCGGTGCAGGACGTGGTTCGCCGATAATGACATTCTTGCCTTTAGCTTTATCGGCTTGATCAGGACGAATCAAGATAGCTGGCCTCCCTGCTTCAATGGTGTTGGTAGGAAAAGGATTCCTCTTGGTCTCTATATTAGCAAGACTCAATCGTCTCTCATTAAGGGCCGATTGTATCTGTTGACGAAAATAGTTACAATCGTTAGTCGCATGAGAATAAGAATTATGATATTTGCAATAAGCTCTCTTCTTAATCTCATCTGCGGAAGGCATGGTGTAATTGATTCTAATATGTCTGATTTTAAGTAACTCATCAAAAATCCGGTCACATTTAGAAGTATCAAAAGTATATTTCACTTCTTCATTCCGATTCTTTTGAATAAGCTTGAGAGAAGGACAAGAAACAAGTTTGTTTTCTGTTGGCCACCTAATTTCAGCAGCGTTGCACTCATGATTATCATCATCCAAACAATCTGAAAAAATATCAAAAGCATGTGTGTTCGAACGATGTGCCTTATATGTGTCACAAGAATCTTTAAGGCGCGTTTCCAGAAAACGGCCCTCTCGACAAGGTGATTGAAACTAGTAAATTGAACATTCTCTAGCTTATCATGAATTCTAGAGTGCAAACCATTAAAGCATATATCCACAAGATCTCTTTCAGAAATATTAAGATAAAAACACTTGTTTTTAATCTCTCTAACTCTATTAAAGAAATCTATAGCAGATTCATCACGCATTTGCCTAACAGCAGTAAGGTGTGCCAGTCTAGTTTCTTGGGTTTCAGTGTAAAAATAACTATGAAATTTTTTCTCTAATTGAGCCCAAGAATTAATAGAACATGGTGCTAAAGAAGTAAACCATGAAAAAGCAGTACCAGTCAATGATAAAGGGGAATTACAAATTTTCATATGTTCATAAGCACTAGCTTCCCTAATTGAGCAAGATACATACTAACATGTTCCATGGTAGTCTTATTACCAACACCATTAAACTTATGAAAGTCAGGTACCTTCCATCCCTCGGGATTCTTCATGTAATCATAAGCGCAAGGGTATGGCTTGATGTACATATTCTTAGTGGTTTTCAAGTGCACACCTAGATTTTCTTCGAGAGACTTAGTAAAATCCTCCTTAAACCAATTCAACACATCGTTGAAATCGTTAGAGGGAGGAGGAGAAGTGTTATTGCCCTCAAGCATGGGATTCCTGCTAGGAGACTTCGGTGGGTTGGGTATAACATTGTTCCGCTCAGAAGCTCTTGATGCTCTATGATCGGTTCGCAATAGACCTGATTTGGGAGCACCCCCGATGAACCAGCTCCAAAGATGACCGGTTCTCGTAAACGGACCCGATTGGAATTTGCTAGCATCGTGAAAGATGTTTGGTTCTTGAAAGAACCTTGAGGCATACCAAATTCAGGTTGTTGCAAAACGCCCGATTCATCTGAATCGTGTGCTTTGCCTGTTAGCTTAATGATCTTAGCCTCTAACAAATTATGAGAATGTTGTATAGATGAAGTAAGTGCATTATTTTGATCCAACAACATCTTAGCAACCTCAGCTTGAGTAACAGGACCATCATCGAATTTAGGGTCGGTTTCATCGTTTGCTCGCTCTTCCGATGACATCATGATGTCCTCAATGTTTGATTATAGCTCCAAAGTCACCCGCTCATGACGTTCTTTCACACAGCCTTCCAAGAAGGCCTTCATGAGATCGTTCATCTTCGCATCAAGTTGAGCCTTCAACTCTGGAGATAGCTCGTCCACGGAGGTAGGTCGGATGATGTTGCCGCCATGGACATCGCTCTTGTCCTGCGTTGAACCGTCACCCGCCATGTCACCGTTTGAGGGAAACTTGAGCTTTCGCCTAGTCTTCCCCAGCGGAGTCGCTAAAAAGTATGTTGACGCCGAAAGTGATCCGACGTCAAGCACACCAACGTGGGCCTTAGACGCCCTCGAGGAAGCCCGAAGCGACCTACAACAATGGCAACCACGCAGCGTAACCGGCAAGAACCGATTTAGAGTCCGGTAAGCCGATGTAGAGCCCGTGGATGGCCAGTAAAACTCCCGAACTCGCTCCCGGAAGGATCCGTCAGGGATGAGCACGTGGAGGATCTCCTAGGACCAGCGGATGGCGCCTAGGATGCCAACGGAACTCACGGAGAGAGCAGCTAGACAGCAACTAGAGGGGTAGAGGAGAGAATTAGCGTAAAGGAGATAGATTTGTTGTGCTTGATGATTCGATTGATAGATGGGATCAATCGGTCGTGATCCTCTCATATATAGAGAGGGGTGGTCTTATCCCCGTAGGAAACATCTCCAAACCTTGTACGACAAGTTTTCCACGTCAAAACTTCCCAAAAACGCGATTTGAAACGGAGTCGGTCGCGCCCGACACGCGTCGGACGTGTCCGACGCCTTTGGACGCGCGTCCGGCGCTCGCTCGCTCGCGCGGTACTCTCTGTACCGCGTCCGGCGCTGTGTTGCGCACAAGCCCACCTGTGGCGCGTCCGTCGGACGCGTCCGGCGCTTAGGCCGCGTCCGGCGCCCTGGGCCGCAGCTGGACCCTCCTGGGGAGCGTCCGGCGCTCGGCGGACGCGTCCAGCGCTCCCCAGGCCGCGCGTCTGGCGCTCGGGGCTGCCTCGGTCGCCTCTGGACCGTGTCCGGTGCGTCGGTCGCCTCTGGACCGTGTCCGGTGCGCGCCGGACGCGTCCGACGCCGACAGGGGCAGTGTCCGGCGCTCGTTCCGTGCGCCGGATTCACCTGTCTTGCCATCCGTCGATGTATTGACCTCCTTAGACAATTTTGAGCGTCAGCAATACCTTACAGGAATAATGGAGAAACTTCGTTTGGGCCTGGAGGCCTTGTAACACCTGTTGTACTTTCCATTCTTTTATTTTATTGAAAAGCAAAAAAATAGGTAGGGAGCTCCCCTGATGATTCGGTCAAAAAAAAAAAAGAATAATGGGGAAATATTTACTTGTGTATGTATATGTTTACTACCAAAATCATTAAATAATTGACATGATACTATAGTCTACCTGCGTGGTTACAATCATTTTAAGTGTCATTGCTGCAGATACTAGTGAGTAATATGCAATGGTTACGACGTGCTTCTATAATCATGTTTAATTTTTCACAGCGGCCAGCCATCATGAGTTCGTCAGGGGAAGCATATATTGACCGGCGTCTCCTGGAAGCAGCCACAACTGGTGATGTTCCCTCAGTGAAGCAACTACTGGCTCTTAATGGCCCGGGCGTGCTGCTCGGAACAACTCCACAAGGAAACAACTGCCTCCATATCGCCTCCATCCAGGGCCACGAGAAATTCTGCAAGAATGTCCTCGCGCTGGGCCACCCTCCGGCTCTCCTCTCCGCCGTCAACAAAGACGGCGAGACGCCTCTGCTCACCGCAGTGGCAAGGGGCCGTGCTTCTTTAGCTTCTGTTTTGCTCAGGTGTTGCCGTGACCAGCAGCTGAGTGAGACGATACTGAAGCAAGACAGGCGCGGATACAACGTGCTGCACCACGCCATCCGCAGAGGACACACGATGCTGGCGCTCCAGCTGATAGAGACAGAGCCTACCTTGTCGAAAGCTGTGAACCGATACAGCGTGTCACCTCTGTTCGTCGCGGTGATGAGAAATTTCGTTGAGGTGTTCGAGAAATTGTTGGAGGTTCCAGATTCGACTGATTCCGGTGGCTTGGGCATCAACATTCTCCATGCTGCTGTCAGAAATGGAAATCTAGGTGAGACTTTCGCTGTACTACTGTCAAATTTTCTATAATCTTCACACAGTTATCCGTTGACCTGTACTCTGGCAGGGCTAGAATTTTAGAGACATAAGCATTAGATGTTACTGCTTAGACTTTAGACTCATAAAAGTTATTTATATTAAATTGCAAGTTTTACTTTTTGTTTCTTTTGGAACACAATTGGCTTAATAGGTTCTCTCTCCGTTTTATTTTATAAGGCCAGCCTAAAAGAACATGTTCTCCCAAATTATACTTTGATCATTCGTTTGGTTTATATTATATTGTTCACATTTATAAATTTATAATTATTGATAGTAAATTTAAATACAAATCTAACCTATCAAGTTCTTATTATAATAATTAAAAATTCTTTGTTATGGATTTTTAAATTTAAATCTGCCTTTTTGTAAATGAGAATGGGAGAGTACTGTCTAGTTTTGATAACTGATCTACTACACCCTCTGTTCGTAATTGTAGGCAGTTTTGGTTTTTCTTTTTGTTATTTATCAAGATACATACTAACACTTGATACATTATATGGAATGGGGGAAGTACTAATATGTTTTTCAATCGATGATGGTGAGTTCAGTTGAAACATTCAGCTTAAACTATAATGGCTTCTGTTGTACCATGTATCTTATGACACCATGAATGTAGATAGTTAACATTTAATTCTGAATCTTATTCTTGGCTATAAATTTTTTATCCTCATGTTAAGCTTAAACTCATGTGTATGTATTATCTTTTTATCAGTCATGCTTTTATATTTTATTCAAAATAATGACAGTCATGTGCAAGTTTTATCTTTTATTAGCCATTATTTTAAATTTTTAAAGAAAAATAAGGATTTTAGGCTGTAGAATGCATTCTTAAAGTACTATAAAGGCATAATGGTTATTTCAAATCTACACTGATGCTTATGATTCATGCTAGACCATAAAGATATATCTTATGGGTAGTGGTGCCAATAATCTCAAGAGGATATTAATATTTTACCCTATTACTCGCTATTTACTCTATAGTAATCTCAGAGATCAATCAGTTATTGCTACCTTTGGTCATCTACACAAACCCTCGTAACTTCTCAAGTAGTTTAAATTTTCCCATCAAGGATTATAAGTGTAATCTTTATTTAAAAAATAGAGTTTCTATGATTATAGAAATATATACATTTATCTTAAATAACCACTTTTGTAAATTCTATGTCATGGTTTTTAATATACTTTTAGATGATTTGTTAGTATCATTAGTACATATGCTGTAAATGAAATATTTTTCATGATTGATAACGGTGCAACTTGTATGTTTACTTTAATTATATTTTAATATATTAATGTTAATAGTAATATAAGTTGTAATGTAGAAACATACATATACATATTTAACTATTATTAGTATGTCATGATGTTTCTATGGCCCTGCCTATCCCCCTAGGGATCGTGGTTCCCCTTAGCCTAGCACACCTACTCGTGCCTAGGAGGTCGTGGAGTTCTATCTTTTGGAACATTCTCTTATCTTTTATAATGAAATGTTGAAAATCTAGATATAAACTTAGGTGTTATTTTGCATAATTTTTCATAGCAAACGTGGCCAATTTATATAAAAATTATAGGATTATATTATATTATCTTTCAAATTTTAGGATTTTTTGTGCACCTGACTTTTGATAATTGACGTGAAGACTTGGAAAGAGTACTACTTATTGTCAGCTACCTTCCATCCTTCCATGCTTCCTAACCATTTTCTGCGACTTGATTTGGTTTCAGCTATCGTTAAAAGGATTATGGAGACACGTCCATGGCTAGCCAGGCAAGAAAATGAGGATAAGGATACTCCAATGCACCTGGCTGCATATGAGGACAATATTGACGTGATAATAGTATTGCTAGAGCATGATCCATTCTTAGGGTACGTAGTCTCCACAGCTGGTAAACCTCTTCTTTGTACCGCAGCATCTGAAGGCCATGTTAGCATTGCTCAAGAGCTTCTTGAACACTGCCCCGATGCTCCCTACTGTGATGCAAATGGCTCGACATGTCTTCATGAAGCTGTATTATCTTGTCAAGAAGAGTTTGTAGAATTTGTACTGGGGTCTCAGCAGCTTCAGCATCTTATAGACATGGAAGATAACAATGGAGAAACCGCTCTGCATCTGGCACAGAGGAATGGGTTGATGTCGATAGCAGCTGTTCTGGGTGACGAAGAAAAATGATTAACAACACCCCGGTAAGTACTCGTTTCTCTGAATGTGTCTAAAAAATATACTTCTTTCCATGGCATTGTTCAGAACGTTTGCAAACTGTTGATAGCGTTTGTATTTGCATTAATTAGGTCAGTTCGTCAGAAGTAGAAACCACAGCTTCGAATAGTTCATCAGATGGAACGCCGATGGATGGACGGGTTCTGGAAGCAGCCGTATCTGGTCATGTCGCAGAAATGAGGCACCTGTATGTGCATGTTCCGGGCGTGCTGCTTGGAACCACTCCTCACGGGAACACCTGCCTCCACATCGCTGCCATCCACGGCCAAGAGGTGTTCTGCAAGGATGTCCTGGAACTGCAGCAGTCTCTCACTCTACTCACGGCCATCAACGAAGACAGGGAGACGCCGCTGCTCGCCGCCGTGGTGACCGGCCATGTCTCTGTAGCTTCGCTTTTGCTCAGGTGTTGCCGTGATCAGCAGCTGAGCGAGGCGATCCTGAAGCAAGACAAGCACCAATGCAACGTGCTGCACCATGCCATTCGCAGCGGGCACAGGGAGCTCGCGCTGGAGCTGATAGAAGCAGAGCCAGCCCTGTCGTGTGCTGTAAACCAATACGGCGAGTCACCCATGTACATCGCGGTGATGAGAAATTACGAGGATGTCTTCGACAAACTGTTGCAGAGTCCTGATGCTGCTCATGGAGGAGCCTGTGGCATGAATGCTCTGCATGCTGCTGTGAGAAACGGTAATTCAGGTGAGGCCTGACGAGTATCTGGAAAACAAAAATAAAATCTATACAATTATCACTATTCATGGATATTGGTTGACTGCCTTGATTTGCAGACATTGCTAGAAAGATTATGGAGACACTTCCTGCTCTGGCCAGAGAAGAAACCACGTTTAAGAAAACTCCAGTGCACCTGGCTGTACTTTGGGACAAGATTGACGTGCTAAGAGTACTGTTGGAACACAATGGGTCTTTAGGGTACCTAGTCTCAGCCGATGGTTTCCCTCTTCTTAATTTTGCTGCATTTAGAGGCCATGTTGGTGTCGCTCGAGAGCTCCTTAAACATTGTCCAGATGCGCCCTATACCTCAACAAGTGGTGCTGCTTGGACATGTCTGCACTTAGCTGTATGGTGTCAACAGACGGAGTTCGTAGAATTTGTCCTGGGTTTGCCACAATTTCGTAGAATCATTAATATACGTGATTCAGACGGCAATACTGCTCTGCACCTCGCAGTGAAGAAGTGCAATCCCAAGATGGTCGCTGCTTTACTGCTTCACCCAGACATAGATGTCACAGTGCTTAACAACAACATATCCCCAGCAAACTGGGAATTACCCACTCACCTCGCCAAGACTTTGAACTGGGTGCGTACGTTTTTTTCATCACATCAGTCCACTAAATCAGTATGTATATATTGCAATCTTCTGTTATATTAATCAATTATTGATGCAAGAACCATATAAATTATTGATCCCGCAAATAACTAGCTAAGTTCAAATAAATCAAGGACACTTGAACTATATAAATGACTTTTTTGATTTCAGCAACTGTGACAACAAACCGTGGAGTTGTAGGTTTTTTTTTTTCCATGAGCTGAGTGTTATATTAATCAATTATCGATGCAAGCACCATTACCATATTATTTCTATAAACTTATATAGAATATATATATTTCTATAAACTTATGCAGAACGAAGTGTCCATGCGTATGCTGAAAGCCGATCCTCAAGATGATCCTTCCATTTTTAATCTCCACAAGGATGCCAAGGATGAAGTGACCGATCTATCAAGGAAGGACATCAAGTCCCTGACTCAGACATACACAGGCAATACTTCCCTAGTCGCAATCCTCATCGCTACAGTTACCTTTGCTGCTGCATTCACTTTGCCCGGAGGATATAGCACTGATGCTGGAACCGAGGGATTCCCATCATGGCAAGGAAGATTGCGTTTAAGGCATTCTTGATCTCTGACACCTTGGCCATGTGCTCCTCACTAGCTGTTGCCTTCGTATGTGTCATGGCGAAGTGGGAGGACCTTGAGTTCTCGCTTTACTACAGGTCATTCACCAAGAAGCTTATGTGGTTTGCTTACATGGCAACCACCACAGCATTCGCATCTGGTTTATACACTGCTCTAGCTCCTCGACTTTCATGGCTGGCTATTGCGATATGCATTCTGACATCTTTGCTGCCAATTCTTGCTAAGCTTCTTAGTGAATGGCCCATATTGAAACTGAGATTTAGGTTGGGTCAGACTTTCAATTCGGAGCTCCTTGATATGGTGTAGCTTCATCGCCTTCAGTCATTGGTTCTAGCTGGTTCCCTGTTTTTATGTTGAAAACACAAGCAAACAGCATATGTTGCAATGTTGCTGAACAGCACTATTGTTCTGGATAATTTAGAATCCCTGTAAAAAAACCAGAATTATGTAATTTGAGCACAGAATATTTCTTGCCAGTGCAAATGAGTGAGTTTTTTTATTTCCAAGTTGAACATTCTACAAGTCTGCTACTTTGTTAATATTTTTCAAAGATAACTCTTTACAACCAGAACTTATGGACTTCTATATTTGAAGTCGCAGAGAGTAAACAGAAGAGCTGGCCTTTTAGGGATGAAATATACTTACAGTAGCATGGCTCCATCTGCAGGGATAAATATTAATTAATCTTTCAGGGATGGGCACGTGTTTGATTAACTTACGGTAGCAAGGTTCTCACAGAGTGGAACACAGAAATGAAATTAGAGGTCTGCTGCAGTCTGCTGCGTAATCTGGATGTTGGAAAGCAGCACCAGAAGCTATCATACAGGATGGAATGTAGTATATAAGTACATGTTTGCCAATTACACGTCAGGCACAGGATGTAATGTAAATATACATGTACAACATCGTAGACATACAGAAACATCCTGCCAGGTACCTAACAGCATGTCCCAGATTCTCACCACTGAAAACCAGTCGCCACTGGTCTAATTTTGAAATTAAAAAGGAGTATATGAAAATAATAAACGAAAATGCTAAACGAAACAACCACAAAACTGCAGGTGAATGATCAGCCAACATTGTTTCGCAGCCATCGCGAAAAAGATTATCCAAACACGTCCTGCGCTGGCAACACAAGAAAACCAGAGAGGCTACACTCCAATGATGCTGACAGTACTTTGGACAAGATTGACATCCTAAGGCTAAGAGTATTTTTGGAACAAGATCGGTCTTTAGGGAATATAGTCTCCTCACGGGGCGTCCCTCTTCTTAATTCTGCAGCATGTTGATGCCGTGTAGGTGTTGCTCGAGCTTCTTAAACACTGTCCAGATGCTTGCTACAGTCAGGAAAATGGCCAAACATGTCTGCACCAAGCAGTATTGGAACAACAGATGGAGTTCTTACAATTTGTCCTGGGTTTGCCACAGCTTAAGAAGCTCGTCAACATGCAAGATAAAGATGGAGATACTGCCCTGCACATGGCAGTAAGTAAGTGCAATCCGAAGATGGTCAATGCTTTACTGCATCACCCAGACATTGACGTCACAGTGCTTAACAACAATGGTGACTCCATAAGCTGGCATTTACCGACCAAGCATGCCAAGACTTTAAACTGGGTGCGTATGTTTTCTCTCACGTTAGTCCATAAATCAGTATGCATGCTGATCTTCTGTGCTGTCATATTGTTCTACTACCACCCATATGAACTTCAAGAATTCAACCTGTCCTTTGCAAATAACGCTGACACACAGGTGCACTTAACTAGATGCCACAAACAACAAAGGAAACAAAAGATTGACTTTAAAACTAATTAAGGCCCCATTTGGTACGGGTGCTCCGGCCTCCGGCTCCATCATGTACTATTGCTCCACTGGCTCTATTAGAGGAGAGTGGACAGATGAAAAGAGCTCTTGTCAACGTTGCGTAAACATTTTTTTTTACTATGTATCTAAGCATAAGTATATATATCTACGCACTACGGCGTGTTCTCAAAAAAAAAAGAAAAGTATATATCTACATGCATAGAAAAACTTATGAATCTAGGAAAGCGAAAACGTCATATAATTTGGAATAGAGGGAATATTTGGATTCAGCAACCATGACAACAAACCATAGTGTGGTAGGTTTTCAAAAAAAAAAAGTCCAGTAGTGTTATATTAATTAATGCATGCACCATTCCCATGTTTATTTATTTAAATTGATGCAAAAATGTTTCTTTAAACTTAAGCAGAATGAAGTTTCCATGCTTATGCTTAAAGCTAGTCCTCAAGATGCTCCTTCTATTTTTAATCTCCACAAGCAAGTCAAGGATAAAGCGACCGACTTATCAAGGAAGGATATCAAGTCACTAACTCAAAAATACACAGGCAGCACTTCCCTAGTGGCGATCCTCATCGCTACAATTATCTTTGTTGCTGCATTCACTTTGCCCGGAGGATATAGCAATGATCCTGGGAGCGAGGGGCATCCTATCTTGACAAGGAAGTTTGCATTTAAGGCATTCTTGATCTCTGACACCTTGGCAATGTGCT
This sequence comes from Themeda triandra, assembly GCA_018135685.1. NCBI lineage: Eukaryota > Viridiplantae > Streptophyta > Magnoliopsida > Poales > Poaceae > Themeda > Themeda triandra. The sequence continues at coordinate 76,264 of JAENPR010001387.1, read as the reverse complement.
CCTCACTTGCTGTTGCCTTCGTATGTGTCATAGCAAAGTGGGAGGATCTTGAGTTCTTGCTTTACTACAGGTCTTTTACGAGGATGCTTATGTGGTTTCCTTACGTGGCGACCAGCTCATCATTCGCTACTGGTTTATACACTGTTCTGGCTCCTCATCTCCTATGGCTGGCCGTTGTGGTTTGTGTTTTGACATCTTTACTGCACATTCTTACTAAGCTTCTTGGTGGTTGGCGCATCCTGAGACTGAGATTTCGGTTGCGTCGGATTTTTAGGTCCGACCTCCTTGATATGGTCTAGCTTCATCACCTTCAGTTATTCATTCCAGCTGCTTCCTATTTTTATGTTTGAAACATAAGGAAACAGCATATGTGGAAATGCTTGCTGAAGAGCGTGCTGTTGTTTGGATAATTTGGAATCCCTGTAACAAAACCAGAATTATGTACTTTGAACACTTAACATTTCAAGCCTGTGCAGATGAGTGGTAGTTTTTTATTTCTGAGTTGGACATCAAGCCAGCTACATTGTTCATGAGAAATACATTAGGCTCTACAATGTTTGCCATCGTAATTCACTTTTTTTTCCAATGGTAACTGTTTGCAACAAAACTTATGGGGTTATATTTCAAGTCGACGACAGGAAACGGAAGTGCTGGCGTTTTAGGGAAGAAATATACTTTAATCAAAAGGATGCATATCTCCATCTGCAGGGATAAATATTAATCTTTCAGGGATGGACACACGTGTTCAGTAAATATACGGTAGCATGGCTCTCACAGAGTGGAACACAGAAATGAAATCAGAGGTCTGCTGCAGCGTCATCTCAAGCAGCACCTCAAATCAATTATATACGTAAGGAGCAAGATGTAACATAATATATATAAGTACCACATCGCGCATATACAAAAACTTCCTGCCAGGTACATACCAGCATGTCCCAAACTTTCTAACCTACAAAATAAAACTCTCAACTGAACCAGGTCACCAATAGTCAAACATTTGAAATCAGAAAGGAGTATAGAAATGATACCAAAAATGAAAGAACCACAAAACTGCAGACGAATGATATGGGCCAACATTGTTTCACATTGCTACCTCTACAGCTAAATTTTGGATGATGATACAGCTGATCCGTCTTACAACACCAGGAGACAACAATCCTGATGATACACAGCAAGGCAAGGATATACAAATGTAAACACCACATATTGATAGACATTAGAACAGAATGACAAATCCTAGTGCTTACCTGACATGTAGCGCCAGAGATAGAAAAGATAGAGATGATTCTTGACAACAGAGAAAGAGGACACGGCTTCTTCTTCTTCTTGGCTGGTGTGGTGGCAGAGGCCCGGGCGAGCTTGGTCTCCTGCCGGGGTCGTCGCCAGGGCCTCGACGACCATCTTGGGCGAGCGTAGTGAGCGCGGCCTCTGGCGCCTCGGCACTTGGCGACGGGAGTTGCCGCAGGGGCCTTGGGGATTGCCGGCGCCGCTGCGGGAGAGGGGGGTTGACTCGGCAGGGGAAGTCGCCGGCGCTGCTGTGGCGTCGCCGTGGGGTGGCAGATGCGGCGGCAAGGGACGCGGGAGAGCTGGAGAGGCGGGTGGACCGCCGACGACGCAGATGCGAGGGCGCCGGTGCGAGCACAAAGCAGCGGCGGCGGCGGCGGCGGCGGCGGCGCTGATTTCTCTCTCTACTCGGCGATGGGACCCCGTTGGCGTAACGAATTTGTGTTGGGCTTGGGCCGTATCTATTTACGCTGTGATTGGTTACCACCCGATCCATCAACGTGACCCAGTCACGCCCTGAATCAATGGCGGGCTCAAATGATTTATCGAATTAGGAATGCAAGCCATTCTGTTAGTGGGGGGGAAAAAAAAAAAAAGATTTGGATTCCTCAGGTCTGGGCCATGGAGCATAGCTTGGTGAAAGTTCAAAAAAAAGACTGGAAGGCGCGAGGCAGGGGAGGAAGCCTAGATTTTATTTTTCTTGACTTGGGGTCAACAAAGACGTAGACCTGCCATTGCTCCTGGCCACAAATACTAGCGGGCTGGAAGATTATTGTCTCCCTGGCCCGTCTGGATCCACTCACATTCCAATGTTCATCGCAGTTCCTTTGACCTGTGAGCCTTCCCGCTGTGTTGCGAGATCGATCGGTGTTCGCCTCGTCAAGACAGATTATTGTCTGATTGTTGCTGCTACAATTACAAGGTACGTAGACGTAATTATTTGCTTAGAATCGATGTTTTAGTGCCAACGGTTGTTCGTACAAAGACATTGGCACACTGCTCCCTCTTGGTTCTTACATTATGTGCACACACACCATTGGTACAAGTTACTACTACTTTACAATATGTGTATCCCATGCCGTGCGCCATGTCGTCATGCTCTGAGCCGGGAAGGTTGCAGCGCCCTGTGCCGGGGGAGGCCGCTACGGCCAGCACTGCCCCACCGCAAGCCGGCTTGAGAAACCGGCACCGCATCTTAGGCCAGTCTTAGTGGAGAGTTTCATTGCATTATTTTCAAGACCGTCATGTTATGTAGAATAAAATGAAACCTTGATGAAACACCCACTCTCAATGCAAAGCTTCATTCTAGAGTTTCGCAGACATTTAATTCTAAGACTCATAGAGAGTTGGTAATCGTGTCGAGAGAATTTCATCCCCATGAAACTCATTCTTTCTCTCTCTTCATTAATACCTCACCACATAAGCAGATTTGCTGAGGTGTCATGTCATTTAATGAGAATGAAACTCCTATAAAACCTCCATTGAGACTAGCCTTAGCGCACCTGGCGCTGGTGCGCTGCCCAACGCCTGTGCCAGGAGGGCCGCTGCAGCTTCCTATCACTGGCTGCGCCCACGCCCGCCTGCTGCAATCTATCGACTAGGAACAAAGAGTCCGGAATGAGAGAAGAGAAAGGAGAACTATGTTTTGTCTCTGACACGCCGAATCTCACATGGTAAAGGGTACAATTAAGACCTCCTCAATCTGCTGGAGCACGTATCCTCTATAGTCTACAATTCAGTTTTTAAATCCTTAATTACTGGATTTTAAAAGAAAGGAGAAAGGGGATTTGGTGGAGATGCTCTACGCATATCTTAGTATCTTTTTATATGAAAAACTTCTATCGAAGACACTTCAACGGTAGATGTGCTTAGATCTCACATCTTCAGGCATCTTTATTGTGCCGTGCGTCAACAGTAATCGATTCATTTCTAGCAATATGACTAGCTCCTTGGTCTCTTTTGCTGCAAGGTGTGCAAGCTTCAATGCCTCAACCATGTCTTCGCAGCTTTCATTTGCTACTATTTGAGCATCTTCAAACTTATGAAGCTCATCTTCCATATAGGACAGTGGACTTGCGTTTGTGCCCAACCGTGACTGTTGTGCGTCACTACATTAGTACAAGCAAAATAAACATCGGCGAGATGGAGAGAAAAAAATAGACAGTGCTCTCGTATGGGTTAGAGTCATAGGGTTAAATGTATGTAATTAATTAATATTTAATCTTAAGTATCATGATGACATGAGTATTCATTAATTTTTCAGCCTACACCATGTCACTTAAGATTAGTGATAGAGTTTAATATGACAGATTTACGATGGGAAAGACGTAGACACCTATGGTATGTACTAACCTCCTCCTTTTCCTCAAGATGTTTTCTTTTTTATCAATGGAAATTTTATGTAGTAACGGTAATGTTATCAATATAGAATATATCAAATATTTTAGTTGAATATTTATTAAAATATATATCTTAAGTATGTGTGTTTGTGTGTGATTTGCATGTTGGCACAATATGTATGTTTACTTTAATCAATTTTATTGAATCAGCATTTATAAAATAAGCAACGGAAAAATTGATTAATATGTATGTTTACTTTATAAGCAATGGAAAAATATGTATGTTTGCTTATTTAGATACAATATGTATGTTTACTTTAATCAATTTTATTGAATCAGCATTTATAAAATAAGCAACGGAAAAATTGATTAATATGTATGTTTACTTTATAAGCAACGGAAAAATATGTATGTTTGCTTATTTAGATACAATATGTATGTTTACTTTAATCAATTTTATTGAATCAGCATTGATAAAATCAGCCTTATGGTTATTTAAATTTTTTTGGTAAGCTATTAAATAACAGAAAAATATTGATAATTTAGATACAAATCTGAATATATTACTTTATATTATCTTTTATAATGACATATTATAACATCATTTCTGGAAAACAGAGTGCTTAAAATTAAATTACAAATATTTATATATTATAATGTTTTAGTCAAAATGTATACACTTATCTTGAATAACAATTTACAAAATTTATTATCTTGGTGTATTAATATAACTTAATTACTATGTCATTTATTCATGGAATAAATTTATACATGATAAGTTGTTAAAATAAATATTTATTCTAATATATACATGTTTATAAAATCTATATGGTGGAACATAATATTGTGCTCATGTTTAATATATAATTTAGAAATATATATAGCTACTTTATAGTTTTTTTTTTGGTGATAGCTTATGTTAGTAATTATAAATTGCATGGGGTCTTTATTTTAGTATTATTATATGTATGCTTCAATAACTGAGGAATTATTATGTAGGTACAATAGTTGATTGTATATTTGCACAAGAGTTGCCTGCAAAAATGGCTCAAACTTACTCAATGGTACGTGGTTGTAGATAAATACATGTGACAAATATTAATGCAAATCAGATCAGAATAATGTTTCAAAAGACAGTAAAGTGGATTCATAATAATAGTTGTTATGAAATCGAATTGCCATTTGGTTATGTGCATTGGTCGAGGATAAAGAATATGCTGCAAAATATCAATTTCTTATTCCCATTGGAGGTTGCTAAAAGGCTAATATTATTGAATTATTGATAGTAAAATGAGATCTAAATTTTTTCACAGTTGTTGATGTTATTGTGATGACATGAGATATTGCCTTCTCATCGGTTTGCTCAACTTTATTTGGTCCTAAAAATCAAACCCTAACCTTTTGGCCACCAAAAATTCAGAAGTGAAAAATAATGTAATTTAAGATGTGCAAAAACATTAGAAAATATTTTGTGCTCAACATGATGCTGCAGTAGCATGCATGTAAACACATAAAAGTTTGGTGTGTCTTTTGGGAAGAAAAAATAGCTTACTTGATCTAAAGCACAATGTCATGGATTTTTGTCACTCAAAAGTTTGCTCTATTGGTCCGCGTCCAATGTTTGCTGCAACTCCATGATATCAATGAAATATAAATATGAGTTATTATCTGATAGTGATCAAATGAGAGGAATTACATAAAAATTATAATGTTAGTGATAGTTTACTTGTGTGAGGTACATGTCGACATTTACTTTATTAGAAAGCATTTCTATACTGAATAATTGGAAACTATATACTTTGGAATGTATTGTGTATCTTTGATCTTTTTTACAATACTTGTGGGCAAGAAATTGAGTAGCTTATCATTCTTCATTGGTCGATATTTCTATTCAGTTATCATGAATTTGACTACTGCAATAACGTAAACTTCACCTTCTGATGAGTGGTTTGAATTTTTCCATATAGGCCTTGTTACTTAACACCATACATCTTCGCTACCTATTTTTTATCATCATTAACATGTAAACTAGAAGTAATCTAAGGGCTTTATAATCATAATAAACAGTAAGGATCATATCAAGACTTGTTTGTTCGCCATTGTCGAGCAATATTGCATCCCATACTCTAGTGACACTTGCTTTGATTTTTCATAATTCCTTTACTCACTTAATCTCACTTAAAGTTTGCATTGTAGCATGTATGTAGTACAATGATGATGGCATTAATTTACCTTTTTCAATATAGAAGTACTTCATAAAAATTGGAGGACAAATACCACGGTCTTGCTAGACTAGAGAATTAGATTTCTATTTTCGAGATGAAAATTGTGTGCTTTTTATTTATATACCAGTAGTATGGCACACATGTATCATGTTTGTTGGTTTTGATAGATTTTATCTAATATTTTATTAATAAATAGATTAACAAACCATTGACATAGTGGGTCTGTGTATGTTGTTTGTTGGTTTTGATAGATTGTGTCTAATACTTTATTAATAGATCGATAAACATGATGGGATCCTATGGATACGACATTTTATATTAATATTAATACATTGGCCAAGTAAACCTGATTGGTAGGTCAATCTAATATTCTACATTAATCGTCTACGAACAAACATTTGTAAGGCGGTTCTGTGTTTTTTTCTACTACCAAACATTTTCACTTTTTCTTTAGAACAACAAACATAAGTTTATTAATAGCATAAATTTGATGGGTCTTGATATTTCATATTAATATTAATACATTAAGAAATTGAACATGATAGATAAGTCAATCTAACATTTTATTTTATATAACCAACTTGTCGGATACCTAGATTAGGGGGTCACTAACCTGGATGATGAGATGAACGAAACCATCATTGTCTCCCTATCCCTAATCTCTCCTAAAAAGTCCCAATCCCAACCCCGGCGTGGCCTCAAGGCACACTGGGCCGGCCCACGGACAGGCTCGAACGGCCCAGTGGCACGTTCAAGGGAAAGGACACAGCCAGCCAACCCCTCGAAAGACTTACGGGATACCCCTCGTACGAATGGGGCCTCGAGACAGAATAACTCGACCCCTCGAAGGAATTTACGGAAGAACTCCACGTATGAGTGAAGGCCTCGAACGGGCCAGCACCACTCGAAAAGTGACGCCCAACACATATACAGCAGCATTAAATGACCCCAACCATTCCCCGCCTAACTTCATGACTACGCTACGGTCACGATGAAACCGAGCACCGATCCCATCAACTTTTACCGCCCATGCCCCGTAAACCAGTAGCACCGTGGCGCCATGCCGAGCACCGTGCCACGATGGCGCCCTCGAGACGCAACGGTCAAACACCCGACCCGCGTTTCCCGTGACTCGGTTCAATTAACTTGGAACTCACCTCCACGAGGCACCCCCTCGAAACGCATCTACCGTATATTTGACTCGGATTTCCCGTGGCTCGCCGTATCATCCCCGACGCCTACCCCTCGAAACTTACCCCTCAAGGCGGGTAAAAACCGCTCTGGTAATGATGGCTACAGGGAAACGCACGTGGTCTACAGTGATCTGTCTTCCCACCTCGAACGACCATACGCCGGAGTTCCCGGGGAAGGACGGGCAAGCCATCATCGCCCACACCTCTACAGGCTCGAACCGGTCCAAAGCAGGTCTCTACAGTATCGACGATGTGATCTGTGCCCATTCCTCAACGTCATCACCACGATCGCCCTAGCAACAGTGTAACCTTGAGCTTCCCCTTCGCCTATAAAAGGGGACGCCAGGGCTTAGTGTAGGGAGAAAAAAAACACATCGCACAACTCTAAGTCCTATGAGTCGCTTGTATTCACCCCTGTACAAGCACTTCGGTGCAAAGCAATACAAGTTCACCCCCCCTCCCGCTGGACGTAGGGCCTTCTTTGGCCGAACCAGGATAAAAACTTGTGTCATTTGCATCACCATCCAGATTAGGGAACACGCGTCGTATATTTACTAGTTGGTGTTAGGCCCCCGGGCTCGAAACACCGACAGTTGGCGCGCCAGGTAGGGGTCGCGCGTGACATTAACGATTTCCCGCTCTTTTTTCGGATGGCAGATCCCGCTTCGCCGCTTCCACGCGACACGGTGTTCTGGTTCGGGAGCCTGGAGTTCATGTCGCTTGGCTCGGGCTACGACATGATCCTGCTCTCGATCGGTGACCTGAGTGGAGGCCGCAGCTCGCCCCCACGATCAGGAGGGGCGCCTCGACGATCCCGCCACCATGGCTCTCCTCCAAGGAGGAGGCGCCATCAGCACCACCACCGCCAGCCTGTCGCCGGGCAGGCTCGGCGCGTGTCACCTCCGCCTCCGGCGGTCGATGCAGGTCTCCCCACGGAAGGCCTGCCCAACTTGCTGCCGCATTGGATTTACGAGAACCGACGACGATTCCCATTCGGCCTTACTAACGCCGCCTCGACGTACGCCAACGAGATTCACTCCAGCATGGGCATGCGGGAGGAGCGCTCGCGCCCCCTCCTGCGCGCTGCTGTAAGCCTGGAGGCTGTTTGGTCCACGCCTGTGAACCGCGGTTTCGATCGAGCACCCGGCCCCAGGCGTTACAGGCTTGGCACCCTGCGGCGGCAACTCGAGGAGGAATGGACCGGGAGGCCATGGACACCTTTCTACGGCGATCCCGACTCCGATGACTCCGACTCCGGTTGTTACGACCCCACGCGGGAATGCTTCCACCTCGGGCAGGGTGACGGCGTGGACCCGTTGGCTGCCGACCGGCTCGCGACCGCCGCAGCCGCGACTGACGGCGGTGCGGACGCGGCTAACGATGGCGCTGCTATCCCGGCTCGAGAGGAGCCACTGCAGGAGCCGGACGATCCACGTCTTCCACTGGACGACTACGCCGCGCAACTTGCGCAGCTCCGCGAGATGAAGGCCAAGCTCGACGAGGACCGCCAGCGCTTGGATCAAATCAAGCAGGCCCTCGAGCAAGGCCGCGGGCCCCCACGCGGTGAAAGGGCTCGAGGCCGTGCTCGAAGCGTCTTCCAGCGGATCATGGAGGAGGAGGTCCCGCAGCAGGCACCTGTGCCACCACCCGTCAACCGCTTCCCCCGCGCGAGTCAGAACCTCTTTGCGGCAACCATGCTCCTGAAAAACATGCCCGTGCCCTCGAATCCGCAGGCTGCACGGATACGCAACGAGGTCGAGGGTCTCCTCAAGGTGGCGGCCGCGCAGCAAGCAGAAAGCTCCGCCTCAAGGCATCGCGGGGAGGCGTCAGAGCGACCGGTCGAGCCCCCCCGCCACGAGAGAGAGGCTTCCGTCCACCAAGTGGTGGCCCCTCGTGCAAGGAGGGATGCACCCGTTCGAGACCGCCTCGTCGACAACCGCGAGCCCCAGGACGCATGCTATGACATCATCGAGAACCGACGGTGCAAGAATGGGGGCGTGGAGGAACGAGGCCACAACGCTGTTGACACCTCTAACACCACTCACGCTAAGTTGTCATCCCTAGCATGGCGCCAGAAGTGTTGGTATAGAAACTGCTCCTCTAGTCAAGAAAATATGGGATCCGCAAGCGAACAGATAATACACCATCATAGCATTTTACCAGGAAGTATTCCAGGTATTGTTATTTATATTTAGCTCAAAGGAAAGAACTAAGGACTTTAACAATGAGATAAACTTGCTAAACACGACTACTTATGAGTGATTGATTGCCTTTGTCACATACTTTGGCGAGGGGTAAACCATGATAAATAAGGGAATATAAAGTAATAAGCTCGGGGTATAAATCACACAGAGATTAGATATAGACTACTCACATAAGGTAGGTTGACATCTCGATTAGCACAAGAAATAGAAATCCTATGTAGGTTCTAATCTACTAAGTCATTCATCTACTCCAACTCTACACTATCATATACAAGACAAAAGACTCTTTATCTATGTATAAGGATCATTGCTATAACAAGCCAAGACATAGCAGGACTTACTACGCAACTTTGGTTCTCGCTAGACCTACCAACGGGGATGGAATACGAGAGGACTCAACGGAACCTGTCACTTCCGCGATCTACCACACGACCCGGCCAATAGGGTGCATTTGCAGGTAAACGGCATCTAAGCACCATGCTCACATGAAATCTACCACCTAACCCTCCCGCGAAGAGAGCTAAGCGCTTTGCAAACATATACATAAACTTATTATCGATCATAACCATATCAAATGTAGAACTAGAATAAACTAAGAACATAATAAATAGAAACATAATGATATTAGAATAAAGTCACAAGAATAGATACAAGATAATACCAACTCTTGATGATGAAGATCCGGAATTCCGAGCACGGGCGCCCGATTCTTCCTCTATCTAGTCTAAACCTATGTAGAACTTGAAGGACTAGAGTAGCTATTCTAATTCTCTGGTGGAGAGATCTCTCTCTAAACCCTGGCTTTGCTGATGGCTACCTCTAAATAATGAATTCTTGAATGAATTAGGGTTTAGCCAGGGGCCAGGGGCTCTGAATATATAGCCCCCTAGGATGCACCACAGCCATCGGATCAAACCGACCTAAACGGACGATAATTATTGCTCCTCAAGGTCGGTGGAGGCAGGATCCGCGAGCCTCCACCTGATTGGTGGAGGTGGGCAGTCGGCCGACCCACCCCTGGAGTCGGCCGACTCACCCCTATGCCAGGTGGGTCTCCGCTTCCAGGGTTTGCCTTCTGGAGTCTTCTAGAATATACAATTTTACCCGTTCGGTCTTTCTCTCTATGTAATCATGACATGTGGGCCTCCTTGGATGTTTTCCTGATAATCCCCTGCGAAAACACATATTCACCAAAACTTGTGGAATTTGTCAGTTTAAACCCTAAGTCTATGGTGGTGAACAGATTATACCCCTCTTTCTCTCTCTGGTTGACATATAAAATTGATCATTAACAACCGTCAACAAACTCCCCCAAGCTACCCTTTGCTTGTCCCTGAGCAAATAGCTACAGAAGATGGATCAGGAGTTGCTGCAATGCTTTCACGCTTTACAAACACACATGCTCTAAATAAGAATTCATCCCCAGACTTGAGTGGACTATCATAACTCCCAAACTTACTCATGTTTCTTTCAACCACGGGGCTTTTACCTGCACTTGGGTCTTGAGTAGTTGAAAGACAGAACAATTAAGTCAAGCACCGTTGTCTCATGCTCGTTGTTCCACCTCTCGTCCCGGAGTTTTTACAAGATTTTCAATAAAACTCGAGTTCCTTAATACAACCCTTTCAAGTCTCTCAATATGTGGTATTTTTGGATCCTCTCTAAGGCATTGAAAGGAGGTATGCCTTCTCTCTTACTCTCAGAATATGTGGTATTTGTGGTTCAAGGCATTTATAGATGAGCCTTCACTCTCTCTCTCTCACCCTACTCTAATAAAGGCTTATATGGAGCTCATAGGTGTGGAGAACTAATGTCTTGGCATGATCGAACCATGGATCCGAAGGAACTCAACATACAACCAATCGGTGTGTGCATATGTGGTTTTATATGTGGATGATGTAATAGAGAGAAACATCTGTGGGAGGAGAAGGGGTGCACAAAAAGAACTATCAATGCTCCTTTATTTGGAAGAAACTTGGAACTTCTTCAACATTTGAACTTCTTGGAACTTTGAACTTGGAAACTTGAACACTTGAACTTCTTGGAACTTGAACTTGGAAACTTGACAAGGACTGGGCTCATAAATTTTTCTTTCTTCTTTTTTTTCTTTTTTTTTTCAATTCTTGCAGCCCAAAAAGGAATGAAATACTTCTTGAATGGAAAACTTCTTCAATTGACAACTTCACATCGGGAATAACAAATGATACTTGGAGCATTGATCTTGGAGGAAATATATGTCTAGTTTTAGAGTTGAGGGAGGGAAGGGTGACCTCATCAACCAAGCGGTGGGGGCACACAAGTGCACTAGTGTGCTCCCCGCCCACTAGCTTTGATGATTCAGACTGTTTAGATAATTCATCTTGACTGAATTCATCTTCAAATGGAAGTGCATTACAAGTAAACGTTATGTGCCGTTTGCCTTTTATTTGGAACAAAAGAAATGTTATTGCAATCATATAATCAGCTAGCATTCAGTTAGATGTGAAAATGCTGACGAAATTTAAGTCATAAATATTTTTTCTCTTGATACAATAATGATGCCTTCTTAGTTACTAGTATAGTGCCCGTGCGTTGCCACGGTTATATTTAAGAGATGCACATATAAAAAAAACAAAACAACGATATTTTCTTCCATAGTTTACCTGGCTTTATTTAGGGCATACACTTGAAACCAATTTTTTTGTAGTTTCTATCTCGCACAACTATATATGACCCTCTCGAACAATTTTTGATAGAATACATTAAATTCTATCAAGTTATAAAAGATTTCACTGATGAAACTGAAGAAAGGTTCGAATACAAATAACACATCCCACTGAGCCTTTCAAGTAGTCTTGCCCCAACAATCATAGAAGCATTCACACAACAACCCTGCAAATGCAGGAGACATGATTAAAAATGGTTGGAAAAAAGGTATAGTAACAGAAATAGATTCGTGGCATCCATGGAGCACCAAGTTTTTTCATGTAAAAGAAAAAAAAATACCAGGTCGCAATTGGTCAATTAGGGAAGCTTTCCTGACATTTAGAGTAAAATAACAGGGAATCATATCACAGAACTACTTAGCTAACTCTACGGGCCACACCTTAACCAAAGCCAATCTGTCCTTGTCCCAGAGACCAGCGGGCTGAGGATGGTGCCAGTGCTCTGTCCTCCTTTACATATGTTATTGTTGGCACTATCCACCACATCTTCCATGCCGGGGCACCAAACGATACAAGCTGTGAAAATGGAGACAAGAGGAATTTCATGTCAACAATGTCCAAGTGCAATCGAGCATGCTTTTACTCGACAAGTTAAACTGAACATTAGAATTTGATTACGCATCTCAGTTGCAGAGCCTGAAACAAACTTAATTAATGAAACATACTAAATGTCAAGGCTAAACCATCCACTCCGGTTCACACATCCAATTTCTGAAATAAACGATCAAACATCATATTCCACACCTAGGCATAAAAAGTATAGTACTTCATTTCAATATTTAAACAGGTTTACGGAAGCTATGATGCAAATCAAACACTGTCCTAATGACATAGAAATAAGTCAAATAACTCTCCTTGGAGAGGTTAACTAAACATGCCTTTTTTTTGTCTGTATACAATGTGAGGGGTTTACAGAATATGCTTTCAGCTGACAGGTAAACTGAAAAGGCACGGTGGCTGGATATGCGTTGGCAGAGAAGAAAGTAAAATTTATTAATTAAGCATACCGAAATTCCAACCGATGCATCATGCATGAGAAGGTTCTCCAACGATCATTTTCCACCAATCTTGGGCATTCACATTTTGTTTGACCTGAGCTGAAAAATCAGAGGACATAGATTGGATGAAAGAATGACCAAATTGCAAATCTATAGGATAGCTTACCATTTCTGTAATCGGAGCAGGAGTAGCAGGATAGTTTGCATTCCATAGCACATGGCTTTCAGCACCGAGGCAACGCTAACCATCTGTAGTTGCATTGCGCTGAGAACAGGTCACCGAACACCTGTAGAAAGTTCAAATGCGAGCAGAGAGAAACAGAAATATGGTGAACATCCATCAAAAAAATCATTGCCAGCAGTTAGGTCTCAATGATATTCACTACATGGCGAAGAGCATAGGTTTCTTTTTCTATGTTATTCTCTACTTCCTCTTTCATGTCATAGATTATGTTGGACCTGAAGTAAAATAGCTTGCTGAAATAATTCCAGATAAAAACTGCTTGCTGCCTGCATACCTTGGTGGTCACGCAGCTCCATCCCCAGCCTGTAAACACTCCTTACAAAGAAGCAACTCTATTTTTCATAACCCATGCCACAGTCCTAGCAGGCATGCTATGAAACAGTCCAAATCTACCAACATTCAGGGAAAAGTAATCCTGACAACACAGGCACATAAGGGCAGCAAACAAGGTATCTGACACTTGAACAAAAGGATTAATGGGGTATATGGTAAATGTCCCAGCAAGAATAGAATAAATACAATTTCTCAGCAAGAATAGAATAAATACAAATATCTGGCACATATTTATGTCAAACACAATAGTAGGATTCTAGAAATCAAAAACTTACACGATATATAGAGAGGCTCCAACCTTGAAGTGTCTCTGGAATGCAAGTGAAGGACAAAACTTACACAATATGAAGGGTTTAACCTCCACATGCCCAAACTCTGCTTGTCCAATACTGGACACTGAGGTCCAGAATTGCATGTGTTTCAGCAGCAGGTCCTCGTGAAAATTTAGAGTGTCAAAGCCTTCTATGATTTTCATCTGAAAAGAAAGAATCCAAGAAAAACCTATTTATTTTAGTTAAATCTAAGAAAACACTTAGCTGAAATGCATGTATAACACTTATACATATATATATTTTTTCAATATTATTGATACCTATAACTGAAAACAATGTGGTCGTTGTTTCCAACAAAATCACACGAGCTGATGCCGAAACCCCACAATAGTGTTGTAAATTCAGTTCAATTGTGTGAGCAAAATACAGTTACGACACTGTTAGAAAAGCTCAAGAGTTGAAAACTGCTTACCAATTTATAAATGTTCCAAAATCTACTCCCTCTGAGTAACAAAAAACAGTTCTCCTGCAAGTTGAATGCTTTAGATGAACTATAAGGTTAGTAGCCACAATATTGTACAAGAAAAATATCGTTATTGACTACCGTCACGGCACAACTCGACAATAGCACCTTGCCCAAGCCATCGGGACACTTCCTAGCAAATCCTCCCAATGGATCCACCACCTGTGCCTACTCAATATTGTGTTAAACATATGGCTAGAAGCTTTAAACCAGCGAGTATCCAAAGTATCTTCAAAGATGCTCATCACCTCCAATCGCCCAGCCAAAGAACAGCTGCTGCCTCCCATCTTCCTGTCAATTGCAGGCTCTATCTAATCTGTAATTTGTAATCTGTATAAATATATATAATAGACCTAGAGAAAAAAAGCAAAGCATATTGAAATCAGAATAAACAGACATATCAGAGGCTACTACCAACCTCGTGTGTTGGCGCTCATCTACCTGAGAGGATGACAACAACAGCAGGGGAAGCGAGCAGTCACGCAGGCTGCTCAGACTGAATTTGCACACACACGCCATGGGTTTGAGCCGGTGAAGTTGGTGCCACTGAATTTGTCTGACAAAAATTACAGGCAATGGATCCATTAGAAGATGCGGCTAGCTAACCTTGTTGCATATCTGAAAACAAATTAAGAAAAAACTCGTGGAATTAAAAATCAAGGCAAGATGCATATCATAGAGACCTAGGATATGAAATCTCACGGGGAAAAGAAGGGGCCGCTGCACCACCACCGGGAGGCTCCGTCTACGCCGGCCGGCAGCACCGCTGCTGGGAGGCGTTGTTCCCGGCGTTCTTGCCACACCACCGCCAAGAGACGCGTCGTCCGCGCAGGGATGGGGAGGAGTCGCAGCTGCCACCGCTAGTCGGGCGCGCGTGCGCGTCCGCAACCCCAGCGGCGCCCATGGTGGTTCCCAACGTAGGCCGGCCCTGGTGGCGCCCCTCCGTGCCGGCGCGGCTCCCTGACGACGCGGGGGTGCTACACAACGACGGGAGGCAGCGTCAGAGAGGAGGATGTGCAGGTGCTGCAGACGACTGGAGACAGCAGAGGAGGACGGGGAGGGAAGCGAGACTGGTTCCTACCTCACTCGTCGTCGTGAAGCTCGCCGGCTCGCCGTGGAAGACGGAGACCGAGGGTGGAACCAGTGCGGCGGCAACCACGAAAGCCGAGTCCACCGCGCCGCCGTGTCCGCCGAGTCCACCGCGCCGCCGCGTCCGCCGAGTCCACAGTACCGCCGTGACCACCGCACAGTCCGCCTGACGCGCCACTGCCCCACACGCCGGCGAGCGCGCACTGGCGGCGGCGGTCCGACGAGCGGTGGTAGAGTCCCCGTCGATACGCGCCCTGGCCTCGCGTTAGGAGAGTCCCGGCCTTCTTTTTTTTTTTTGGGGGGGGAATCGATTCATTCATTCACTCCGTATTGGGTACCGGGAATACCGTATCGGCGAGCGGAAGGGTCGGCGCGGGGCCCGCTTCGCGTGGAGGACGCCGTGCGGAGGAGTGTGGGTGATGAGTTTGATCCGAGCGTTTTTGGCCGTTGGATATAGGTGAGTGAGAGAAAGATGAGGTTAGAGTCAATCTCCTCCCTTAATTTCGAAAAATTAGACATTGTTGTGTGCAATTAGCTGGGTGTACTTAGTTTAGATTAGGAGAGATAATGACTGTGGGGGACACTTTAGTGTGTGGCTTTAGGAATGTTTTTTTGGTGCATTATATGTAGTAGAGATATATAAGGTATTGCTAGGGATAGGCTATATAATCCTATCAAATTGCAAGTCTATCTTTGTAACTAACTATCCCCGAAGGACCCCAACCACGAACCCCCCGACCCGCCTGGCTCCGTCGTCGACCCCTGGCCGCCACCACCCGCTCCCTCTAGATCCCCTCTATCCCCAGCCTCTCCTTTTCATTAACGCCTTGATCCGCATCCTCCGTCGCCTAATCTACCCGACGGTGGGTTTCTTTCCAGTGCTAACCAAGGCTCCGGTGAGATCCCAGCGTCCGAGACTCCGGTGGCCGAGCCCGGTTCACCGCCACCCTCATTGTCTGTGGGTTCCGAGGAGGGCTACCCGCGCAACCCCTGGCCGTGCACGTCTGCGGGAGGCCGCGGAGATAGTGGTCGAGCCGCCGCCTCTGTGCAGCTGCCGCCCTCCACCACGAGAGCTGTTTCCCCAACTTGAGCAGCGGCGACCCAGGCCACCTGCCATGTGCCCGCGTCGTCGGGTGGCGCCCCCGCACCACCTCCATCGCTGGGAGTAGAGGAAGTGGCGTGTCTGCCGTGTCAGCTCCATCCACGCGGCTGCGGTCTACCCACGCTGCTATCGTCGACCCTGCGGCATCATCGTTGGGCTCGACGCTGGTCTGTGGGGGGTGCTTATCTCCCGCCGCCGAGCACAGCAGCGGCCCAACCCAAATCGCGGCTGATGGAGGACATCGCCGAGTCAGCCTCTAGGACCTCCACGTCGCCGAGTCGGCCTTCGCTGACATCGGGGCCCGACGTCATGCACCCATCCGCCCCTAGCTCATCGCCCTCCTCCTCATCCCCTGGAGATAGCTTAATGGGCGTCGCCGTCGCATCTGGGGCCGCCACGGCCGGGCCTCCTCTGGGGTCTGCCGCCATGGCCACAGCTGCAGCCCGGTTGATGGCGGAGCTCGTCACGTCACCGTCAAGGACGCCTCTGACGACGACGTAGATCCTAGCTTGGCCTTCTTTCCCTCCTCCACCGGCAGGCCTAAGCACAAGCGCTGGTGTGAGACTACCTCAAATGAGGAGGAGGTGCACTTCCTCCAGGCCACGCGTCGTGCGGCCTCGCCTCTAGCCCTAGCCCGTGTAGCAAGCGCCGCCGCTGGCACTACTTACCCTTCTGTGGAGGGTACAGATGGAGGCCACCACGGCGGGCTCACGTGAGTCTCTATAGTGGGAGCGCAGCAGTCATCGGCCCAATGGTCGCGGGACTCCACCGCTGTATGTCACGCGTGTACCTGCACAGCATCGCCTTGGCTCGTTTCCTGAGGAGAGAGTCCCGGTGTAGCTATGCCTAGGCCCGCGGCATAGAGCACCTCCGATGCCATCGTGTGCCCATCCTACGAGTGGGCCTCCTCGGCACCACGTTCCTCGTGTGGCCGCACCTATTGATGCTGACGGCTTCACTCTTGTTGAAAGTCGTTGGCATGGGTGCTGCCGTGCCCCGGGTCACCCTCGTTATCAGCAGCCAGTGCCGACTTCGCTCGTTGATCTCTTCTTCAACTACCTGGCGAGGGGTCACATCGCCGCCCAGTGCACCTCCTCGTCCCGCTGTCTCATGTGCCTTAGTACGAGGCACCGGGCGAGGGACTGCATGCTTCGCCATCGTCGTCTGTCCCGGCTCGCTCCCGCGGACCGCGCGCAGGAACCCCCTAGGCGCTTCCTTTGCCATGGCGTCGATGCCGGTGGTGGGGGCTAGGAGGCTAAACCACACACGACCCCTATCGTCTTCGGACAGATTCTTTGTTCGGCTCCTTTGACCGTCGTGGGTCGCGGCCCTCCTCGCACACGCCACTCGGTGGCTTGGACGGTGCCACCAAGGGGGCTATGGAGGGTGCCAATGGCGTCCGTCGTCGATGCCGGCGACGCTGGAGCAAGCGGCCAGAGGGGGTCAACATCACCAAGACCCATGGCTACGTCGACAACACCGCCACCGCCACCGACCCACTAGCACTCGAGCTGTGTGAGGGTGCGGGGCCGCCCATATGGGTGGACCCGATGCTTGATGAGCTCGCTGCATCCCTCGTCGCACGCCCGTCTACCCTGGCCGCTGCCTCTCAGCAGGCCCGGGTAGGACTGTTAGAATCCTTGTCCCCGCCACGGATGACCCGGCTCTACTTTGTGGCCGACGAGGCGTCCGGGGAGGTTGGTGAGGACGCCGCGGCAGTGGACACTCCACTGGTGGCTATCCCTGCTGCTAAGACGCTGGGGACGGATGGGGGGGACGCAGCGGCAGCAGACGTCGGGGTCTAAATTCCACTGCGCGCGACGGCTACCACAACACCTGTAGCTCGTATGCCTGTTGCCGGTACGCCTACAGTGGCCTCGGTGACAACGTTCATCGACTCCTTGAGGCTGCACTTGGAGGAGCCTCTGATCAAGACTACACCTCGGGCCTAGACCGCTAGGACCCACGACGACGACTGGGTCCCATGTCGCAGCGTCCGCCTGGCCGCCAAATCAGCCTTCCGTGACCCGAATCCGGAGAAGCAGGCGAAGCGCATCCTGCTGAACAAGTGGCGGCCTAGTTAGGTGGATTCTGATACGCCGGACCCCACAATCACTATCGAGGTCCACAAAGCATTTGCCGAGACATCCCCAACTGCAAGGGGGGAGCGATGGGTGTATTCTTCCCCTTGCGCGGCGATTGCTGGATGGGGACTTTGGCGGTGCCCGAAGGAATGCACGAGGATAGATTAGCTGTGCACGTCGAGTTAGTCACACAATTGTTTCATTCCTTAGTACAACACCCTAAGCTCCACCGTTCAAGCTGGTGATTATTGTTAGTGTTCAACCCGTGTGGCTTATGGTAGCTCGCTGTTAAGCCAACTGGGCAGTGTATTTTTATTCCTACTTCTCTTAATGAAGCACGTGCAACGCACGATTTCGAAAAAAAAAACTAACTACCCCCAGAGTCCTAGTCAGACGGCATCACAAGTAGCACAAGCATTGGTAGGGATAAACTATAAGTAAATATATTAATGGCTGAGTTTCAAGCAGACACTACAACTGAGTGACGGCTTCAACTCATCAGGCCCTTGTAATCGCCACCAACTGTTTGCCAACATTTCTCCCGGAGAACAACCCAATCAGAGCCGACGGTGCCCTATCAATGCCCTCCACGACATCTTCCACGACGGCAACCTTCCCCTCCTTGATGTACCCAGCCATCTCCTCTTCGAACCTCGAGTACACATGGAAGTAGTCAAGAACCCTGAACCCCCTCCACCCTGATGACCTTGGTGACGACGCAGTACAGGTTGCGGAGGCCGTCGGGCTCCTCCAGGTTGTACTGCGAGATCATCCCGCAGACGGCGACCCTCCCGCCGAGGCGCATGTGCAGCAGCGCGGCGTCCAGCGTCGCACCGCCCACATTGTCGAAGTAGATGTCGATGCTATCGGGGAGGCACAGCTTCAGCGCGGCGCCGAGGTCGGTCTCGGACTTGTAGTTGAACGCATCGTCGTAGCCGAACTTGGTCTTGAGGAGGCTGACCTTCTCGTCGGAGCCAGCGCTGCCGACCACGTAGCAACTGGCGATCTTTGCCAGCTGCCCGACGACCTGCCCGGCCGACGGCGCCCAACGCTGCTGAGACGAACACAAAGTCGCCTTTCTTAGGCCAGCCTACCTGGGTAAACCAAGCGTACGCAGCGAGCGAGTTATGCCTGCACAAGGTAGGTCGTGGTAGTTTCATATCGTCAGCCAGTTACCCGTAGATGTTAACAGGAAAATGATGGAGAAAAATTTGGAGAACAAGAAAAAAAGCATGGATGGGGTAGTTTGTAGTCATGAGCTCAATTGCTGACCAAGAACGCCCGTGTAGTAGGAGAGCGGCAGCTCGGTGTGGTTGATCTTGTTCTGGGATTCCGGCTGAGTGATGAGTGTGTACTCCTCCCATCCACTCATTCCCCAGACAAGGTCGCCGGCGGTGAACTCCTTGTGCGTTGAGTCGATCACCTTACCCACACCGAAGTTCACCAAGGCCTGATTAACAAATCACATATTCACATGTCACACAGATTTATTCAACTATTATTCTAATTCAAAGCTCCAATGGCATTTAGGCTTAGCACACGTGACGTGACAATTTACCGGCACGGCTGATCGAATTTAGAAGCTTACCTCTCCGATCACATAGTCCGGGGCCGGCTCTGTAGCACCGCCATCATCGTGCTTGCTTATGCGCCTACGCATCCAGGGGTTGCAGGACAAGTAGAGGTTCTTGAGCAGCACGGCGGTCAGCACCGCCGGCACACACAGCGTGGCAGTGTCTTCCATGATTTCCATATCCTCTTCGGTGGGGAATCCGGTGACGCGCCGCCTCAGAACCACCTTCTTGTTCAGCACAAGCACCTCCTTCTCACTGCTGCCAGCCTCGATCTATCAAATAGATGGCTACTATACACTGCCAACTGTGACATCTGTTTGGCTTCCTCGTATGGTTTTATAGACGGGCAATTGCGACATCTGTCCTGGGGGAATGGTTTTTAAAACTGCAAGTATATCCATGACACCAGGTCTTGTGAGGAAGATAGGGACTGGATAATCAGTCGTGTAGTGGAATTTGTTGGTGATGTACTATAGTATATGTGATCCTCTGTGTGAACTGATCGTGACTGATGGCTGCGCTGACTCTACATCGTACATCAGGTAGCAGCCTGTGATTTTGTAAATTGCAACTTGCAAGTATGCGTAATCCATGACACCAGGTCTGGAAAATACGGACTGGATATATTCAGTAAAATGGTGCTGGTAGTGAACTTGTCAATGGTGACTGACTGACTTCACAGCAACAACTTCTTAGTGCAGCAGCCTGCATCCTAGTATAGACTATAGAGCCACTACTACCGAAATCATTAACTGCAGCGGGCTCTTTGGGTTTACCGCAGCGAGCAAACGCGTCCGTTGCGGTGGAAGGGTCAGAGTAAATCGTGACTCCACCACCGCGGGTGCCAGTGCCCACTGCGGTAAATCTATTTACCACGGCGGGCACGTAAGGATGCCCACCTCGACGTTGAAAAAAAATAAAAAATAAAAAAGTCTATGAGCCCACTAGCGAGCCCGTTTCTGAACCCACCGGCGAGCCCATTTCTGAGCCCATAGGCGAGCCCGTTCCGCAGGCCGAAAAACCCTAGCGCCGCTGGATCCATGCGTATCCTCGCTTGATCCATGCGCGAATAGCCGTCTCCTTGCTGGATCCGCGTGCGGACGGCTGTCTCCTCACCGGATCAGGGCGCGGCCGGACAACTCCTCGCCGGATATGGCCTGCCCAGTGAGGAACATCAAGAGGGAAAGAGAGAGGAAGACGCGAAGAGGCGTACCTTCACCGGATCTAGCGTCCGCGCCCCTGTATCCGCTCCACGAGCTCCGGAAGACGGCCGCCGGGAAGAACCCAGGCGCCGCCAGGAGACGGGCGTGTTGTCGCAGCCACCACGCGCGGCCCTCGCTCATGCACCGGCTTCCGTAGCCGCCGTGGTCGGTCCGTCGTCGCCAGGAGAGGGAACGGCCGGGGGAGGGCACCGCTCGGCTGAGGGACGAAGTGCCGGCGGCCACCGGCGCTGCTCGGCTCGGGGAAGAGGGAGGCGAGTGGAGACAGAGTGAGATGGAGACCGGAGTGGGAGAGGGAGAGAGAGGCGAGTGGAGATGGAGACCGCGGCGCACGGTGGACAGGGAGACCGTGGCACGCGGCGTGTCGGGCCAGAGGGAGAGGCCGAGTGGAGAGGAAATGAGTGAACCTAAAACCTAGAGTCCTGTATTTATATGATGAAGGCTATCGGGCCTTGCTGGGCCGCCTTTGGGCCTCGATCTTTTTCGAAGCGAGCATTATAACCTGCCCGCCACGATAAATCTATTTACCGTGGCGGGCTTCTTAAGACGCCCACCGCGAAAAATAGGTATTTTCCATGGCAGGCGTCTTAAGACGTCCGCCATGGTAAATCGATTTACCGTGGCGGGCAAAAGTGCCCGTCATGGTAAATAAAAAATGTCCGCCTCCGTTAATCGCTCGATTTACCATGGCGGGTAAAAAATGCGCCCGCTACAGAGGCCGCTGGGCGACGTCGCAGTTAATCAATCCTGTAGTAGTGAGCGCTGTAGTAGAATTTGTTGGTAGTATACGTATTATGCCATTTCATCAACATCAACTGCCTGATAAGCCAGCTGATGCTGTTTTGTTGCGAAAGAAAAACACTGTACCATGGCTGATATGCAGGACAATCAATAATGTAGTGAAATTGTTGCTATTACACTTAGAATTTAATTAGTTTGCCTAGCTTTATAATAGAACTACGCTGTCGATGAACCCCAATTCCATTTGAACCCTTTTTTGAGAAATTCATTTCCAATAATTAAGGATTCTTTTTTTGAGAATTACGCTGTCGGGTGGGCGTTGGCCGGTGGGGGCCTTCCTAAAAAAATTACTATTATTTCGGGTTTTTCATTTTGAAATTTGCCGAATATCGGGCACTCGACAAAAACTTTACTAAGTGCCCGATAAAAAGCACTCGGCAAAGAGCTCTTTGCCGACAGTTTTTTTGCCGAGTGTGACACTCGCCAAAGTGTTTGCCAAATGTGTTCTGGGCTTTGCCAAGTGCCTTAGGCACTCGGTAAAGCCTCTATTTCCGATAGTGAGTGCCGCAAACAATATACAATCAACTAGCAATGTGATAAAAATAAAGTAGTAGACACACAATAATAACTCGAAAAATTAACAGCATGACTACAAGCAATGTAACACTAGCAACATAAACAAATACGATTCAAATAAATCCAAGTAGAGCACCAACAGATATGTAGAAAAATAGCACTAGTTTTATATTTTTTCAAATTTAATATAAACTAGTTGTGAAATTATTAGATATTAAACTAGATTTTATTAGTTTCAAAAAATGGAAAGGCAATGTTTGGAACCAGCTAGCTAGAGAATCAAATGTGTTCGGTTACAATAGTTGAAGGGTGTTTGGTATCCCTTTTGATAGTTGGAGATTAAAAACGGAACTGCTATGCAAGACTCAGGCTGAAAAATGAAGTTTACCCTTAAACCTAGCACTAAAGAGCAGAAGTTCGAATCCGCAAACAGTGTTCTTCTGTCTTGGAAGAGGACATATATATACCAATCTCACAAAGCTGACGAGAATCCAGCAGTGCTCACGCATGCCATCATCTTTTCTTTGCTTGTCCGAGTAACTGAGGCATCTTTCTCTAGTGTTTTTGGTTCTATATAAAAGGTCTTCACCAAGGGGACACTTGTTTATTGGCTGCGTTGATGTAAATTCCTATAGAGTTGTTTGACAGGTACGTTATCTAATCCACGACCAATGCAAACTCCCTTTGAAGGCCATGTTTAGATTCCAAAATTTGGAATCAAACTTTGCATAGTAAGTGTCACGTCACACTGTAGCAATTTTGTTTTTATTTGGTAATAATTGTCCAAACATTGATTAATTAGGCTTAAAATGTTCGTCTCGTAAAGTACAACAAAACTATGCAATTAGTTTTTTTATTTCATCTATATTTAGTACTCCATATATATGCCGACATTTTGATGTGACGGGGAATAGAAATTCTGCATAGTGAATTTGGTGGCCAAATTTTGGAATCTAAACAAGGCCGAAGTTATCGGGCGCATTTGGCCCATGTGTGGGCTCCCCACAAGTAATAAATTCAAGACAATTCCCTGAGCTCTTCAGCTTTGTCAGAAAACCAAAAAGCTCCATCAGGTTCTAGCTTGACAAGGACATCAGCACCATATTTTCTCGACCTCTATCCCCTCAAGCTACTAGACAGCTTGATGATCTCAATGACACAATCACCACTTCCGGTTGGGACACAGATACAGAGGACAAATGGACATACTCCTGGGGGGTGACTGCTACTCCCCCTCCAAAGCTTACAAGAAATTGACCAAGCTGCAGGGGCAATGCTCTCCACTCTTCAAATGGTTGTGGGCATCAGGGAACTTGGGCAAACATAAAATATTTTTCTGGCTGCTGCTCATCGACAGACTTAATACCAGAAACCTGCTCAAGAGGAAAAAAAGACAACTCAATGACTACAGCTGTGTGCTTTGCAACAACAATGTGGAAGAAACCTCCTTCCATCTCTTCTTCTCCTGCCCCTTCAGCACAGCCTGCTGGAACTCCATTGGCATCTCTTGGGATACCAGCCTGGACCCCCTGGATATGGTGTGTCAAGCCAGAAACAACTTTGGAAACATAATCTTCAGAGAGTTGGTGATCACAGCTGCCTGGATAATCTGGACGACGAGAAATGGTATCATTTTTGATGGAAAAACACATAATCTCAATCAATGGAAGAGAAACTTCAAAGAAGAGCTTGGTTTGGTTTGCATCAAAGCCAAGAAGAAAATCAGGGACAAACTCATTGCGTGGTGTGAGAATTTTACCTAAATGTACTCTTCTTTTCTTTTGGACCATGGTGGTCTTGTATTTTTGGCCTTCCTTTTGTACTTGCTTTCGTTGTACCTTCTCCTTTTAATTGAAATACAAAAAAATAGGTAGGGGACTCCCCTGCTGACTTTCTCAAAAAAAAAAAAAAAAAAAAAAAAAATCAAGACAACCCCGAAGCTGTAGACATCCGGTTTGGGCGTCTATACTTCGGAGCTACATATATACCCTAAGGTCGTTTCCAACATGACGATTTGTGCTAGCTATTTGAGTGCTGACTAGGCAAAGAATCTGACGTGGAGGAGAAAGAAGGCTGAAAAGTGAAGTCACTAGCGCTTGTGTGCTTGCTTACTCTCTCCATTCGGGAATAGAGTGTATTGTGGTCTTTTGGGAGGTGTCCCAAATATAATGCATTTGGAGAATAAGAAGATAATATCTTACTATTACTAATTAGAGGCTCCAACGGAGGCACCACGTTAACTCTCACTAGATGCGCTAGAAAAAAGATAAATCATAAAAACTCTCTCAAAAATCATAAACATCTGACCTTTAATTTTGTAGACTCTAATCATCATCTTTGATAATAGCCATTGGATCTATTATAATTTATTAAAGAAATTACCCACCTCTGCCATTATGAAAAACACTTAAAGTAAACTCCCTAATTTTGCATATAAATTACCCACCTATGCCATTATGAAAGATAATTCCGAACAACCCCCTAGATTTGTATATAAATTACTCACATTTGTCATTATGGTTTTTTAAATAACCCCCTAAATTTGTATCTAAATTACCCACCTCTCTCAAATCTATATGTAAATACTAATATATGCTATTTGAAAAAAATAAATATTCATAATGTATGAGACATATATTTTTAAATTACAAACTTCTACAACATTGAAATTAGATTAACAATAATGCTATGTTTGACAATACATACCAAGTAAATATATATATATACATTAGGATAAATATTTATTTTTATAGCTTATAAGCATGAAAAATGTTTAATTAATAAACCACGTAGCAATAACACAACATCGGCAATTCGCTTTAAATATTATTAATATTCCCTAATAATGAATTTCATAAATTGTTTTGAATGACTTTGTAAGTTTTAACTCAAACATTATGTCATATCAATGATGATAATTTAATTTTTAGGGCTCGATATATAAATCAAACAAGTTTGGTGCTAGGGTTTAAAATGAGTTTGAACTTAATTAACACTTGGTAAACAATATTACTAAAATCTAAAATCTTTTTAATAAAAAACATTTTGAATAAAAATAAAAACACTAAAGTTTTCTACTTAACATGTGGAAAAAATATATAACTCGGCTAAAAGTCAAACGTTAAATTATAATTCATGAATTCACGAAAAGAGATACAATTTATACATCTTAACGATTAAGTTTAAATTAAATGCATGTCGTGCTAAAGAAGATAAATATTAGAAATTCTAACTAAAGTCCTTAATGGAGCCTCCATATTAATCCTCATGAGACATATTAGGAAAAATAAAAAAATTCCTAAAAATTTATCACAAAATTTGAAACACTTCACCATAAATTAGTAACCTAATCATCATCTATAATAATAACTATTGGTTCTATTAAACTTTCTAAATAATCACTCCTTTGTTGTTACATATATAAAATAATATAAAATAACTCATGACTCCATATTTAAACTACCAATATATGAAATTAAGAAACATGATCTAAAGTAGACCTAATTAAATTTGCATCTAATTACGTACATAGTCCTATTACAGCAAATAATTTATGTAACTCAACTTCATCTCTTTACTAAAAAAATTAAATATCCTCCCAAATATACATCTAAAATATAATTGATATCTCCTATTAAAATTATTTTAGTAACCATAGAGCATGTAGTTTGTACATTACCCACTTCTGTCAATACTAATATATTAAGATTCGATTAATATAAACATGCACATTGTGTCAGCATAGATGGGCCATAAATATATATGTTATGTTTCACAATAGAACATTTCCTTAACAACTCATATACTAATGATGCTAACATTTTTTTTAAAAAAATAATATTAATAACCACGACATATTTTATATAGATTGCTACTTTATCTATATTTATATATTTTAACTAAATGTTTGACACATCTATATTTGTATAACCACAATTGCACATATAATTCCTTAATAAAAATTCAATCATCTTAAGAATTATGGGAGACCATTAATGGCTACATCTTTTCTGCCTTTTAACATCACTCTAGAGTAATTCGATCATTGTAAGACAATAAAATTTAAAATTCTCATGAGGTTAGCACTGCTAATCCCATCTGAGATCTTATTTCAAGCTCTATCACTTATCTTAGGTGACATGATGTAAGTTTCAAATGATTGCATATGCTATTGTAGTATTTAGGAATATACTATACGACCTAAAATCCTTATTATAAAACAATCCAAAATGAGAGTTAGTAAGAGATACAATAATCACAAGATTTATAACTTGAGGAAAAATCTGTAGAAGTCAATATGAATAAAGTTAAAAAACAAAGTTTAGATTCATGACATAATATATATGATGCAGTAAGAGTAACCAGAGTTAATGGCAAGGTTCCAAACTAATATTAAAATATACAAGGTGACATTTATAGTAAAAATATGAGTATGCATGAAAAATATATAAGTCAGTCCCTTGCAAAAAAAAGTAATTGATAAGTTTATAATCATTAGATATAGACTTAAAAATATCTGTGTCTATTTTGTTGACAATAAAGAAAGAAAAAATATACAGTCTAATATAAGTAATCTTTATTAATAAAATATATTAACAGTACATCTTTTAAAAGTTTAGTCCATGCGAGAGTAGGGTTGATGGACTAGTTTAATTAAATAAAAGTACATGATTATTTTTTATAAGGAAGGTAACTCATATACCTGCCATATTTTGTATAAGGACTAAGAGTTCACCCTTTAATCATGCAGAATATAAATCAGATTTCAAGATATTATGAAGGTAAGTGATAGATATATGCATCTATTGCTCTCTCCCTTATTTTGTGTTAGAATGGCTAGAATGTACAGTACTTGAGGACGGAGGGAGTAGCTCGCACTCCTCCCGATAATCACTGAGTGCTTTCTATGTCTGCATTCTTGCTTTGATTTTTTTTATTCATTTCCACCTCCAGTTCAGCTGACGAAGTCGCCGGCTCTGTTGCGGACGCTCTAAGTCACCAAAATCACCGTCGTTCACAAATGTGCTGAGCTGGGTGTCAATGGCGTCGGAGTTCTCACCCCTATCCATCTAATAGGATTTGATAACAACCATTATTAGCACAATCATATCAATTCCTTGCTTCGTTCTAGAGATCTGGGTATCTTTCTTTTACCTTTTTCCTTTTCCTGTTCCCTCCATTGCTTTTGTATTTTGTATATAAAGAGGCTGCTGCGAGCGACAACTTCCTTGCGTGTGCCTATCTAGCCCCTTTTCTGATAACTCCTTGCCTCATCACCTGGATTGAGACACAATAATTCGATCCGTGTGTGCCTTGAGTACCGGAGCATCTCTTGCCGTCCATACTACATCGGCCATATTCAGCAGCCAGGTATCATCTCTTGCCTCATCCTTATTTCTTCTTACATTAAAATTTCATGGCTACTACTGCACTTGTTGTGATAAGAGTGTGTGTATGCATCATAAGTACATAGCGAGAGCTATTGTTTATCTTGTGCTACAAAAATATAAGTAAAGTTGCCCTAGAGTTTCACAGCTTAATGCAGACATCGACGTCGTATATGCGCTGACCAGTGTATAAATGGCCCAAATTTAAAGGTAAATGAACAAATTATTGTGGTTGTTCAATATACCTATTGACGCCGAAAGTTATCCGACGTCAAGCACACCACACGTGGGCCTTAGACGCCCCTGAGGTAGCCCGAAACGACCTGCAACAATGGCAACCACGCAGCGTAACCGGCAAGAACCGATCTAGAGACCGGTAAGCCGATGTAGAGCCCGTGGATGGACAGTAAAACTCCCGAACTCGCTCCCGGAAGGATCCGTCAGGGATGAGCACGTGGAGGATCTCCTAGGACCAGCGGTTGGCGCCTAGGATGCCAACGGAACTCGCGGAGAGAGCCGCCAGACAACAACTAGAGGGGTAGAGGAGAGAATTAGAGCAAAAGGAGATAGATTTGTTGTGCTTGATGATTCGATTGATAGATGGGATCAATCGACCGTGATCCTCTCATATATATAGAGGGGGTGGTCTTATCCCCGTAGGAAACATCTTCAAACCTTGTACGACAAGTTTCCCACGTCAAAACTTTCCAAAAACGCGACATGAAACGGAGTCGGTCGCGCCCGACACGCGTCGGACGCGTCCGATGCCTTTGGACGCGAGTCCGGTGCGAAGTCCGACGCTCGCTCGCGCACGCGGTACTCTCTGTACCGCGTCCGACGCGCGCCGGAGGCGTCCGACGCGCACATCCAGCGCTGTGTTGCGCACAAGCCCGCCTGTGGCGCGTCCGTCGGACGCGTCCGGCGCTTGGGCCGCGTCCGGCGCCTCAGCGTCCGGCGCCCTGGGCCGCAGCTGGACCCTACTGGAGAGCGTCCGGTGCTCGGGGCTGCCTCCGTCGCCTCTAGACTGCAGCAGGGGCAGCGTCCGATGCTCGTTCCGTGCGCCGGATTCACCCGTCTTGCCATCCATCGATGTATTGACCTCCTTAGACAATTTTGAGCGTCAACACATGCCCCTGTTTTCAGGTAAATTTGTCGATGAACTTGAAAACACTCCTTGACCTGTAACCAACTAGCAATGATACCCATCACATCGCCTAGCCAGCGACTAAGGGCGATGTATACATCGGCCATTTTTATTCTAAGGGCGATACATGTATCGGCCATTGTTTGAAAGAGCACTAGGCTTCTTGCCAAACACTTGGAAAGTATTTTTTAAGATACCTTCCGTTGATTGCCTTTTCGAGACGCTCCCTCTTCATTGTCTCTAGCACATATGAATTTCCAGGCACCACCTTGATCACTCTCAAAGGACCCTCCCAATTAGGAGACCACTTGCCAAACTGATTGCTCTTCGATCCAATAGGTAGTATGGTTTTCCACACTAAATCCCCCACTTGGAACGATTTGCTTTTCACCTTCTTGTTATAGGCTCTTGCGACACGTATCTTGTCTTTCTCAACCTCTTTAAGAGCTTGTAATCTCTTGTTGGTCACTTCATCTATGTTGTCCATTATGAGATCATGGTACACCACTGGAGATAGATCATTTTGCTTAGCAAATCTGAATACACCCAAGTTCACTTCAATGGGCAACATAGCTTCTTGTCCATAAACTAGTTCAAAAGGAGTAACTTTTGTAGCACCGTGCTTTGATATGCGATACGCCCACAAAGCTTCTGACAAGACTTCGTGCCACTTCCTTGGAGTCTCTTCAATCTTCTTCTTAATGAGCTTGATCAAGGTCTTGTTACTAGCTTCAGCTTGGCCATTAGCTTGAGCATAGTATGGAGATGAATGAACAACCTTAATCTTATATGATTCGGCAAAAGCCCTCACCTCTTTGGACACAAAAGATGATCCTTGATCTGTATGCAATGATTGAGGTATGCCGAATCTATGAATTATACTCTCTCTAAGAAATTCAATCACCTCCGTATGTATCATATTCTTCAAAGGGACTACCTCACACCATTTAGTGAAATAATCCGTAGCAACCAAGACAAATCTGTGCCCTTTTGAAGATGAGAGATGTATTTGGCCAATGAAATCAAGCCACCAACCTCTGAATGGCCACGGCTTCATGATAGGATGGAGCTCTGAAGTAGGCACCATCTGAATATTACCGAACCGTTGGCACTCTTCACATCCTTTGTAGTAGCGAAAGCAATCGGCTATCATAGTAGGCCAATAGAAACCAGCCCTTCTCAATAACCACTTCATCTTAGGAGCCGATTGATGCGTACCACAAACTCCTTTATGGACTTCTCCCATAGCCACTCTTGCTTGATCAATCCCTAAGCACTTTAGCAACAAACCATCGGCTGTACTCCTATAGAGCTCATCATGTTGCAATGTAAACTTGAACGTAAGCCGCCGGATGGTCTTGTCAACCCTAGTGTTAGGATCCTGCAAATAAGTTATCAAGGGAGTTCTCTAATCCTCCAAATCGGTACTAGGATTACTAGAATCCAAACTAGATCGATTTGGGACATCATCAATGGCATACGCCTCAGAAGAATTGGTTAATCGGACAATTACGGTTGGTTGATCCAATTCACTTGTTCCTGCACAATAAAGATTGATATCCTCATGCATCGGCTTATTTTGTATGTGAAAGTTACGCTTACCAACATCAAAGCCGGATGCTTGTTGAGCCAAAGATGTTAGCCTTTTGATTTTCATGTCTAGGAACATGTCGAATCTTAAATTCAGCAAGCTTGGAAATAAGATCAAGACAAGTATCAAGGCAAAACCGAAGTGATCCATCTAAACATTGGAATTCCCCATTAACTTGCTGCACTACTAGCAATGAATCACCATAAGCCTCAACATGCTGCACCTCCATGGAAGTTAACATGATCAATCCGAATAGTAAAGCTTGATATTCAGCTTGATTGTTAGTGCAATGAAAATCTAATCGGCTAGACATCTCGGTCACAAGGCCACAAGGAGAAATTAAAACAATGCCAACGCCTTGACCGTTGCTGCATACCGATCCATCAAAGTACAATTTCCATGGAGTAATAGTAATGTAATTGATCTCATCATCAAGATTTATACTATGCTCAACAATAAAATCAGCAAGTACTTGGCCTTTGATTGCTCGCAATGGCTCAAAGACCAAATCTTATTCAATTAAAGAGTATGCCCACTTGCCTAACCTCCCACTGAGGATTGGCCGATGCAACATGTGTTTAATAACATCGGCCTGTCATGCTACAACACATGTACTTGACAGCAAATAATGTCTCATCTTTTGACATGCAAAGTACTGTGATAAGCATAATTTCTCAATATGGGCATACCTTGTCTGGGGATCAAGAAGATGACGACCAAGATAAGCGATCACATACTCCTTCCTGTTGACGGTTGTTAACTCCTATTTTTAATCGTCAACAAATAGCTAAAAAGGGCATAATTGTAATATCACCATAGACTTAGGGGTTTAACCGACAAATTTCCACGAGTTTTGGTGAATATCTATTTCTCGCAGGGGGTTATCCGAAAAGAGCCAAAAAGGGCCCACATGTCATGTTTACATAGAGACAAAGGAGGAGGGCCCACATGTCATGTTTACATAGAGACAAAGGAGGATGGCCCACATGTCATGTTTACATAGAGACAAAGCAAGAGGGCCCACCTGTCATAGAGGCTAAGGTGGCGCCCCCTCCTCTAGCCAATAGGAGACAGTCTCCTGGATTGATGACATGGCACCTCACGCGGATCGATGACATGGCGCTTCACGCGGATCGATGACGTGGCGACTCCCCCCAGGGCTATATAAGGAGGGCGCCCCCCCTCTAGTTTTCCATCATTATTCTTCTACAGATCCAAAGCTAGGGTTTCATCCTCCATCCAAGTAGAAGAGGGTCCCTCTAGTTCATCTAGATCTAGCTCTAGTTCATCTAGTTCTAGTTCTAGTTCGTCTAGTTGTATCTAGAAAATAGGGAGAGAGAGGAGGAGAGAGCTGAGGAGGAGCCGGATCTGTCGGATCTTCCTCAACATTGTACTTTTACAAAGATCTAGTTCGTCTTCCAAATGCTACTCTCCAGGTTCTACAATTATTATTTCAAAGTTCGTTCTTTATTTAATTCTTACTTTATTTTATTTACTTGAACTCGCTTGTATTTGAGTGCTCTAGTTATTCTCGAGGTAATTAGAGTAGTAAACGCTAGTTTAGACATGGTGTCTAGGCTATAGTTTACCCGAGTTTGCGCCCAATCCCACGGATAGTTGTGGTAGCCCCGAGGTGACAGCTCTGTCGGGCCTTTGTATTCCACCACGTTCGGGTTGGTGTTTCGTAGAGCTTTTTGGCAGCCTTCCCCGACTACTTTATTCCCAATCTCTTTCGAGAGTCGGAAAGGTACTGTTGCTCCATAGTAAGTAGAGTGTAGTAAGCCTGATTTTGATCACCCAATCAACTTAGAAAACACTATAAGGTTCCTCTCCACCCACCAAAAACATATATATCGTTCTTTTCTTACCTTTATCCTTGGACGACCTTGATTCTCTAGTACACTTCACGTTCCCCGTGGAAATCGATACTCTGGAATACTCCCGGGTGAAAGCTACATCGTACTCCGTGCGCTTGTGGATTTATCTGCTTACGCTAAGAAGTGTCAACAAGCTTTCTGGCGCCGTTGCCGGGGAACGGTAGCTGTGCTAGTTTCGAGCCAAGTCGTCCGTGTATCCTTTTTCATTCTTTTACCACCATTCTCACCTCACCACAAACATCAACCACCATTTACCACATGGATTTCACTCCTATCTTTAAATTCTTTGCTCCAAGGGGTGACTTGTTGGAGCCTTCACCATCATCAGACCCTATTCTTACGGATGCCTATGAGCTTCCCCCGCTTACATAGACATGATTAGGGAGTTATCCTTCTCTCGGATTAGCAAACGAAGATCCGTACACCCACCTTAGGGAATTTGAGCAGTTGTGTTCTTG
Organism: Themeda triandra; assembly: GCA_018135685.1. Classification (NCBI taxonomy): domain Eukaryota; kingdom Viridiplantae; phylum Streptophyta; class Magnoliopsida; order Poales; family Poaceae; genus Themeda; species Themeda triandra. Next base: position 43,101 of record JAENPR010001387.1, on the reverse strand, counting down.
TCGAATTATTGCCGGCATGACACAAGATACCCTTAAATGGAAATTATTTCCGTTCTCCCTAATGGGAAGAGCAAAAAAGTGGCATGCTCATTCCGTAAAAGGTGCAAATGGAAATTGGGTTGAACTTCGAGATAATTTTTGTCTCGCATTCTTCCCTCTTTATAAAATTGCTGACCTTAGACTAGAAGTTCTTAATTTCAAACAAAAAGAGAAGGAGACCCTAGGAGCAGCTTGGGCAAGATTCTCATGCCTTACCAATTCTGGTCCAAACCTTGCCTTGCCTGACCATGTCCTACACTATCACTTTTATCGTGGTCTTAACAAGGAAGCCTCAACATCTTGACATTGCTTCGGGAGGTTCATTCTCACATAAACTCATTAGTGAAGGGAAAGCTATCCTAGAGAAAATCCTTGAAAACACCCCCTACACCGGCATTTATGATGAGTTTCCCGAAGAAGAAACTGAAGTCGAGCCAAACCTTGATCAACAAGAGGAGATCCTTGCAACCGAATCTAAAATTCCTTTAGATTCTTCTAATGATTTAGTTGCCAAAGAATCTCCCACTATGGGAACACAACCCACATTGGAAGTCGATGAGCCCCATCCTTCCACATTCCTCTCAGAAATCGAGGTAGATCTTTTTGAAGATTTTGGTAATGCCTCAAAATTTCTAGTCCAAGTAAAACCTCTGGTGCACTCTGTGCCATTTGAGGATAATGATGGTCCACCTAATGATCCCTTCTTAATGGAACACATTAAAGGACTTTCGGCCATTATGAGCTGTGAGTGGTTGGCAGAAACGGAGTTATCCACAGAGGTAGCCCGTATCACTACACCCTCAGAGACTTTTAGTTGCAACCTTAAGGGGACCACCATAAAGGCTTATTATAGTCCTACCATTGGGATGAACATTGTCTCTAAGGCTTTTGCCGAAGAACTTTGCCCCAACGAATCCTTGATCCCATCTCATAAGCTTTTAAGAACTCCATCTGGGGTTACTTTAGAAAGTTATGGGGTCATGAGGTCTATCCCCTTGCGCTTAAGAGGCTCTGAGTACCGTCTAGACTTTCATATCTATGACATCTTAGACATATTCGTCTTGATTGGTGTACCTATAGGGACACTCTTTCAAGAGCGACCAAAACAATGTCTCTTGAATTTAAAGTTGGGAAACTCTACTATCGATGTTTCACTTGCACGCTCACATAATGCGATAGTAGAACCCAAACCCGAAGAAGACCCTATTGAGGAAGTCTTAATGGCATCTCTAGAAGACTTGGCCCAGCCAAAATTTGATATTGAACATTTCATTGAAGAAGAGGAAGAGCTAGCAGAACCTATTGAGCTAGACCTCTTTGAGTGGCCTCCACGACCCTTGATTGAGCTAAAACCTCTTCCTCTTGGCTTGAAATATGTCTTTCTTAATGATAATCCAGAAACTCCTGTTATTATAAGTGACAAGCTTTCCCAAGAAGAAACCCGTAGGCTTGTCACTGTCCTAGAAAGACATAGATCGGCCATAGGCTACTCACTCCATGACCTCAAGGGGATCAGTCCTGCACTATGCACACATCGTATTCCTACAGATCCTAACATCTCACCATCAAGGGAACACCAACGCAGGCTTAATAATGCAATGCGAGAGGTTGTTCACAAAGAGGTCCTTAAGCTTTTGCACGCCGGGATTATTTATCCCGTACCACATAGTGAGTGGGTTAGCCCTGTCCAAGTTGTACCAAAGAAAGGGGAATGACGGTTGTTAGAAATGAGAAGAATGAACTCATTCCTCGACGCCGTCACGGGTGGCGAATGTGCATAGACTACCGGAAACTTAACAAGGCTACAAAGAAAGACCACTTTCCGTTACCCTTCATCGATGAGATGTTGGAACGGCTTGCAAAGCATTCTTTCTTTTGTTTCCTTGATGGGTATTCCGGTTATCACCAAATCCCGATCCACCCTGATGACCAAAATAAGACTACTTTCACATGCCCGTATGGAACTTTCGCATACCGATGAATGTCGTTCAGACTATGTAATGCTCCAGCTTCTTTCCAACGGTGCATGATGTCTATTTTCTCCGACATGATCGAGAAAATCATGGAGGTGTTCATGGATGACTTTACCATCTATGGCACAACCTTTGATGATTGTCTCGGAGAATCTAGACAAAGTCTTACAACGATGTGAAGAAAAGTACTTAGTCCCGAACTAGGAAAAATGTCATTTTATGGTTCGGGAAGGAATAGTACTAGGACACAAGGTGTCCGAACGTGGGATAGAAGTGGACAAAGCAAAGATCGAAGTTATTGAACAACTTCCACCTCCCACAAATGTGAAAGGAATCCGAAGCTTTCTAGGCCATGCGGGGTTCTATAGGCGATTTATCAAAAACTTTTCTCAAATCACTAGACCCCTCACTAGACTATTAGCTAAGGATGCACCTTTCATCTTTGACAATGAGTGCTATGAATCGTTCCAAACCCTCAAACAAGCACTCATTTCAGCTCCAATCATCCAGCCACCTGATTGGACGCTGCCTTTCGAGATCATGTGTGATGCTAGCGACTTTGCTGTTGGTGCCGTTCTCGGCCAAACAAAGGATAAAAAGCACTATGCTATATCCTATGCTAGCAAAACCTTGATCGGGCCACAACTCAATTATGCCACCACCGAAAAAGAGTTGTTGGCAGTTGTCTTTGCAATAGACAAGTTTAGATCTTACTTAGTTGGAGCAAAGGTAATCATTTATTCGAGATCATGCCGCACTTAAATACCCGCTCACTAAGAAAGATGCTAAACCTCGGTTGATCCGCTGGATTCTTTTACTCCAAGAATTTGACATAGAAATAAGAGATAAGAAAGGAGTAGAGAATTCAAAGTAGCCGATCACTTGTCTAGGCTCCGAGATAGGGAAACACACGAGTTGCCCATTAACGATTATCTAAGGGACGACACACTCCTCGCGGTATCACACTCCAACCCTTGGTATGCGGATATTGTGAATTATTTGGTTGCGTGGTTATGTCCCACCAGGAGGAGATAAGAGAAAGCTTAAATATGAAGCTCGATGCCACTTATGGGATGACCCATATCTCTATCGACTCGTTCGGATGGATTATTACGGAGATGTGTCCCGATGGATGACGCGATGAAAATCATAGAGAGATGTCATGCATCACCCTATGGAGGACATTATGGAGCGTTCCGTACGCATGCGAAGATCCGGCAAAGCGGATTCTTCGGCCCACGATGTATCAAGATACAAAGGAGTTTGTTAGAAGATGTGCCGGATGTCGAAACATGGAAACATCAATGCTCGGAATGCAATGCCACTCCAAACAACCTACAAGTAGAGTTGTTTGATGTCCGGGAATCGACTACATGGGACCATTCCAAAATGCTGGAGATGCCGAGTACATCTTAGTGGCAGTTGACTATGTGTCCAAGTGGGTAGAAGCAATACCATGTCGAGCTGCGATTCTAAGCATGCCAAGAAGATGTTCCATGAAGTCATATTCCCAAGATTTGGCACACCAAGAATGGTCATAAGTGATGGAGGATCACATTTCATTGATAAGAGCTTCAAACAATTCCCGACGAGAATATGGAGTTAAGCATAATGTTGCAACTCCATACCACCCCCAAACAAGTGGTCAAGCGGAAACATCAAATAAGCAAATCAAGAATATCCTACGAAGACCGTGGATGAAATGGGAAAGAAATGGAAGTACAAGCTTCATGATGCACTATGGGCATACCGGATCGCATACAAAACACCCATAGGCATGTCACCTTATCAGCTAGTATATGGGAAGACATGCCACTTGCCTGTTGAATTGGAATTTAGAGCTCACTGGGCAATCAAGAAATGGAACATGGATCTCCATCTAGCTGGCAAGAATCGTCAGATGCAAATATCTGAGCTCGAAGAGTGGAGAGAAAAGGCTTATCACAGCTCCAAGATTTACAAAGAAAGAACCAAAAGGTGGCATGACAAGAGAATCAAGCACAAGGAGTTCAAGCCCGGAGACAAAGTCCTATTATTCAACTCAAGAGTGAAGCTCTTCGGTCATGGAAAACTTAGAAGCAAATAGGAAGGACCATTCAAGGTGATTGAAGTTGCATCTCATGGTGCCATCACACTTCAGATGATATAGGTAATACATTTAAGGTAAATGGTCAACGTTTGAAAGTTTTTCTTGAACCTAAAAACATAGAAGAAATTGATGTGATTGAATTCTTGCAATTTAAAGATCCAATATAAAAACCCCGTCGTACATGCTCTAGACAACTAAGGCCTAACACTTAATCAGTTCCACAAGTTTTGTTGTCTATTTGAGTTGTGCAGGATTTGGAAGTCGAACATACAAATCACAAGAGTGAGAGATTGTGCCAACATCCAGCTTGGGGGAGAGCACCCCGTGTATCTAGCTAAGTCTTTCTTGATCCCTTCTTATATATTTTAATTTGCTTGCTATATATATTTAGTTCGTATAATGTTTAAGTTTGTTAAATAAAAGGAGGGTGTACAAGTTTTTGACTGCTAAAATAGCTCCCTAGAATAAACTCTTTGGAAATGATGAATAGTTGCTCTGCCGTAATTCCTTTCAAGTACCTGTTTTCAACCTAGAACTCTCCCAAGTTTTGGACACACTGTTTTGATCTAAGATTTGCTCTGAACTTGAAACTTGTGGGTAGCAAATGCTTTATCTAAGTCTAGGTAGTTGAAGGGTATGATATGGGAAGGTCTGAGCTGCTGTATATCTTGTTCTAAGTGATACTAGAGTTCGGAGAATTTATCTTTTGAAAATTCAAAATGTTGCATGATGAGTTCCCGTATGACGAGAGTTTAAATTCCTACCACACCATATATACATGCTTGCTAGACTAGGAAGTCCACTTATACTTACTTATGCCTTGAGTGTGGTCGATTATGTTGACCCTTAGAAACTCGTCATACAGTTAAAGTTAAGATCACACACACGTACACCATGCACCCCTCGCTACTTCTACCCTGGAAGTATGCGCCACCATATTCATTCATTTAGACACATCCCAAAATTGTTCTACTCCTACACTGGGAGTGAGCATCAAAAATATCCCTTCATCCATTGCTAGCCCCTTTTGTTATCCAATAAAGCTCCAAGTATACGTTTGCTGCTACATCCATCAATATTTTCAAGGAAGATATCAAGGTGCTTCATCCAAAAAAAAAAAAAAAGTGAAAAAAAAAGAAAAAAAAAAAAAAAGAAAAAAAAAGAAAGAAGAAAAAAAAGAAGAGAAGAGCAAGAAGGAGTGTCCCATCATATGCGAGATTTTCAGTTTGTCCAAGTTCTATCTAAATTCTTCATGGTTCAATTTCAAGGGAGGTATACATTTCTTCAAGGAGCAAAAGTAGAATTAGGTGTTCACCATTATCATCCCTTTTACCCCTTCATTTCTTCTTATACCTATCATCATCATTTTCCACTACCACCATACATCCACTTAACCCATATATAGGACCACACACATGCACATCTTGATTTGATTGTATGTCCAGTTTCTTCGGATCCATGGTTTGACTATGCAACATATGTATAAGCTCCCACCTACAAACTCCACATAAACTTATTAGAGGTAGGGTGAGAGAGTGAAGGCACAATGTTACTCTGCCTTATGCCATAAATACCACATATCATGAGTGAAGAGAGAAGGCATATACCATCAATGCCTTGGTAAGGATCCAGAAATACCACATATGAGAGACTTGAGAGGGTCATACAAGGAATCTCTGAGTTTTATTTAAAAATCTTGCAAAACTCCGGAATGAAGGTTGAGCAAAGAGCTAGAGACATAGTGCTTGACTTGACCGTTCTGTCTTTCAATTGCTCAAGACCCAAGTGAAGGCTACAAGCCCCATGGTGGAAGGTAATACGGGTAAGTTTGAAGTCGAATAGTCCACTCTAATCCGGAAGAGAGTTCTGTTTGAATGCATGTGTACTTTTGAGGCGTGAAAGCATTGTAGCAACTCCCGATCCTTTGTTTGAGTTTAGCTTTGCTCGGGGACGAGCAAAGGTTAAGCTTGGGGAGTTTGTTGACGGTTGTTAACTCCTATTTTTAATCGTCAACAAATAGCTAAAAAGGGCATAATTGTAATATCACCATAGACTTAGGGGTTTAACCGACAAATTTCCACGAGTTTTGGTGAATATCTATTTCTGCGGGGTTATCGAAAAGAGCCAAAAAGGGCCCACATGTCATGTTTACATAGAGACAAAGGAGGAGGGCCCACATGTCATGTTTACATAGAGACAAAGGAGGAGGGCCCACATGTCATGTTTACATAGAGACAAAGCAAAAGGGCCCACCTGTCATAGAGGCTAAGGTGGCGCCCCCTCCTCTAGCCAATAGGAGATAGTCTCCTGGATTGATGACATGGCACCTCACGCGGATCGATGACATGGCGCTTCACGCGGATCGATGACGTGGCGACTCCCCCCAGGGCTATATAAGGAGGGCGCCCCCTCTAGTTTTCCATCATTATTCTTCTACAGATCAAAAGCTAGGGTTTCATCCTCCATCCAAGTAGAAGAGGGTCCCTCTAGTTCATCTAGATCTAGCTCTAGTTCATCTAGTTCTAGTTCTAGTTCTAGTTCGTCTAGTTGTATCTAGAAAATAGGGAGAGAGAGGAGGAGAGAGCTGAGGAGGAGCCGGATCTGTCGGATCTTCCTCAACATTGTACTTTTGCAGCATCTAGTTCGTCTTCCGGCTACTCTCCGGGTTCTACAATTATTATTTCTAAGTTCGGTTCTTTATTTAATTCTTACTTTATTTTATTCACTTGAACTCGCTTGTATTTGAGTGCTCTAGTTATTCTCGAGGTAATTAGAGTAGTAAACGCTAGTGTAGACATGGTATCTAGGCTATAGTTTACTGAGTTTGCGCCCAATCCCACGGATAGTTGTGGTAGCCCCAGAGGTGACAGCTCTATCAGGCCTTTGTATTTCACCACGTTCGGGTTGGTGTTTCGTAGAGCTTTTTGGCAGCCTTCCCCCGACTACTTTATTCCCAATCTCTTTCGAGAGTCAGAAAGGTACTGTTGCTCCATAGTAAGTAGAGTGTAGTAAGCCTAATTTTGATCACCCAATCAACTTAGAAAACACTATAAGGTTCCTCTCCAACCACCAAAAACATATATATCGTTCTTTTCTTACCTTTATCCTTGGACGACCTTGATTCTCTAGTACACTTCACGTTCCCCGTGGAAATCGATACTCTGGAATACTCCCGGGTGAAAGCTACATCGTACTCCATGCGCTTGCGGATTTATCTGCTTACGCTAAGAAGTGTCAACACTTCCCTCCATCTTCTTGAGTATAGGACTAAAAGGAATAATTTTTCTGGACAAGTTAGCAATAAATCTTCACAAGTAGTTCACCTTTCCTAGGAATTTCTTCATGTCTTTCTTGCACATAGGTGGCTGAACTTTCCTGATCTTCTCAATCCTCTTGGGATCAACCTCTATGCCTTTATCATGGATGATAAAGCCTAGGAATTTCCCAGCCGATACTCCAAAAGCACACTTGAGTGGATTCATCTTCAAACCATAGCGGCACATCCTTTGAAAAGCAAGACGCAAATCAGCTAAATGAGATTTATGGGCAGCCGATTTGATCATAATATCATCAATATATACTTCCATAATCACCCCAATTAGATCATGGAAGATCAAATTCATAGCTCTTTGATAGGTTACTCCTGTGCTCTTCAACCCAAAAGTCATCACAATCCACTCAAACAAGCCGACAAAGCCGGGACAAATGAAAACTGTCTTTGATGTGTCTTCTTCTGCCATGAAAATCTGACTGTATCCCGCATTGCCATCAAAAAAGCTAATCATCTTGTGTCCAGAAGCATCATTGATCAATATATCGGCTACAGGCATAGGGTATTCATCTTTGGGATTTCTGAAATCAACACACACTCTAATCTTGCCGGTATCCTTCTTCTCAACCGGCACAATATTAGAGACCCACTCCGCATATTGGCATGGACGTACGAATTCAGCTTGCAACAACCTATTGATCTCCTCCTTTATTCGGTCATGGATGGCCGAATTGAAGCGCCTTGGGTGTTGCTTGACAGGCTTGAATCCATCTTTAATAAGGAGCCGATGCTCAACAAGATCTCAGCCAGCATTTCAGTGTAGTTCCATACAAAACAATCAACATGTTCCTTGAGAAGCGCGATTAATTCAACTTTATAATTGGCTTTCAAGTTTTGATTCACAAACGTCGGCCGTGGCGTAGTGCCATCCCCAATATCAACTTGTTCTAAAGGGTCGGCCAATGTGAAACCTTGGCCTAACTTATTGAGCTCATCAAAGTCGTCAATAGCTTCACAAGCATCGGTTTTTTCAGCCTGATATTGTTCTAAACGACGCTTTAACCACTCGTGATTATCCATTACAAGATTGTATTGAGCCGATTGTCAATCGCCTTGAGAGATGTTGTTCTAAGGCAAAACCTTAGAACCCCCTCCGGTGGTAAACCCGAATAAACTCAACGATAAATGCTGAATCTAGCTACGAAATGACACACGGAACACAAAATGGACAGAACATAAGCTCCATGCATTCCATTCTATTCCGATCTGTCTTACAGTCCCATCAGGGCCGTATTTATAGGAGCCCGTAGGCATTTACATGACAATAATGCCCTCGAGCCGCTTCTCCCGATTTCTCACGCGGTAGGTAGCGGGGGCGTAACGGTCTTCTTGGTGCTTTTCCGGGTTGCGGTCCGAATGGCCGACAACTCCGGGCCCACCGGCGGCGAGCAATCTTCACAGGAAGCGGCGCCGCGCGTCCCCGCACAAGCAAAACACACCCGGCCGCCGGTGCTTGATTCGGTTAAAGGCACCGAAGCCACCCTTGTATGCACATTTCGGTGACCTTGCGGCCGGGCGAGCTGGACCGTCACCCGTGCCCGCAGGCCGGCACAGCGGCCGAAACATCCATTATCCTATTCGGTTGACCAACCGAATGGTCATCTGTTCACGGCCAGCTGGCACGCGTGACCGAATCGCTCATTTGGCCGGTCGGGCCGCCTGACCGAATCGACATCTCGTCATTTCGGCGGGACAGGGTGCCTAGGTCCCGGTTGTCACCCAACAGTAGCCCCTCAGCGGTAACCGAATTGACTGTTTTTCACTTCGGCTGCCGTTGACCTGCAGATGATAACCGAAATACCAAGCGCCGTCCCGCGGAGAGGACGATTTTTTTTTTTACGGGAACCGTTGATCTACCTCGGGATGCGTGACCGACGCGGCGGTTGCCCTAACCGCTGGCCAGGCCGCGGCGAGCACCTATAAAAAGCCCCCCCGGCCGCCAGCGGTCACTTTCCGCCGCACGCGATCTCGATCTCCTGCTACCGATTCGGTTGCTAGTTCTTCCGATTCGGTCTGCTGATTCGGTGCTCTAGCGACCGATTTGGCAATCCGTTTCGGTTCCTCAACCGAAGCAGCGTTTCGGCTTCCTAGCCTCTGGTGCAGTTCGTTCTCTCCGGCTAGTCATCTTTTTTCGGTTTTCTTCAAGGTGAAGTCTTACTGCCTTTATTTTTCTTTACTGAATCATTTTGCCGAAAAGCTCTCAATTCCGTATTCGGTATGCTTGAATACGTTATCTTGTTTTTAATTCCCCGTTTTTTCTTTTATAGTCGCGGTGGGTTTTTTCATTGTGTATTGCTAACATGTCGCGGGTTCCGACTAGCGCCGACGTTTCGGCTTCGAATGCCGAATCGGGTGATGAGTCAGTTTCGGCTTCTCAATCGGCTTCCGGGTCCAGCTCTAGCGAGAGCGGTGGACAAAACATTCCGCCAGGGAAAAGGCCGATGCCTCTCAGAGCTATTCTGCCCGAATCTACTCATGAATCTGATGAAACGGAAACCGAAGATGAAGAAGATGAAGGGAATGATTATGTTGAGTGCTTTGACTCGTCGGAGGGTGAAAAAGCGGCTCGCATTGCGCGGGCGCGGATGAAGGTAGTTCGGCTCCTTATGCTTTGAAGAGGTAGCCGAATCTATCCCCGCCGACCACCGAGGCCGCCAAGAGGACCGAGGCACACCGGCTGGTCATGCCGCCTAGACCAGTCCAAATCTCTTGTCCGTATGCTGAACCAGTACCAGCGTGATGGTATTTTGACCGCCGCTGAGCGTAGCCGAAGCCGATCTCCTGGGACCGAAGAGTACCTAAAGCCCGAGCCTACCGAAGCTCTTGTATTCAGGGACTATTTTAAGGCTGGATTGCACTTCCCCCTTGAAAGATTTGTTGCGGAAGTATTGGACGCATTCAACTTGCAGATTCACCATTTGACACCGAATGCCATCGTGCGCCTCAGCTGCTATGCCATGGCGCAGAAGATGATGGGCAGCGAACTGAGCGTGCCGGTGTTTGCTAGGCATTACGAGACTCAGTTGTACTCTACATACAGGACCGATGACGCGGGGACGAAAGAACTTCGGTTAGAAGTGGGTTCTTACAACTTCGTCCCTGCTCGAAATAACCCATCCGCCTGCATAGTTCCTACATTTAAGAACAAGTGGCAGGACTGGAAAAAACACTGGTTTTACTACCGTGTATGTGATGATGCTGATGTGGCTCTTGCTAGGGAACAGGGCCGACCGAAAGCTCATCCGCTGGTTTCTCTTATGACTCGAATGGAAGGGCTTGTTTCGGCTCCTGAGATGATTATGGGCCCGCTTGATGATGTCGCTGCTGAATCCTATCGGCAGACAGCCGAAAGGCAAACTAGCCGAGATTTGGTTGAGGAGATGCTTTCTCTCGGCAGGTGGCCGCTTTGCACTGGTTTGAAATTTGATGGCTTTTCGTACCACCAAGGGTACCGAGGGCCTTCGGTCAATCTGACCCGACCACCCGGCTATGAATCAAGTTCTGACTTTGTGACGGAGATGGAGAAGAGAGCCAATCGGCTATGTGACCCGTATAATGACAAGGAGTATGATATGAGCATGGCCAAACTTGGGTCCCTGCGGCGCCTCAACCGAATCTGGGAACGCATGAACGTAGAATACCCTGATCGGCTTCCCCCAATCAAGAGACGGAGAGTTGAAACCACAGTCGGCCCGGCTGATTCGGCTCCACTACCGAATGCGGTGCGTGGAGGCAGCCGGACTCAAGGCCGTGGCGCCCAAATTGCTCGCGGAACGCGCCAGGCTGAAGCGCAACGACGCCGAGAGATTGGTCGCCCGAAACGGCCTCGGGAAGACGATGATGTTCGGGTATGTCGCATGCTTGCCAAGCGGGAGTGGGTGAAACCCATAAAACAGAGCCGCAATCAAGTTATAGCCGCAGCCTAATCTGATTCGGTTGTGTCCGGGCACACGGTAGAAAGACTTGGCTTAGAAATCTAACTCACAGCTTTTTGTACTGGTGGCTCATTTTAAATGCACATGGATTCTTTGGTTGATTCGGTTTGTTCTGATTCGGTTACTCTCTACAGGAATTCGCCGAATCCGGCGAGAAGGTTCATCCATGGTGGCGGCAAGATGAGGAGTGCTCGTGACTTGGCAATCGACGACCCCGGCCGACGTGAGCGGATTCAAGCTGACGTCGAAGAAGCGGAAGGTTGGCCGAGATGGAGCCACTTCGGCTCACACCTCGCGGCTTCGGTCTAGGGGGACCACCGGCGGCTTAAGCACAGGTGCCCCGGCGGCCGGCCGCCGCTCGACCCACTCCATCGAAGGCCGCTGCCCGACCCGCCGAAGCTGTTACACGAGCCACTTCGGGTAGCGTGCGAGAGATTGCGAGCGGCCCACGGAGTATCACCCCCGTCATTCGGCGCCCTGGTAAGTCTCGGTTTCATGCCGAATCAACGCGCATGACACCTGAGATGTCCACGAATGTCTTGCTCGGCAAGGGGTTTGTTTCCCTTGAGCCGTCTAGCTTTCGTTTCGGCCCAATGAAGGTGTATTCGGGCTCATGTTCTGGCGATGAACATAGCCACGATCGGGAAGAGACTTATGAACTTGCTCGTGCTTTAGGAGTTGATTCGACGCTCGTTTGGTGGCGTACGTGGACCCCGCGAGGTGGGTATTTTGCCCTCCCAAGCCGCATTAGGCTTCGGTCGGGAGTGCGGCTCGTCTTTTTCGGCCCGGTCGGACCGAACGAGGCCACCGCTAGCTACGGACGACCGAAATGAGATGCTTTCGGCTATCAACTTTCATGCCATTTCGGTGAGTCCTTTGTTGCCCGCGTTTAATTTCTTGGTTCGAGAAATTTTATAAGCATTTGGCATTTGTCTTCTTGTTTGGTCGCGAGGCTTCGATTTTATCCGGCGCTGCTGAAGCAAGGCCATGCTACCCTGGCCCATGCCGAAAAGCAGCTTCTCCTCAAGGACAAGGAAATTAGACGGCTGGGGACTAAGCTGGCGGACACCGAAGGCCTTCTCACTCAGGAGGTTGGGAAAACCGAAGCGGCTTTGGACGCTCAACGACGGGCCGAAGCCGCTTTAGAGACCCAGAAACAGTTTGAGCGTGATGCACGTCAGGATGCCGCAAAGGCTCAAGCCGCCGAGCGCTCAGTGGGTGAAAAGCTGAATGAGTTAGCTCTCCTTCTTCGCCGAGTGGTGAACGGCGTCGGTGGGGATTGTGCGCCCCGCTGGCCGACGAGTCGGCGGGGAGAAGATCGGTTTCTTAACCGAGAGCTATCCCGGCTCGACCACGCCATTCGGTGGGCCGGGAATATCTTTGGATTTGAAACAAGCACGTGCCACGATGAAGGCGGTGAAGGAGGAGGGCTGCGATCATTTTGAGAAGGCCACATGCTTCGAAAATGCCATGAGCTACTGGAAACCAGACGATGATGTCCAAGCTGCTGCTAAAAGGTGGTTCTTTGACCTTTTCTGGACCGAAGCAGGAGGGCGAGACTTGGCTCTGCTTCGGGCAGCCTATGCCTGTGCAAGGGTAATTAATTTTGCTGCCTTGCTTGATTTTTTCTTTCGGTACTTGTACAATTTCGGTTGATACCACCGGAACTGATATGGCTTTCGATGTTGCAGGATCCTAGCGAGAAGCCGGCTATCAAGGAGCGGGTCCAAGCTTACATGGAAGAGCGCGATGCCCGGGAGGGCTCCCCAGCCGTGCATACACCGGTGGGCACCCCCGAAGCCCCTCTCGCTATAGCCGAAGAGACCGCCGCAGAAGGACAAGCACTTGGCGATCCAGAGGGGACAAGGACTGAAGCTGTTTCGGCTGCCGGTTCTCATGATGCTCCTGCACTGAACCCCTCTATCTCGACTCCCGAAGTTTGAACCACTTGCGCGCGGTTGTGAAAACACACTTGTTAAGTTGATTAACTTTTGCGGCCAGCATGTTGGCTGAATGTGGGTGTGCTGTAACGCTACAAACTTAAGTTGGGATGTGGCTTCGGCTATTGAAGCCGAATTACCTAGAACAATACTTTCGGTGTTAATGTTTAGTATGACCGAATGTGTGTTGCTGGGTTTGGCGTTTACTTTGATGTGTGATGCTCTTCGGTCTTCGAGCCGAATACATGTTTAAAAAGCGCCGTCCCGCCCCGTCTTTTTAGACCGAAGAGCGAATGACTGGTTAAGCTTAAAAGAGGATTCGGTTTGCGTAACCGAATCGCCACCGTATGGCGGTTATTGTTTTTCGAGGCCAAGTACGTGCCAACTTAATCTGATTGCGTTTGTAAGGCGTATAGTTGTCGTGGCACCCTTTCGGTGTTCACATCAGGTTGAGGTGTGTTTGGAAAGCGCCGTCCCGCCCCGGCTTTTTAGACCGAAGGGGTGCTGCTTAACTTGGTCCGAATTGTTCGGCCATTGCACCGAATTGGTGTTTGTAGGATTCGGTAATTGAGTCCTGCAAACCATTCCGCCCCGTCTTTTTGGGCTGGAGGAATAGTTTTGAACAAAAAATGTAGTAATATTTCTCTTTATTTTCTTATTACAAGTGTGTACTGTTACACTTGTGGGGTGCGCATCACCACCCGAAATATCTTTGGATTCACCGAGGCCAGCGTGTGGCTCTGCAGTTTGTGGCTAGGATGCAGCGTTATTAATTACGCCTGTTGTAACGCACATGACTGTGTTGGAGGTTTTTCTTGCCCTTTCGGCTTGTTTTTGGTTGCTTGCAACCTTTTAAATTGATACCGAATATATGGACAGGCGCTTGTTGCCTGACCGTTTTCGACTGATGGTGTAAACGATGTTCTTGCCTTTACGAGTAACTCGGTCATACAACCAATTGTACGAGACGTATCTGTACTTTTGGGTTATCTCCTGCTGTTTCCGCAGGAGTTCCCAGCCTTCTCTGGCTTTATAGGTTGCTTACAACCTTTTGCTATTGTTGCCAACCGAAGCGTATTCGGTAGCTATGTCGCAGACATGCATATAACTCTGCGAATCATAACCATAGGAATCATAACCATAGGCAAAGTTAAACTTATTACATGGGATGCCTCATTAAAAAACCTCAGTGAGGAAAAAGAGTGCAGAGCCCCGAATGTCTTTAGACAAGGGTACCAAAATTACATGAAATTAAATTATTACATCTCCCTTTTTGGAGCACGCCATAGTCATGGATAGAATCAACGCAGATTATCTGCGTTCCAAGTGTGGGCTGATTCGCTTCCATCTTCGGTTACCAAGGTGAATACGCCAGTGGTGACCCTTCTTGCCACGATGTACGGTCCGTACCATGGTGACTGCAGCTTGCCTTGTTTATCTGGTTGGCGTATGAGGACCATGTCCCCCGGATTGATGTCTTTCCTCAGGATTTTCTTGTCTCTCCAGCTTTTGGTTTCGGCATGATATTTGTCTAGATTATCTGCAGCCTGAAGCTTCCGTTGATCAGACGTTTCCACATCCACCATTCTTTGAATCGGGTTGGTAGGCGATATCTCCGTTCTGAACGAGCCCATTCTTACTTCTTCTGGTGTTATGGCTTCTTCACCGAACAATAACCGAAATGGGGTGAAACCCGTAGCTCTGGACCTGGAGACATTGTGTCCCCAAACAGCGGTGACCAGCTCTTGAGCCCATTTCCCCTTCTTTGACTCCTCGAGCGTTTTTGAAATAGTGGTGAAGATATCACCGTTGACTCTTTCGACGCCCATTCGACTCCGGGTGATTCACCGAAGCGAAAGACAGTTTAATCCCCAACTCTTCACGAACGTTCGAATTGTGCCGAGTCAAATTGTTTGCCGTTGTCAACCGTGATGTACGAGGGTACCCGAATCGCGAGATGATCCGCTGCCATAAGAAATTCACCAAAGTCCCCGAAGTTATCTTAGCAAGCGGCTTGGCTTCCACCCATTTGGTGAAGTACTCGAGCCACCTGCTTTGCATATTTGAGGTTCCCGGAGCCGGGGGTAACGGTCCAACGATGTCTACACCCCAACACCGAAGCGGCCGGGTCGGGAATACGGGTGACGTAGGGTTAGCTGGAGAATTCTGCTTCTTTGCGAACATCTGACAACCCCTGCATGTTTTCACAATCTCTTTAGCGTCGATTACGGCCGTCGGCCAATAGAATCCCTGCCTCATTGCTCTATGGGCAATTTCGTGATGACCTCTGTGAGCTCCACATGAACCCGAATGTATCTCGGTGAGCAGCTGTTTCCCTTCTTCTCTACTTATGCACTTGAGCATTGGAGCGACCACGCCTTCCTTGTACATGTTTTCCCCAATAATGGAGAATTGCTTCGTCCTGGAGTTCATTCGGTGCATGTCTTTCTTTGAGGCTGGTTCGTATGAGCCGTTGAGGTAAGCCCGGATGGCGCCCTCCGCCGTCGCTTGCGATTGCATGAACGACCGAGGGTGACTCTTCTTCTTCCTTGACAGCCCCGATTTGTTAGAACTTGGTAAAAAACATCGTTTGGCAACGGACCGGGTTGTTGGCTCTTGCTTTTGCTAACTCATCGGCTTCGGTGTTCTCCGACCTTGGAATATACTTTAGGGTGAAACCCGTGAAATACTTCTCCATTCTCCTTACGGTGGCCGGGTATGTGGCTAGCTCGGGGTCCTTTCTTTGTGTATTCTTTCTGGACATGGCCGACCACTATCTGTGAGTCAGACCGAATCACACAACGTCGGACTCCGAGTGCTCGAGCTTTCGTAACCCCAACAAGATCTTGCCGTATTCGGTGTGTTGTTCGTGGTGAGGAACGCAACCTAGCCGCGTACCGTATTCTTGGCCCATTCGGTGGTGTCGGTATGGCTGATATTCCACTTTCTTGAACACCACGACCCGTCGCGATGTACGGTCCATTCGGGTTCATCAAACTGCTTTGTGGAGTCATCCGCATTCGGTGTCCGATCTGCTATGAAGTCTGCTAACACTGTGACTTGATGGTTGATCTCGTGCTCAAATGATATTATGTATTCATTCAGCTCGGCTGCCCCACTTGCCGATTCGGCCTATTGCTTCGGTGTTGCGAAATAAAGATTCCAGCGTGAGATGATAAGACCCGAATCGGGTGTGCTTGGAAATAGTGCTTGAGCTTTACGGAAGCCATCACTCTGTGTATGCAATC
Organism: Themeda triandra; assembly: GCA_018135685.1. Lineage (NCBI taxonomy): Eukaryota > Viridiplantae > Streptophyta > Magnoliopsida > Poales > Poaceae > Themeda > Themeda triandra. Next base: position 26,546 of record JAENPR010001387.1, on the reverse strand, counting down.
TTTTCCAGCTCGGTGTAATTCACCTTAGCACCCGAAAGGGCTTCGAAACGAAGTAGATGGGGAATTGTTGCATTTTACCCTCATATTCCTTCTCCTCAATCAATCTTTGCGCTTCGCTTGCTGGCACCGCTTGATGGATATAATATCGAGTTGCTCCGGATGTTGGCTTCGACGGTGTGGTGAGTCTAGTGAGATACTTCTTGAGTTCCTCGAAAGCTTCTTTGTTGTTCGGTCCCCAACCAAAAGTCGATGCATTCCGGAGTGCTCTGAAAAATTGTAATCCCCTTTCGGCTAATCTTGATATGAACCTGCTCAAGGCTGCAATTCTCCCTGTGAGTTTCTGCACCTGCTTCCTGTTTTGAGGCGGCGCCATGTTTGCGATGGCTGCAATCTTTTCTGGGTTGGCTTCTATACCCCTGGCGGAGACTAGACAACCGAGTAGCTTCCCTTTGCTGATACCGAATACACACTTGTCGGGGTTATGTTTGAGGCCACTTGAGCGTAGGTTTGCGAATGTTTCTCTGAGATCATCGATGTGTGCGTCCCTTTGGTCGCTCTTTACCACAATGTCGTCCACATAGGAAATGAGATTGTTCTTCTTCTTACGCTCCCGGAATATTTCGTCGGTTAACACCGGAGAAAGTCGGACCGGCGTTCCTTAGCCCTTCGGGCATTCTCTTGTAACAAAAAGTGCCGTCCGGTGTGATGAAACTTGTCTTTTCCTGGTCTTCCTGGTCAAGCCATATCTCGGTGATAACCCGAAAAACAAATCGAGCAAACTCATTATCTCACAACCGGCCGCAATGTCCACCAATTTGTCTATCCTGGGCAATGGATATGGGTCCTTCGGGCAATGCTTGTTGAGGTCGGTGAAATCAACGCACATTCGCCATTTGCCATTCTTCTTCTTTACCATGACCACGTTTGCTAGCCATTCGGGGTCTTGCACTTTTCGATTACGTCGGCATCCAAAAGCCTCTCGCCACTTCGCTGCTGCTCTTTCGTCGATATTTTGTGGAGCTTCGCTTTCTAGGCCTGGGCCGACTGTTCACGTTCGAGGCCGTGTCTTTGTGCAAGGCTTCGGTCTACTCCCCCAGGTCGCGTGTTGACCAGGCAAACACGTCTCGGTTTTCCGGCAGGAATTCCGTCAATCTTGAGGCTTCACCACGACCCAAGCTTGCGCCGATATTGACGCATTCGTCGAGCCGATTCGGGCTCAAGGACACCCGAATTGTTTCTTCGCGGGGAGCGCCTTTGGCTCTTTGTTGTTACTTTGGTCTTCCTCTTCCTTCGTTTGAGTTTGGATTTCACCTCATGCACCATGCTTTGTATCCTGGTATGGGTTTTTCGTCGATTCTCCTTCTTTGAGATCTGATCTCCGAATACCGAAATGATACCGGTGGGTGAAGGTATTTTCATACACGAGGTGAGTTTGCCGAATCACCATGTTGAATTTGCGATGATACCTCTGCCGAAAATGGCTGTATACGGGTAATCAATGTCGACTATATCGAATGCGATTTCTTCCGCTCGACTTTTGTATCCTCGCTAAACGCAACCGTGATTGTTTTCTTGCCGATCGCGTCTATTCTCCTTCCACCGAAACCGAATAGAGGGTTCCCGCCTCGGTCAAGTGTTCTTCGGTCTAGTTTCATACTTGTCAAATGCCTTGGTGAAGAGTATATCTCGCTGAACTGCCGTTGTCGATCAGAATGTTGTGGAGGGTATACCCTCCGACATACGCTGTAACTACCAAGGCATCACAGTGTGGGAAGTCCTTCACTCTGAAGTCGGATTCCGAAAAGGTGATAGGGGTTGTCTTCCAAACAGGGTGCGCTATCGGTGTTTTTGGTGAGATGGTCAACACTCTCTTGACAAAGTCACGTCTGGCCCTCTTGTTATCGTGCTCCAAGTTGGATCCACCCGTGATGGCGTAGATATGCCCGCTGGAGTTCATCATGTTAGCTGGTGCAACTGTGTTGACTATTTGCAGCTCTCTTGAAGTTTCTGGATTCGCTGACTGCTGCACTGCGTGCTGATCAGTTGTGGCTGAAGATGATGCGGCTGCCTGAAATGCCTGATTGTGCATCGGCATAGGTTGGTGATATTGCGCCATATGGGGCATCGGCCACGCCATCGGTTGCTGATATACTTGCGCCGGTGGCAGGTTACATGGTGCTTGGGTGAAAACCGGATGGTGAAACGCCTGCTGATGATGTGCCATGGTGTGATAAACGTGCTTTCCTGCCTCATTCGGTTTGGCTGCTTCGTCCTTTTCCCGCTGCTCCTTTGCTAGCTGGGTATATTTGCACTCTTTCGTTGTATGGCCCTTGTGCTCGCCACACACAACACAATACTGCGTTCTGGGCTGGCCTCTGCCTCTGCCCCTTCCGCGTCCGCCGCCGGAGCCTCTACCGCCTCTGCCCTGGTTACCAAAGTTTTTGGTTTGGTTCGGCTGGTTCTGAGTTGAGTCTTTGTGCACATTGTTCACGGCGGTGGACTTTGGCTCATTCTTCTGCTGAGTTTGCTGATTCGGTTGGTTGGACTTGGGGGATGCTTGCTTGATGTTATACCGTGTTGCCTTCCGTTGCACTAAGTCTTCTTCTGATCTAGCGAACCGCGCATCGATCGAGCAATTGTTTGATTGTTGTTGGTGCTACACCGAGACATGGCTTGAGCGCGAGGGCCCTATCTTCGGTCCCTTGATCGCCGCGGCGATGACGATATCGTCGACACATTCGGTAGCTGAGCTTTCAACCGAATTATCCTCTCAAGGTATTTTGACAGTGATTCGTCGTCCGGTGGAGCATTCATGAGATCCGCCATTTGTTTTCTTGTCTCGTTTGGAACCCCGAAAGGTAGTGAGCAGATCCGCCTTCACGATGCCATGAAGTGACCGACAACGGTCGTTGGGACACGAACCCGGTCGTATGCTACGTACGGTAAAGCCATGACCAACGATTTTGCGAGGATCATGCCGTTGCCGCCGGCCGAATGAACACATGCTTCATAACTTGTAATGAATCTTCTCGGGTTGGATGCCCGTTGAAACTTGGCAACTTCGGTCTACGTAACCCGGTGGCCAAGGACATCTTTGGATTTCCGGTGATAATGGGGATGCCAAGTCTATTGCTTCGGCTATTTCCCTTCGTGATTTTCTCCCGAATGATAACATCTTTCTCTTGATTCTTCCCCGAGGATGATCGGAGTGTCCGAATTTCCCCTTCTAGTTTCTCTCCGCTTCCTCTCTTGCTTGGTTGATTGCCTCTTGGGTTGCCGGCATTCGGTTTTGTGTCGCCGTTTGGGCTCGCAACCGATCGCGCGATCTTTGCTTCGGGGCATTCACCTTGGCGACTACTGCTCTTCTAACGCGCTTCGATGGCCGGGCGTTTTTGTACGTCCGATCCCTCGGGCTCTTCGGTTTCTTCTTCTTCGGGGTCTTCGGTTATGCGGGCCTCGGAGCGCACCTCCTAGTGCACCAAGTTCGCTTGTGCCGCCCTCTTGATTGTCTTGGACCGCTGCGTCGTTGGTCAATGCTTTGGTGCCACCGCACCTTCGGCTTCTTGAATGGATACTCCCGATTGCGCGTACCCATGCTTTGTAGAACTTCGGCGGGCGCAACCGAATCTGCGACTGCAGGTTCCTTGGATGACCCTGCACCTGTCTTCGCCTTGCCTTTCGGAGCCATGGTATGTTCGGCGACAACCACGGTGGGCGCCAATGTTGTTCTAAGGCAAAACCTTAGAACCCCCTCCGGTGGTAAACCCGAATAAACTCAACGATAAATGCTGAATCTAGCTACGAAATGACACACGGAACACAAAATGGACAGAACATAAGCTCCATGCATTCCATTCTATTCCGATCTGTCTTACAGTCCCATCAGGGCCGTATTTATAGGAGCCCGTAGGCATTTACATGACAATAATGCCCTCGAGCTGCTTCTCCTGATTTCTCACACGGGTAGGTAGCAGGGGCGTAACAGTCTTCTTGGTGCTTTTCCGGGTTGCAGTCCGAATGGCCGACAACTCCAGGCCCACCAGGCAGCGAGCAATCTTCACAGGAGCAGCAGCGCGACGTCCCTGCACAAGCAAAACACCTGCCAGCCGCCCGGTGCTGATTCGGTTAAAGGCACCGAAGCCACCCTTGTATGCACATTTCGGTGACCTTGCGACCGGGCGAGCTAGACCGTCACCCGTGCCCGCAGCTGGCACAGGCGACCGAAACATCCATTATCCTATTCGGTTGACCAACCGAATTGGTCATCTGTTCACGGCCAGCTGGCACGCGTGACCGAATCGCTCATTTGGCCGATTCGGCTGCCTGACCGAATCGACATCTCGTCATTTCGGCGGGACAGGGTGCCTAGGTCCCGGTTGTCACCCAACAAGAGATATAGGAACAAAGCCACCCTTGGTGTAATCTACATAATCATAAGTAGAAAGATCTCTACCTGACAAGCAACCAAAGGCGCCATGCCCCCCGGGCTCGGATGAATCGACAACAGCAACTTCAGCCGATGAATCCGCATGGACAATCTCAATAGCATTGTCGTTCCACTGGATAAGATGTTGGTGAAGACTGGAAGGCACGCACTCATTGGCGTGTATCCAATCGCGCCCAAGAATTGCGTTGTAGCTCCCCTTGATGTCGGCGACAAAGAAAGAAGTAGCCAAGGTCTTACTCCCGATGGTTAACTCAACGTTAGCAATATCTTTGGCCAGAATTAGAGCATCTCCGTCAACTCCCGTGATGGTCATGTTGGTCTTGATCAACTCATCCTCCTTAATTCCAAGCTTGCGGCACAGCTTGTAAGGCATGACATTGACAATTGCACCGCTGTCCACTAGCATGCTATGCACCGGAGTTCCGTTGATGTACCCTTTCAAGTTCAAAGGCCGAAGATGGTCCACCCGGGTCTTTGGCTTCTTGAACATGGCATCCTCCACTGCAAACACCAACTCCACTGCTGGTGGCTCCTCCTCATCATGATGAATCACGTAGTAATCCGAAGATAGATATACTATGTTGATCCGCTCCGGAGATGGCTCATAGTCCACCATCTCATCATCTTGTACCTCCGGAGCTTCCATACCTACAGCATTGGCCACCACAGTAGGAAACTCTTTGGGATCCTCCCCAAGGTCCTCAGAAACCGCCAGAATCGGTGTGGACACCTCGAAAGGAATCACAACCGATTCAACGATTGCCGGAGTAGTAGAACTAGCATCCACCGGCTTAGCCGATTCTTCAATCGGCTTAGTCGGTTCATCCATTGGCGCCGGCTGCGCCACCTCCACCGGTGCCAGCTCCATAGCAACGTCGCCACCCTTCTTCAGCAAACCCTCTTGTTGATTCTCAAGAGCTTACTTCTTCAACTTTCTAGCACGGCGCGCGCAACTTCCGCTTTGAGTTTTATCCAAGTTAGGTGGGCACCACTTGGGCTGCATATACTTCAGATCTCTTGGCGGTTTCTCTTTCACCTCTTCTCCAGCAACTCCCATAGGATTTTCATCTTGCTTGTTTGTTGGAATTTTGCTATCAACCACAATCGGTTCACTACCGGCAACCACAGGAGCCGGCATCGATCCGATAATGATGCTAGGCGATGGTGTACTCTTGGGAGCAAGCTTCTCAAGCACTTGAACCTTCTTTGGGATATAAGCTTGCTGCACAGGTGCCTTGATCGCCTTCTCTTGACTTGCCCCACTAGAGCTCGATCGAAACTCCAATCATCTAGAGATAGGACGCCTTACATTGTCATCCAACCTCTGATGCACCGGAATGCGAGCTGTTGGATACGGTACCCACACACCTTGGGTGCCCCACTGCGGCAAAGGCAATACCGGTGGAGCTTGAGTAACCGGTGGTCCCCAACGAGATGGACGAGAACGAACAACCTGCATAGAAGGACCAGCTAATGGAGCTACACTCTTTTGCTTCTTATCTTCAACTTCTCGCTTAGTAGGTGTAGACTCTCTTTTTTTTATTGGCCGATTCTCGAAATCGGCCTTTTGTTGCTTGTACTTGGCTATAAGTCGGTGAAAAGTACAAAGTGGCTTCACCACGACTTTCTTAGCTTTTTGCTCTTGCTCCTTCCACACTCCTATCTCCGGCTTGTGTGGTATAAATATGCGGGTCACATGAATGCCGGAGGCGATGGAGCCTTTTGGAGGTTGAGAGTCGGTTTCACCAATTGCAACAATCAGTTTAACCAACTTTGAAGTGCCGGAGACGTCGCTGGCCTGATCTCCTTGTGGCGCCACCTTAGATGTAATAGATGGGTCGGCTTGGCTAGACCTGAGCAAATTGAGCCCGGCCCGACCCGGCCCGCAAGCCCGGCCCGAGCCCGATGGGTTTTAGCCCGCCCACGAACTTTACTGGACAGGGCCTGGACACAGATCTCACAGCCCGCTAAAATTTTTTTGGCCCGAGCCCGGCCCGAAATACTATTTTGACCAATTTTACACTATAAAGTGCGCGGCGGCCCGCCTAAGCCCGAGCCCGGCCCGAACCCGCCCGAAAAATGAGGCCCGATCGGGCCGTGGGCGGTTCATGGGCAGGATTTTGTCTCGGCCAAAAAGCCCAAAATTTTTTGGGCCCGGCCGAACCCGACCCGGCCCGCAAAATGCTCAGGTATAGGCTTGGCCGACCGGAGGGGTCGGCCGGGCCGGCCTTTGCTGCGCCGCTTGGGTCTCATACCACCGTTGCCTCCGCAATGCTTCTACTGAACTAGCGGTGATTGTAAGCTTGCTCTTGCCTTGATCATCCTTCTCAAGTGCCACTTGCCGCCCTGAATTCTTTTGGACATTTGGTGCAGGACGTGGTTCGCCGATAATGACATTCTTGCCTTTAGCTTTATCGGCTTGATCAGGACGAATCAAGATAGCTGGCCTCCCTGCTTCAATGGTGTTGGTAGGAAAAGGATTCCTCTTGGTCTCTATATTAGCAAGACTCAATCGTCTCTCATTAAGGGCCGATTGTATCTGTTGACGAAAATAGTTACAATCGTTAGTCACATGAGAATAAGAATTATGATATTTGCAATAAGCTCTCTTCTTAATCTCATCTGCGGAAGGCATGGTGTAATTGATTCTAATATGTCGATTTTAAGTAACTCATCAAAAATCCGGTCACATGTAGAAGTATCAAAAGTATATTTCACTTCTTCATTCCGATTCTTTTGAATAAGCTTGAGAGAAGGACAAGAAACAAGTTTGTTTTCTGTTGGCCACCTAATTTCAGCAGCGTTGCACTCATGATTATCATCATCCAAACAATCTGAAAAAATATCAAAAGCATGTGTGTTTGAACGATGTGCCTTATATGTGTCACAAGAATCTTTAAGGCGCGTTTCAGGAAAACGGCCCTCTCGACAAGGTGATTGAAACTAGTAAATTGAACATTCTCTAGCTTATCATGAATTCTAGAGTGCAAACCATTAAAGCATATATCCACAAGATCTCTTTCGAAATATTAAGATAAAAACACTTGTTTTTAATCTCTCTAACTCTATTAAAGAAATCTATAGCAGATTCATCACGCATTTGCCTAATAGCAGAAGGTGTGCCGGTCTAGTTTCTTGGGTTTCGGTGTAAAAATAACTATGAAATTTTTTCTCTAATTGAGCCCAAGAATTAATAGAACATGGTGCTAAAGAAGTAAACCATGAAAAAGCAGTACCAGTCAATGATAAAGGGGAATTACAAATTTTCATATGTTCATAAGCACTAGCTTTCCCTAATTGAGCAAGATACATACTAACATGTTCCATGGTAGTCTTATTACCAACACCATTAAACTTATGAAAGTCAGGTACCTTCCATCCCTCGGGATTCTTCATGTAATCATAAGCGCAAGGGTATGGCTTGATGTACATATTCTTAGTGGTTTTCAAGTGCACACCTAGATTTTCTTCGAGTGACTTAGTAAAATCCTCCTTAAACCAATTCAACACATCGTTGAAATCGTTAGAGGGAGGAGGAGAAGTGTTATTGCCCTCAAGCATGGGATTCCTGCTAGGAGACTTCGGTGGGTTGGGTATAACATTGTTCCGCTCAGAAGCTCTTGATGCTCTATGATCGGTTCGCAATAGACCTGATTTGGGAGCACCCCCTGATGAACCAGCTCCAGCATGACCGGTTCTGGTAAACAGACCCGATTGGAATTTGCTAGCATCAGTGAAAGATGTTTGGTTCTTGAAAGAACCTTGAGGCATACCAAATTCAGGTTGTTGCAAAACGCCCGATTCATCTGAATCGTGTGCTTTGCCTGTTAGCTTAATGATCTTAGCCTCTAACAAATTATGAGAATGTTGTATAGATGAAGTAAGTGCATTATTTTGATCCAACAACATCTTAGCAACCTCAGCTTGAGTAACAGGACCATCATCGAATTTAGGGTCGGTTTCATCGTTTGCCTGCTCTTCCGATGACATCATGATGTCCTCAATGTTTGATTATAGCTCCAAAGTCACCCGCTCATGACGATCTTTCACACAGCCTTCCAAGAAGGCCTTCATGAGATCGTTCATCTTCGCATCAAGTTGAGCCTTCAACTCTGGAGATAGCTCGTCCACGGAGGTAGGTCGGATGATGTTGCCGCCATGGACATCGCTCTTGTCCTGCGTTGAACCGTCACCCGCCATGTCACCGTTTGAGGGAAACTTGAGCTTTCGCCTAGTCTTCCCCAGCGGAGTCGCTAAAAAGTATGTTGACGCCGAAAGTGATCCGACGTCAAGCACACCACACGTGGGCCTTAGACGCCCTCGAGGAATTCCGAAGCGACCTACAACAATGGCAACCACGCAGCGTAACCGGCAAGAACCGATTTAGAGTCCGGTAAGCCGATGTAGAGCCCGTGGATGGCCAGTAAAACTCCCGAACTCGCTCCCGGAAGGATCCGTCAGGGATGAGCACGTGGAGGATCTCCTAGGACCAGCGGATGGCGCCTAGGATGCCAACGGAACTCGCGGAGAGAGCAGCTAGACAGCAACTAGAGGGGTAGAGGAGAGAATTAGCGTAAAAGGAGATAGATTTGTTGTGCTTGATGATTCGATTGATAGATGGGATCAATCGGTCGTGATCCTCTCATATATATAGAGGGGGTGGTCTTATCCCCGTAGGAAACATCTCCAAACCTTGTACGACAAGTTTTCCACGTCAAAACTTCCCAAAAACGCGATTTGAAACGGAGTCGGTCGCGCCCGACACGCGTCGGACGTGTCCGACGCCTTTGGACGCTGTCGTCCGGCGCTCGCTCGCTCGCGCGGTACTCTGTACCGCGTCCGGCGCTGTGTTGCGCACAAGCCCACCTGTGGCGCGTCCGTCGGACGCGTCTGGCGCTTGGGCCGCGTCCGGCGCCCTGGGCCGCAGCTGGACCCTCCTGGGGAGCGTCCGGCGCTCGGCGGACGCGTCCAGCGCTCCCCAGGCCGCGCGTCTGGCGCTCGGGGCTGCCTCGGTCGCCTCTGGACCGTGTCCGGTGCGCGCCGGACGCGTCCGACGCCGACAGGGGCAGTGTCCGGCGCTCGTTCCGTGCGCCGGATTCACCTGTCTTGCCATCCGTCGATGTATTGACCTCCTTAGACAATTTTGAGCGTCAGCAATACCTTACAGGAATAATGGAGAAACTTCGTTTGGGCCTGGAGGCCTTGTAACACCTGTTGTACTTTCCATTCTTTTATTTTATTGAAAAGCAAAAAAATAGGTAGGGAGCTCCCCTGCTGATTCGGTCAAAAAAAAAAAAGAATAATGGGGAAACATTTACTTGTGTATGTATATGTTTACTACCAAAATCATTAAATAATTGACATGATACTATAGTCTACCTGCGTGGTTACAATCATTTTAAGTGTCATTGCTGCAGATACTAGTGAGTAATATGCAATGGTTACGACGTGCTTCTATAATCATGTTTAATTTTTCACAGCGGCCAGCCATCATGAGTTCGTCAGGGGAAGCATATATTGACCGGCGTCTCCTGGAAGCAGCCACAACTGGTGATGTTCCCTCAGTGAAGCAACTACTGGCTGGCTCTTAATGGCCCGGGCGTGCTGCTCGGAACAACTCCACAAGGAAACAACTGCCTCCATATCGCCTCCATCCAGGGCCACGAGGAATTCTGCAAGAATGTCCTCGCGCTGGGCCACCCTCCGGCTCTCCTCTCCGCCGTCAACAAAGACGGCGAGACGCCTCTGCTCACCGCAGTGGCAAGGGGCCGTGCTTCTTTAGCTTCTGTTTTGCTCAGGTGTTGCCGTGACCAGCAGCTGAGTGAGACGATACTGAAGCAAGACAGGCGCGGATACAACGTGCTGCACCACGCCATCCGCAGAGGACACACGATGCTGGCGCTCCAGCTGATAGAGACAGAGCCTACCTTGTCGAAAGCTGTGAACCGATACAGCGTGTCACCTCTGTTCGTCGCGGTGATGAGAAATTTCGTTGAGGTGTTCGAGAAATTGTTGGAGGTTCCAGATTCGACTGATTCCGGTGGCTTGGGCATCAACATTCTCCATGCTGCTGTCAGAAATGGAAATCTAGGTGAGACTTTCGCTGTACTACTGTCAAATTTTCTATAATCTTCACACAGTTATCCATTGACCTGTACTCTGGCAGGGCTAGAATTTTAGAGACATAAGCATTAGATGTTACTGCTTAGACTTTAGACTCATAAAAGTTATTTATATTAAATTGCAAGTTTTACTTTTTGTTTCTTTTGGAACACAATTGGCTTAATAGGTTCTCTCTCCGTTTTATTTTATAAGGCCAGCCTAAAAGAACATGTTCTCCCAAATTATACTTTGATCATTCGTTTGGTTTATATTATATTGTTCACATTTATAAATTTATAATTATTGATAGTAAATTTAAATACAAATCTAACCTATCAAGTTCTTATTATAATAATTAAAAATTCTTTGTTATGGATTTTTAAATTTGAATCTGCCTTTTTGTAAATGAGAATGGGAGAGTACTGTCTAGTTTTGATAACTGATCTACTACACCCTCTGTTCGTAATTGTAGGCAGTTTTGGTTTTCTTTTTGTTATTTATCAAGATACATACTAACACTTGATACATTATATGGAATGGGGGAAGTACTAATATGTTTTTCAATCGATGATGGTGAGTTCAGTTGAAACATTCAGCTTAAACTATAATGGCTTCTGTTGTACCATGTATCTTATGACACCATGAATGTAGATAGTTAACATTTAATTCTGAATCTTATTCTTGGCTATAAATTTTTTATCCTCATGTTAAGCTTAAACTCATGTGTATGTATTATCTTTTTATCAGTCATGCTTTTATATTTTATTCAAAATAATGACAGTCATGTGCAAGTTTTATCTTTTTATTAGCCATTATTTTAAATTTTTAAAGAAAAATAAGGATTTTAGGCTGTAGAATGCATTCTTAAAGTACTATAAAGGCATAATGGTTATTTCAAATCTACACTGATGCTTATGATTCATGCTAGACCATAAAGATATATCTGATGGGTAGTGGTGCCAATAATCTCAAGAGGATATTAATATTTTACCCTATTACTCGCTATTTACTCTATAGTAATCTCAGAGATCAATCAGTTATTGCTACCTTTGGTCATCTACACAAACCCTCGTAACTTCTCAAGTAGTTTAAATTTTCCCATCAAGGATTATAAGTGTAATCTTTATTTAAAAAATAGAGTTTCTATGATTATAGAAATATATACATTTATCTTAAATAACCACTTTTGTAAATTCTATGTCATGGTTTTTAATATACTTTTAGATGATTTGTTAGTATCATTAGTACATATGCTGTAAATGAAATATTTTTCATGATTGATAACGGTGCAACTTGTATGTTTACTTTAATTATATTTTAATATATTAATGTTAATAGTAATATAAGTTGTAATGTAGAAACATACATATACATATTTAACTATTATTAGTATGTCATGATGTTTCTATGGCCCTGCCTATCCCCCTAGGGATCGTGGTTCCCCTTAGCCTAGCACACCTACTCGTGCCTAGGAGGTCGTGGAGTTCTATCTTTTGGAACATTCTCTTATCTTTTATAATGAAATGTTGAAAATCTAGATATAAACTTAGGTGTTATTTTGCATAATTTTTCATAGCAAACGTGGCCAATTTATATAAAAATTATAGGATTATATTATATTATCCTTCAAATTTTAGGATTTTTTTTGTGCACCTGACTTTTGATAATTGACGTGAAGACTTGGAAAGAGTACTACTTATTGTCAGCTACCTTCCATCCTTCCATGCTTCCTAACCATTTTCTGCGACTTGATTTGGTTTCAGCTATCGTTAAAAGGATTATGGAGACACGTCCATGGCTAGCCAGGCAAGAAAATGAGGATAAGGATACTCCAATGCACCTGGCTGCATATGAGGACAATATTGACGTGATAATAGTATTGCTAGAGCATGATCCATTCTTAGGGTACGTAGTCTCCACAGCTGGTAAACCTCTTCTTTGTACCGCAGCATCTGAAGGCCATGTTAGCATTGCTCAAGAGCTTCTTGAACACTGCCCCGATGCTCCCTACTGTGATGCAAATGGCTCGACATGTCTTCATGAAGCTGTATTATCTTGTCAAGAAGAGTTTGTAGAATTTGTACTGGGGTCTCAGCAGCTTCAGCATCTTAATAGACATGGAAGATAACAATGGAGAAACCGCTCTGCATCTGGCACAGAGGAATGGGTTGATGTCGATAGCAGCTGTTCTGGGTGACGAAGAAAAAATGATTAACAACACCCCGGTAAGTACTCGTTTCTCTGAATGTGTCTAAAAAATATACTTCTTTCCATGGCATTATTCAGAACGTTTGCAAACTGTTGATAGCGTTTGTATTTGCATTAATTAGGTCAGTTCGTCAGAAGTAGAAACCACAGCTTCGAATAGTTCATCAGATGGAACGCCGATGGATGGACGGGTTCTGGAAGCAGCCGTATCTGGTCATGTCGCAGAAATGAGGCACCTGTATGTGCATGTTCCGGGCGTGCTGCTTGGAACCACTCCTCACGGGAACACCTGCCTCCACATCGCTGCCATCCACGGCCAAGAGGTGTTCTGCTAGGATGTCCTGGAACTGCAGCAGTCTCTCACTCTACTCACGGCCATCAACGAAGACAGGGAGACGCCGCTGCTCGCCGCCGTGGTGACCGGCCATGTCTCTGTAGCTTCGCTTTTGCTCAGGTGTTGCCGTGATCAGCAGCTGAGCGAGGCGATCCTGAAGCAAGACAAGCACCAATGCAACGTGCTGCACCATGCCATTCGCAGCGGGCACAGGGAGCTCGCGCTGGAGCTGATAGAAGCAGAGCCAGCCCTGTCGTGTGCTGTAAACCAATACGGCGAGTCACCCATGTACATCGCGGTGATGAGAAATTACGAGGATGTCTTCGACAAACTGTTGCAGAGTCCTGATGCTGCTCATGGAGGAGCCTGTGGCATGAATGCTCTGCATGCTGCTGTGAGAAACGGTAATTCAGGTGAGGCCTGACGAGTATCTGGAAAACAAAAATAAAATCTATACAATTATCACTATTCATGGATATTGGTTGACTGCCTTGATTTGCAGACATTGCTAGAAAGATTATGGAGACACTTCCTGCTCTGGCCAGAGAAGAAACCACGTTTAAGAAAACTCCAGTGCACCTGGCTGTACTTTGGGACAAGATTGACGTGCTAAGAGTACTGTTGGAACACAATGGGTCTTTAGGGTACCTAGTCTCAGCCGATGGTTTCCCTCTTCTTAATTTTGCTGCATTTAGAGGCCATGTTGGTGTCGCTCGAGAGCTCCTTAAACATTGTCCAGATGCGCCCTATACCTCAACAAGTGGTGCTGCTTGGACATGTCTGCACTTAGCTGTATGGTGTCAACAGACGGAGTTCGTAGAATTTGTCCTGGGTTTGCCACAATTTCGTAGAATCATTAATATACGTGATTCAGACGGCAATACTGCTCTGCACCTCGCAGTGAAGAAGTGCAATCCCAAGATGGTCGCTGCTTTACTGCTTCACCCGAACATAGATGTCACAGTGCTTAACAACAACATATCCCCAGCAAACTGGGAATTACCCACTCACCTCGCCAAGACTTTGAACTGGGTGCGTACGTTTTTCATCACATCAGTCCACTAAATCAGTATGTATATATTGCAATCTTCTGTTATATTAATCAATTATTGATGCAAGAACCATATAAATTATTGATCCCGCAAATAACTAGCTAAGTTCAAATAAATCAAGGACACTTGAACTATATAAATGACTTTTTTGATTTCAGCAACTGTGACAACAAACCGTGGAGTTGTAGGTTTTTTTTCCATGAGCTGAGTGTTATATTAATCAATTATCGATGCAAGCACCATTACCATATTATTTCTATAAACTTATATAGAATATATATATTTCTATAAACTTATGCAGAACGAAGTGTCCATGCGTATGCTGAAAGCCGATCCTCAAGATGCTCCTTCCATTTTTAATCTCCACAAGGATGCCAAGGATGAAGTGACCGATCTATCAAGGAAGGACATCAAGTCCCTGACTCAGACATACACAGGCAATACTTCCCTAGTCGCAATCCTCATCGCTACAGTTACCTTTGCTGCTGCATTCACTTTGCCCGGAGGATATAGCACTGATGCTGGAACCGAGGGGATTCCCATCATGGCAAGGAAGATTGCGTTTAAGGCATTCTTGATCTCTGACACCTTGGCCATGTGCTCCTCACTAGCTGTTGCCTTCGTATGTGTCATGGCGAAGTGGGAGGACCTTGAGTTCTCGCTTTACTACAGGTCATTCACCAAGAAGCTTATGTGGTTTGCTTACATGGCAACCACCACAGCATTCGCATCTGGTTTATACACTGCTCTAGCTCCTCGACTTTCATGGCTGGCTATTGCGATATGCATTCTGACATCTTTGCTGCCAATTCTTGCTAAGCTTCTTAGTGAATGGCCCATATTGAAACTGAGATTTAGGTTGGGTCAGACTTTCAATTCGGAGCTCCTTGATATGGTGTAGCTTCATCGCCTTCAGTCATTGGTTCTAGCTGGTTCCCTGTTTTTATGTTGAAAACACAAGCAAACAGCATATGTTGCAATGTTGCTGAACAGCACTATTGTTCTGGATAATTTAGAATCCCTGTAAAAAAACCAGAATTATGTAATTTGAGCACAGAATATTTCTTGCCAGTGCAAATGAGTGAGTTTTTTTATTTCCAAGTTGAACATTCTACAAGTCCGCTACTTTGTTAATATTTTTCAAAGATAACTCTTTACAACCAGAACTTATGGACTTCTATATTTGAAGTCGCAGAGAGTAAACAGAAGAGCTGGCCTTTTAGGGATGAAATATACTTACAGTAGCATGGCTCCATCTGCAGGGATAAATATTAATTAATCTTTCAGGGATGGGCACGTGTTTGATTAACTTACGGTAGCAAGGTTCTCACAGAGTGGAACACAGAAATGAAATTAGAGGTCTGCTGCAGTCTGCTGCGTAATCTGGATGTTGGAAAGCAGCACCAGAAGCTATCATACAGGATGGAATGTAGTATATAAGTACATGTTTGCCAATTACACGTCAGGCACAGGATGTAATGTAAATATACATGTACAACATCGTAGACATACAGAAACATCCTGCCAGGTACCTAACAGCATGTCCCAGATTCTCACCACTGAAAACCAGTCGCCACTGGTCTAATTTTGAAATTAAAAAGGAGTATATGAAAATAATAAACGAAAATGCTAAACGAAACAACCACAAAACTGCAGGTGAATGATCAGCCAACATTGTTTCGCAGCCATCGCGAAAAAGATTATCCAAACACGTCCTGCGCTGGCAACACAAGAAAACCAGAGAGGCTACACTCCAATGATGCTGACAGTACTTTGGACAAGATTGACATCCTAGGGCTAAGAGTATTGCTGGAACAAGATCGGTCTTTAGGGAATATAGTCTCCTCACGGGGCGTCCCTCTTCTTAATTCTGCAGCATGTTGATGCCGTGTAGGTGTTGCTCGAGCTTCTTAAACACTGTCCAGATGCTTGCTACAGTCAGGAAAATGGCCAAACATGTCTGCACCAAGCAGTATTGGAACAACAGATGGAGTTCTTACAATTTGTCCTGGGTTTGCCACAGCTTAAGAAGCTCGTCAACATGCAAGATAAAGATGGAGATACTGCCCTGCACATGGCAGTAAGTAAGTGCAATCCGAAGATGGTCAATGCTTTACTGCATCACCCAGACATTGACGTCACAGTGCTTAACAACAATGGTGACTCCATAAGCTGGCATTTACCGACCAAGCATGCCAAGACTTTAAACTGGGTGCGTATGTTTTCTCTCACGTTAGTCCATAAATCAGTATGCATGCTGATCTTCTGTGCTGTCATATTGTTCTACTACCACCCATATGAACTTCAAGAATTCAACCTGTCCTTTGCAAATAACGCTGACACACAGGTGCACTTAACTAGATGCCACAAACAACAAAGGAAACAAAAGATTGACTTTAAAACTAATTAAGGCCCCATTTGGTACGGGTGCTCCGGCCTCCGGCTCCATCATGTACTATTGCTCCACTGGCTCTATTAGAGAGTGGACAGATGAAAAGAGCTCTTGTCAACGTTGCGTAAACATTTTTTTTTTACTATGTATCTAAGCATAAGTATATATATCTACGCACTACGGCGTGTTCTCAAAAAAAAGAAAAGTATATATCTACATGCATAGAAAAACTTATGAATCTAGGAAAGCGAAAACGTCATATAATTTGGAATAGAGGGAATATTTGGATTCAGCAACCATGACAACAAACCATAGTGTGGAAGGTTTTCAAAAAAAAAAAAAAGTCCAGTAGTGTTATATTAATTAATGCATGCACCATTCCCATGTTTATTTATTTAAATTGATGCAAAAATGTTTCTTTAAACTTAAAGCAGAATGAAGTTTCCATGCTTATGCTTAAAGCTAGTCCTCAAGATGCTCCTTCTATTTTTAATCTCCACAAGCAAGTCAAGGATAAAGCGACCGACTTATCCAAGGAAGGATATCAAGTCACTAACTCAAAAATACACAGGCAGCACTTCCCTAGTGGCGATCCACATCGCTACAATTATCTTTGTTGCTGCATTCACTTTGCCCGGAGGATATAGCAATGATCCTGGGAGCGAGGGCATCCTATCTTGACAAGGAAGTTTGCATTTAAGGCATTCTTGATCTCTGACACCTTGGCAATGTGCTCCTCACTTGCTGTTGCCTTCGTATGTGTCATAGCAAAGTGGGAGGATCTTGAGTTCTTGCTTTACTACAGGTCTTTTACGAGGATGCTTATGTGGTTTCCTTACGTGGCGACCAGCTCATCATTCGCTACTGGTTTATACACTGTTCTGGCTCCTCATCTCCTATGGCTGGCCGTTGTGGTTTGTGTTTTGACATCTTTACTGCACATTCTTACTAAGCTTCTTGGTGGTTGGCGCATCCTGAGACTGAGATTTCGGTTGCGTCGGATTTTGGTCCGACCTCCTT
This sequence comes from Themeda triandra, assembly GCA_018135685.1. NCBI lineage: Eukaryota > Viridiplantae > Streptophyta > Magnoliopsida > Poales > Poaceae > Themeda > Themeda triandra. The sequence continues at coordinate 8,991 of JAENPR010001387.1, read as the reverse complement.
GATATGGTCTAGCTTCATCACCTTCAGTTATTCATTCCAGCTGCTTCCTATTTTTTTATGTTTGAAACATAAGGAAACAGCATATGTGGAAATGCTTGCTGAAGAGCGTGCTGTTGTTTGGATAATTTGGAATCCCTGTCGCAAAACCAGAATTATGTACTTTGAACACTAACATTTCAAGCCTGTGCAGATGAGTGGTAGTTTTTTATTTCTGAGTTGGACATCAAGCCAGCTACATTGTTCATGAGAAATACATTAGGCTCTACAATGTTTGCCATCGTAATTCACTTTTTTTTTTTTTCCAATGGTAACTGTTTGCAACAAAACTTATGGGGTTATATTTCAAGTCGACGACAGGAAACGGAAGTGCTGGCGTTTTAGGGAAGAAATATACTTTAATCAAAAGGATGCATATCTCCATCTGCAGGGATAAATATTAATCTTTCAGGGATGGACACACGTGTTCAGTAAATATACGGTAGCATGGCTCTCACAGAGTGGAACACAGAAATGAAATCAGAGGTCTGCTGCAGCGTCATCTCAAGCAGCACCTCAAATCAATTATATACGTAAGGAGCAAGATGTAACATAATATATATAAGTACCACATCGCGCATATACAAAAACTTCCTGCCAGGTACATACCAGCATGTCCCAAACTTTCTAACCTACAAAATAAAACTCTCAACTGAACCAGGTCACCAATAGTCAAACATTTGAAATCAGAAAGGAGTATAGAAATGATACCAAAAATGAAAGAACCACAAAACTGCAGACGAATGATATGGGCCAACATTGTTTCACATTGCTACCTCTACAGCTAAATTTTGGATGATGATACAGCTGATCCGTCTTACAACACCAGGAGACAACAATCCTGATGATACACAGCAAGGCAAGGATATACAAATGTAAACACCACATATTGATAGACATTAGAACAGAATGACAAATCCTAGTGCTTACCTGACATGTAGCGCGCCAGAGATAAAGAAAAGATAGAGATGATTCTTGACAACAGAGAAAGAGGACACGGCTTCTTCTTCTTCTTGGCTGGTGTGGTGGCAGAGGCCGGGCGAGCTTGGTCTCCTGCGGGGTCGTCGCCAGGGCCTCGACGACCATCTTGGGCGAGCGTAGTGGCGCGGCCTCTGGCGCCTCGGCATGGCGACGGGAGTTGCCGCAGGGAGCCTTGGGGATTGCCGGCGCCGCTGCGGGAGAGGTTGACTCGGCAGGAAGTCGCCCGGCGCTGCTGTGGCGTCGCCGTGGGGTGGCAGATGCGGCAAGGGACGGGAGAGCTGGAGAGGCGCGGGTGGACCGCCGACGACGCAGATGCGAAGGGCGCCGGTGCGGGGAGCACAAAGCAGCCCGGCGGCCGGCGGCGCGGCGCGCTGATTTCTCTCTACTCGGGATGGGACCCGTTGCGTAACGAATTTGTGTTGGGCTTGGGCCGTATCTATTTACGCTGTGATTGGTTACCACCCGATCCATCAACGTGACCCAGTCACGCCCTGAATCAATGGCGGGCTCAAATGATTTATCGAATTAGGAATGCAAGCCATTCTGTTAGTGGGGGAAAAAAAAAAAAAAAAAGATTTGGATTCCTCAGGTCTGGGCCATGGAGCATAGCTTGGTGAAAGTTCAAAAAAAAAAGACTGGAAGGCGCGAGGCAGGAGGAAGCCTAGATTTTATTTTTCTTGACTTGGGGTCCAACAAAGACGTAGACCTGCCATTGCTCCTGGCCACAAATACTAGCGGGCTGGAAGATTATTGTCTCCCTGGCCCGTCTGGATCCCTCACATTCAATGTTCATCGCAGTTCCTTTGACCTGTGAGCCTTCCCGCTGTGTTGCGAGATCGATCGGTGTTCGCCTCGTCAAGACAGATTATTGTCTGATTGTTGCTGCTACAATTACAAGGTACGTAGACGTAATTATTTGCTTAGAATCGATGTTTTAGTGCCAACGGTTGTTCGTACAAAGACATTGGCACACTGCTCCCTCTTGGTTCTTACATTATGTGCACACACACCATTGGTACAAGTTACTACTACTTTACAATATGTGTATCCCATGCCGTGCGCCATGTCGTCATGCTCTGAGCCGGGAAAGGTTGCAGCGCCCTGTGCGGGGGAGGCCGCTACGGCCAGCACTGCTGCCCGCGCAAACCGGCGGCTTGACACCGCATCTTAGGCAGTCTTAGTGGAGAGTTTCATTGCATTATTTTCAAGACCGTCATGTTATGTAGAATAAAATGAAACCTTGATGAAACACCCACTTCAATGCAAAGCTTCATTCTGAGTTTCGCCAGACATTTAATTCTAAGACTCATAGAGAGTTGGTAATCGTGTCGAGAGAATTTCATCCCCATAAAACTCATTAACTCTCTCTCTTCGTGTCTGCTCACCACATAAGCAGATTTGCTGAGGTGTCATGTCGTTTAATGAGAATGAAACTCACATAAAGCCTCCATTGAGACTAGCCTTCGCTTTGGCGCTGGTCGGCTTCCAGCGCCTGTGCGGGGAGGGCCGCTGCAGCTTCCTATCGCGGCTGCGCCCACGCCCGCCTGCTGCAATCTATCGACTAGGAACAAAAGAGTCCGGAATGAGAGAAGAAAAGGAGAACTATGTTTTGTCTCTGACACGCCGAATCTCACATGGTAAAGGGTACAATTAAGACCTCCTCAATCTGCTGGAGCACGTATCCTCTATAGTCTACAATTCAGTTTTTAAATCATAGTACTGGATTTTAAAAAAAGGAGAAAGGGGATTTGGTGGAGATGCTCTACGCATATCTTAGTATCTTTTATGAAAAACTTCTACTCAGAACCCACTTCAACGGTAGATGTGCTTAGATCTCACATCTTCAGGCATCTTTATTGTGCCGTGCGTCAACAGTAATCGATTCATTTCTAGCAATATGACTAGCTCCTTGGTCTCTTTTGCTGCAAGGTGTGCAAGCTTCAATGCCTCAACCATGTCTTCGCAGCTTTCATTTGCTACTATTTGAGCATCTTCAAACTTATGAAGCTCATCTTCCATATAGGACAGTGGACTTGCGTTTGTGCCCAACCGTGACTGTTGTGCGTCACTACATTAGTACAAGCAAAATAAACATCCGTGAGATGGAGAGAAAAAAATAGACAGTGCTCTCGTATGGGTTAGAGTCATAGGGTTAAATGTATGTAATTAATTAATATTTAATCTTAAGTATCATGATGACATGAGTATTCATTAATTTTTCAGCCTACACCATGTCACTTAAGATTAGTGATAGAGTTTAATATGACAGATTTACGATGGGAAAGACGTAGACACCTATGGTATGTACTAACCTCCTCCTTTTCCTCAAGATGTTTTCTTTTTTATCAATGGAAATTTTATGTAGTAAGGTAATGTTATCAATATAGAATATATCAAATATTTTAGTTGAATATTTAAAAAATATATCTTATATTATGTGTGTTTGTGTGATTTGCATGTTGGCACAATATGTATGTTTACTTTAATCAATTTTATTGAATCAACATTTATAAAATAAGAACGGAAAAATTGATTAATATGTATGTTTTACTTTAAACATATGTATGTTTGCTTATTTAGATACAATATGTATGTTTACTTTAATCAATTTTTATTGAATCAGCATTTATAAAATAAGCAACGGAAAAATTGATTAATATGTATGTTTACTTTATAAGTAAGTATGTTTGCTTATTTAGATACAATATGTATGTTTACTTTAATCAATTTTATTGAATCAGCATTGATAAAATCAGCCTTATGGTTATTTAAATTTTTTTGGTAAGCTATTAAATAACAGAAAAATATTGATAATTTAGATACAAATCTGAATATGTTACTTTATATTATCTTTTATAATGACATATTATAACATCATTTCTGAAAACGAGTGCTTAAAATTAAATTACAAATATTTATATATTATAATGTTTTAGTCAAAATGTATGCACTTATCTTGAATAACAATTTACAAAATTTATTATCTTGGAGTATTAATATAACTAAATTACTATGTCATTTATTAATGGATAATTTTATACATGATAAGTTGTTAAAATAAATATTTATTCTAATATATACATGTTTATAAAATCTATATGGTGGAACATAATATTGTGCTCATGTTTAATATATAATTTAGAAATATATAGCTACTTTATAGATTTTTTTTGAAGCTTATGTTAGTAATTATAAATTGCATGGGGTCTTTATTTTAGTATTATTATATGTATGCTTCAATAGCTGAGGAATTATTATGTAGGTACAATAGTTGATTGTATATTTGCACAAAGAGTTGCTGCAAAAATGGCTCAAAACTTACTCAAAAGTGGTTGTAGATAAATACATGTGATTCATAAAATGCAGAATAATGTTTCAAAAGGCAGTGAAATGGATTCATAATAATAGTTGTTACAGAATTGACATTTGTATATGTGCATTGGTCGATGATAAAGAATATGCTGCAAAATATCAATTTCTTATTCCCATTGGAGGTTTACTAAAAGGCTAATATTATTGAAATATTGATATTGAATGAAGACCTACTGCTAAATTTTTTCACAGTTGTTGATGTTATTGCGACGATATTGCCCTCTCATGGTTTGCTCAACTTTATTTGGTCCTAAAATCAAACCATAGCCTTTTGGCCAATGCAAATTTGGAATTGAAAAATAATGTAATTTAAGATGTGCAGAAATATTAGGAAATATTTTGAGCTCAACAGGGTGCTGCAGTAGCATGTATGTAAACACGTAAAAGTTTGGTGTCTCTTCTGTGAAGGAAAAAATAGCTTACTTGATCTAAAGCACAATGTCATGGATTTTTGTCACTCCAAAAAGTTTGCTCTATTGGTCCGCGTCCAATGTTTGCTGCAACTCCATGATATCAATGAAATATAAATATGAGTTATTATCTGATAGTGATCAAATGAGAGGGATTACATAAAAATTATAATGTTAGTGATAGTTTACTTGTGTGAGGTACATGTCGACATTTACTTTATTAGAAAGCATTTCTATACTGAAGAACTGAAAACTATACTTTGGAATGTCTTATGTGTCTTTAATCTTCTTTATAGTAGTTGTAGGAAAGAAATTGACTACCTTATCATTCTCCTTTGGTCGATATTTCTATGCAGTCGTCATGAGTTTGATGTTTGCAATAAGGTAAACTTTACCTTCTGATGAGTGATTTGAATTTTTTCATATAGGCTTTATTAGTAACACCATGCATCTTGGCCCCTATTTTCTTATTATCATTAGCATGTAAACTGGAAGTAATTCAAGGGCATTATAATCATAGTAAACAATAAGGACCATATCGAGACTTATTTGTTTGCCACAGCTGAGCAAGATTGCATTCCATACTCTAGTGGCCCTTGCTTTGATTTTTTATAATTCCTTTACTGGCTTAATCTCACTTAAAAGTTTTGAATTAGCATGTATGTAGTACAATGATGATGGCATTAATTTACCTTTTTCAATATAGAAGTACTTCATAAAAATTGGAGGACAAATACCACGGTCTTGCTAGACTAGAGAATTAGATTTCTATTTTCGAGATGAAAATTGTGTGCTTTTTATTTATATACCAGTAGTATGGCACACATGTATCATGTTTGTTGGTTTTGATAGATTTTATCTAATATTTTATTAATAAATAGATTAACAAACCATTGACATAGTGGGTCTGTGTATGTTGTTTGTTGGTTTTGATAGATTGTGTCTAATACTTTATTAATAGATCGATAAACATGATGGGATCCTATGGATACGACATTTTATATTAATATTAATACATTGGCCAAGTAAACCTGATTGGTAGGTCAATCTAATATTCTACATTAATCGTCTACGAACAAACATTTGTAAGGCGGTTCTGTGTTTTTTTCTACTACCAAACATTTTCACTTTTTCTTTAGAACAACAAACATAAGTTTATTAATAGCATAAATTTGATGGGTCTTGATATTTCATATTAATATTAATACATTAAGAAATTGAACATGATAGATAAGTCAATCTAACATTTTATTTTATATAACCAACTTGTCGGATACCTAGATTAGGGGTCACTAACCTGGATGATGAGATGAACGAAACCATCATTGTCTCCCTAATCTCTCCTAAAGTCCCAATCCCAACCCCGGCGTGGCCTCAAGGCACACCGGGCCGGCCACGCGGACAGGCTCGAACGGCCCAGTGGCACGTTCAAGGAAAGGACACAGCCAGCCAACCCTCGAAAGACTTACGGGATACCCCTCGTACGAATGGGGCCTCGAGACAGAATAACTTGACCCCTCGAAGGAATTTACGGAAGAACTCCACGTATGAGTGAAGGCCTCGAACGGGCCAGCACCCCTCGAAAAGTGACGCCCAACACATATACAGCAGCATTAAATGACCCCAACCATTCCCCGCCTAACTTCATGACTACAGCTACGGTCACGATGAAACTGAGCACCGATCCCATCAACTTTTACCGCCCATGCCCTGTAAACCAGTAGCACTGTGGCGCCATGCCGAGCACTGTGCCACGATGGCGCCCCTCGAGACGCAACGGTCAAACACCCGACCCGCGTTTCCCGTGACTCGGTTCAATTAACTTGGAACTCACCTCCACGAGGCACCCCCTCGAAACGCATCTACTGTATATTTGACTCGGATTTCCCGTGGCTCAGTCGTATCATCCCTGACGCCTACCCCTCGAAACTTACCCCTCAAGGCGGGTAAAAACCGCTCTGGTAATGATGGCTACAGGGAAACGCACGTGGTCTACAGTGATCTGTCTTCCCACCTCGAACGACCATACGCCGGAGTTCCCGGGGAAGGACGGGCAAGCCATCATCGCCCACACCTCTACAGGCTCGAACCGGTCCAAAGCAGGTCTCTACAGTATCGACGATGTGATATGTGCCCATTCCTCGACGTCATCACCACGATCGCCTAGCATGAGTGTAACCTTGAAGCTTCCCGCCTTCTATAAAAGGGGACGCTGGGCTTAGTGTAGGGAGAAAAAAAACACATCGCACAACTCTAAGTCCTATGAGTCGCTTGTATTCACCCTGTACAAGCACTTCGGTGCAAAGCAATACAAGTTCACCCCCCCTCCCGCTGGACGTAGGGCCTTCTTTGGCCGAACCAGGATAAAAACTTGTGTCATTTGCATCACCATCCAGATTAGGGAACACGCGTCGTATATTTACTAGTTGGTGTTAGGCCCCCGGGATCGAAACACCGACAGTTGGCGCGCCAGGTAAGTCGCGCACGTGACATTAACGTTTCCGCTCTTTTTCGGATGGCAGATCCGCTTCGCCGCTTCCACGCGACACGGTGTTCAGGTTCGGGAGCTGGAGTTCATGTCGCTTGGCTCGGGCTACGACATGATCCTGCTCTCGATCGGTGACCCAGTGGAGGCCGCAGCTCGCCCCCACGATCGGCAGAGGGCGCCTCGACGATCCCGCCACCATGGCTCTCCTCCAAGGAGGAGGCGCCATCGCACCACCACCGCCGCCTGTCGCCGGGCGGGCTCGGCGCGTGTCACCTCCCGCCTCCCGTGATCGTGCGATCTCACGGGAAGGCCTGCCCAACTTGCACCGCATTGGTTTACGAGAACCGACGACGATTCCCATCGGCGCCCTTACTAACGCCGCCTCGACGTACGCCAACGAGATCCACACCAGCATGGGCATGCGGGAGGAGCGCTCGCGCCCTCTCTGCGCGCCGCTGTAAGCACATTTGTTTGGTCCCACGCGTGAACCGCGGTTTCGATCGAGCACCCGGCCCCCGGCGATTACGGGCTTGGCACCCTGCGGCGGCAACTCGAGGAGGAATGGACCGGGAGGCCATGGACACCTTTCTACGGCGATCCCGACTCCGATGACTCGACTCGGTTGTTACGACCCCACGCGGGAATGCTTCCACCTCGGGCGGGGTGGCCCGGCGTGGACCCGTTGGCTGCCCGGCCGAGCTCGCGGCCCCGCCATGGCCCGCGGCTTGGCGAGCGGTGCGGACGCGGCTAACGATGGCTGCTATCCGGCTCGAGAGGAGCCACTGCGGGAGCCGGACGATCCACGTCTTCCAGCGGGCGACTACGCGGCGCAACTTGCGCAGCTCCGAGATGAAGGCCAAGCTCGACGAGGACCGCCGCGCTTGGATCAAATCAAGCGAGGCCCTCGAGCAAGGCCGCGGGCCCCCACGCGGTGAAGGGCTCGAGGCCGTGCTCGAAGCGTCTTCCGGCGGATCATGGAGGAGGAGGTCCCGACCGCACTGTGCCACCACCGTCAACCTTCCCCCGCGAGAGTCGGAACCTCTTTGCGGCAACCATATACGAAAAACATGCCCGTGCCCTCGAATCCGCAGGTTGCACGGATACGCAACGAGGTCGAGGGTCTCCTCAAGGTGGCGGCCGCGCAGCCAAGCGTGGCTCCGCCTCAAGGCATCGCGGGGAGGCGTCGAGCGCACCGGGCAGCCGACCCGCCATACGAGAGAGAGGCTTCCGTCCACCAAGTGGTGGCCCCTCGTGCAAGGAGGGATGCACCCGTTCGAGACCGCCTCGTCGCAACCGCGAGCCCCGGGACGCATGCTATGACATCATCGAGAACCGACCGGTGCAAGAATGGGCGTGGAGGAACGAGGCTACCTGGCTCGTTGACACCTCTAACACCACTCACGCTAAGTTGTCATCCCTAGCATGGCGCAGTGTTGTATAGAAGCTGCTCCTCTAGTCAAGAAAATATGGGATCATAAGCGAACGGATAATACACCATCATAGCATTTTACAGGAAGTATTCCGGGTATTGTTATTTATATTTAGCTCAAAGGAAAGAACTAAGGACTTTAACAATGAGATAAACTTGCTAAACACGACTACTTATGAGTGATTGATTGCCTTTCACATACTTTGGCGGAGGGTAAACCATGATAAATAAGGGAATATAAAGTAATAAGCTCGGGGTATAAATCACAGAGATTA
>JAENPR010001938.1:0-93515 GCA_018135685.1 Themeda triandra | reverse complement strand
TAGCATTGCTCAAGAGCTTCTTGAACACTGCCCCGATGCTCCCTACTGTGATGCAAATGGCTCGACATGCTTCATGAAGCTGTATTATCTTGTCAAGAAGAGTTTGTAGAATTTTGTACTGGGGTCTCAGCAGCTTCAGCATCTTAATAGACATGGAAGATAACAATGGAGAAACCGCTCTGCATCTGGCACAGAGGAATGGGTTGATGTCGATAGCAGCTGTTCTGGGTGACGAAGAAAAATGATTAACAACACCCCGGTAAGTACTCGTTTCTCTGAATGTGTCTAAAAAATATACTTCTTTCCATGGCATTATTCAGAAATCGCTTGCAAAACTGTTGATAGCGTTTGTATTTGCATTAATTAGGTCAGTTCGTCAGAAGTAGAAACCACAGCTTCGAATAGTTCATCAGATGGAAACGCCGATGGATGGACGGTTCTGGAAGCAGCCGTATCTGGTCATGTCGCAGAAATGAGGCACCTGTATGTGCATGTTCCGGCGTGCTGCTTGGAACCACTCCTCACGGGAACACCTGCTCCACATCGCTGCCATCCACGGCCAAGAGGGTGTTCTGCTAGGATGTCCTGGAACTGCAGCAGTCTCTCACTCTACCACGGCCATCAACGAAGACAGGAGACGCCGCTGCTCGCCGTCGTGGTGACCGGCCATGTCTCTGTAGCTTCGCTTTTGCTCAGGTGTTGCCGTGATCAGCAGCTGAGCGAGGCGATCCTGAAGCAAGACAAGCACCAATGCAACGTGCTGCACCATGTGCCATTCGCAGCGGGCAGGGAGCTCGCGCGCTGGAGCTGATAGAAGCAGAGCCAGCCCTGCGGTCGTGTGCTGTAAACCAATACGGCGAGTCACCCATGTACATCGCGGTGATGAGAAATTACGAGGATGTCTTCGACAAACTGTTGCAGAGTCCTGATGCTGCTCATGGAGGAGCCTGTGGCATGAATGCTCTGCATGCTGCTGTGAGAAACGGTAATTCAGGTGAGGCCTGACGAGTATCTGGAAAACAAAAATAAAAAATCTATACAATTATCACTATTCATGGATATTGGTTGACTGCCTTGATTTGCAGACATTGCTAGAAAGATTATGGAGACACTTCCTGCTCTGGCCAGAGAAGAAACCACGTTTAAGAAAAACTCCAGTGCACCTGGCTGTACTTTGGGACAAGATTGACGTGCTAAGAGTACTGTTGGAACACAATGGGTCTTTAGGGTACCCATCAGTCTCAGCCGATGGTTTCCTCTTCTTAATTTTGCTGCATTTAGAGGCCATGTTGGTGTCGTCGAGGTTTTCCTTAAACATTGTCCAGATGCGCCCTATACCTCAACAAGTGGTGCTGTTGACATGTCTGCACTTAGCTGTATGGTGTCAACAGACGGAGTTCGTAGAATTTGTCCTGGGTTTGCCACAATTTCGTAGAATCATTAATATACGTGATTCAGACGGGCAATACTGCTCTGCACCTCGCAGTAAAGAAGTGCAATCCCAAGATGTCGCTGCTTTACTGCTTCACCCAGACATAGATGTCACAGTGCTTAACAACAACATATCCCCAGCAAACTGGGAATTACCCACTCACCTCGCCAAGACTTTGAACTGGGTGCGTACGTTTTTTTTTTCATCACATCAGTCCACTAAATCAGTATGTATATATTGCAATCTTCTGTTATATTAATCAATTATTGATGCAAGAACCATATAAATTATTGATCCTGCAAATAACTAGCTAAGTTCAAATAAATCAAGGACACTTGAACTATATAAATGACTTTTTTGATTTCAGCAACTGTGACAACAAACCGTGGAGTTGTAGGTTTTTTTTTCCATGAGCTGAGTGTTATATTAATCAATTATCGATGCAAGCACCATTACCATATTATTTCTATAAACTTATATAGAATATATATATTTCTATAAACTTATGCAGAACGAAGTGTCCATGCGTATGCTGAAAGCCGATCCTCAAGATGCTCCTTCCATTTTTAATCTCCACAAGGATGCCAAGGATGAAGTGACCGATCTATCAAGGAAGGACATCAAGTCCCTGACTCAGACATACACAGGCAATACTTCCCTAGTCGCAATCCTCATCAGTTACCTTTGCTGCTGCATTCACTTTGCCCGGAGGATATAGCACTGATGCTGGAACCGAGGGGATTCCCATCATGGCAAGGAAGATTGCGTTAAGGCATTCTTGATCTCTGACACCTTGGCCATGTGCTCCTCACTAGCTGTTGCCTTCGTATGTGTCATGGCGGTGGGAGGACCTTGAGTTCTCGCTTTACTACAGGTCATTCACCAAGAAGCTTATGTGGTTTGCTTACATGGCAACCACCACAGCATTCGCATCTGGTTTATACACTGCTCTAGCTCGACTTTCATGGCTGGCCGTTACATGCGATATGCATTCTGACATCTTTGCTGCCAATTCTTGCTAAGCTTCTAGTGAATGGCCCATATTGAAACTGAGATTTAGGTTGGGTCAGACTTTCAATTCGGAGCTCCTTGATATGGTGTAGCTTCATCGCCTTCAGTCATTGGTTCTAGCTGGTTCCCTGTTTTTATGTTGAAAACACAAGCAAACAGCATATGTGCAATGTTGCTGAACAGCACTATTGTTCTGGATAATTTAGAATCCCTGTAAAAAAACCAGAATTATGTAATTTGAGCACAGAATATTTCTTGCCAGTGCAAATGAGTGAGTTTTTTTATTTCCGTTGAACATTCTACAAGTCCGCTACTTTGTTAATATTTTTCAAAGATAACTCTTTACAACCAGAACTTATGGACTTCTATATTTGAAGTCGCAGAGAGTAAACAGAAGAGCTGGCCTTTTAGGGATGAAATATACTTACAGTAGCATGGCTCCATCTGCAGGGATAAATATTAATTAATCTTTCAGGGATGGGCACGTGTTTGATTAACTTACGGTAGCAAAATTCTCACAGAGTGGAACACAGAAATGAAATTAGAGGTCTGCTGCAGTCTGCTGCGTAATCTGGATGTTGGAAAGCAGCACCAGAAGCTATCATACAGGATGGAATGTAGTATATAAGTACATGTTTGCCAATTACAACAGCACAGGATGTAAAATATACATGTACAACATCGTAGACATACAGAAACATCCTGCCAGGTACCTAACAGCATGTCCTAGATACTCACCGAAAAACCAGTCGCCACTGGTCTAATTTTGAAATTAAAAGGAGTATATGAAAATAATAAACGAAAATGCTAAACGAAACAACCACAAAAACTGCAGGTGAATGATCAGCCAACATTGTTTCGCAGCCATCGCGAAAAAGATTATCCAAACACGTCCTGCGCTGGCAACACAAGAAAACCAGAGAGGCTACACTCCAATGATGCTGACAGTACTTTGGACAAGATTGACATCCTAGGGCTAAGAGTATTGCTGGAACAAGATCGGTCTTTAGGGAATATAGTCTTCCTCACGGGGCGTCCCTCTTCTTAATTCTGCAGCATGTTGATGCCGTGTAGGTGTTGCTCGAGCTTCTAAACACTGTCCAGATGCTTGCTACAGTCAGGAAAATGGCCAAACATGTCTGCACCAAGCAGTATTGGAACAACAGATGGAGTTCTTACAATTTGTCCTGGGTTTGCCACAGCTTAAGAAGCTCGTCAACATGCAAGATAAAGATGGAGATACTGCCCTGCACATGGCAGTAAGTAAGTGCAATCCGGAAGATGGTCAATGCTTTACTGCATCACTACCTAGACATTGACGTCACAGTGCTTAACAACAATGGTGACTCCATAAGCTGGCATTTACCGACCAAGCATGCCAAGACTTTAAACTGGGTGCGTATGTTTTCTCACGTTAGTCCATAAATCAGTATGCATGCTGATCTTCTGTGCTGTCATATTGTTCTACTACCACCCATATGAACTTCAAGAATTCAACCTGTCCTTTGCAAATAACGCTGACACACAGGTGCACTTAACTAGATGCCAAAACAACAAAGGAAACAAAAGATTGACTTTAAAACTAATTAAGGCCCCATTGGTAATGGGTGCTCCGCTCCGGCTCCATCATGTACTATTGCTCCACTGGCTCTATTAGAGGAGAGTGGACAGATGAAAAGAGCCTCTGTCAACGTTGCAGTAAACATTTTTTTACTATGTATCTAAGCATAAGTATATATATCTACGCACTACGGCAAGTGCTCTCAAAAAAAAAAGAAAAGTATATATCTACATGCATAGAAAAACTTATGAATCTAGGAAAGCGAAAACGTCATATAATTTGGAATAGAGGGAATATTTGATTCAGCAACCATGACAACAAACCATAGTGTGGAAGGCTTTCAAAAAAAAAAAAGTCCAGTAGTGTTATATTAATTAATGCATGCACCATTCCCATGTTTATTTATTTAAATTGATGCAAAAATGTTTCTTTAAACTTAAGCAGAATGAAGTTTCCATGCTTATGCTTAAAGCTAGTCCTCAAGATGCTCCTTCTATTTTTAATCTCCACAAGCAAGTCAAGGATAAAGGACCACTTATCAAGGAAGGATATCAAGTCACTAACTCAAAAAATACAGGCACACTTTCCCTAGTGGCTATCCACATCGCTACAATTATCTTTGTTGCTGCATTCACTTTGCCCGGAGGATAGCAATGATCCTGGGAGCGAGGGGCATCCTATCTTGACAAGGAAGTTTGCATTTAAGGCATTCTTTGATCTCTGACACCTTGGCAATGTGCTCCTCACTCTGCTGTTGCCTTCGTATGTGTCATAGCAAAGTGGGAGATCTTGAGTTCTTGCTTTACTACAGGTCTTTTACGATAGATGCTTATGTGGTTTCCTTACGTGGCTTACCTCAGCTCATCATTCGCTACTGGTTTATACCTTGTTCTGGCTCCTCATCTCCTATGGCTGGCCGTTGTGGTTTGTGTTTTGACATCTTTACTGCACATTTCATTAAGCTTCTTGGTGGTTGGCGATCCTGGAGACTGAGATTTCGGTTGCGTCGGATTTTTAGGTCCGACCTCCTTGATATGGTCTAGCTTCATCACCTTCAGTTATTCATTCCAGCTGCTTCCTATATTTTTATGTTTGAAACATAAGGAAACAGCATATGTGGAAATGCTTGCTGAAGAGCGTGCTGTTGTTTGGATAATTTGGAATCCCTGTAACAAAACCAGAATTATGTACTTTGAACACTTAACATTTCAAGCCTGGCAGATGAGTGGTAGTTTTTTATTTCTGAGTTGGACATCAAGCCAGCTACATTGTTCATGAGAAATACATTAGGCTCTACAATGTTTGCCATCGTAATTCACTTTTTTTTCCAATGGTAACTGTTTGCAACAAAACTTATGGGGTTATATTTCAAGTCGACGACAGGAAACGGAAGTGCTGGCGTTTTAGGGAAGAAATATACTTTAATCAAAAGGATGCATATCTCCATCTGCAGGGATAAATATTAATCTTTCAGGGATGGACACACGTGTTCAGTAAATATACGGTAGCATGGCTCTCACAGAGTGGAACACAGAAATGAAATCAGAGGTCTGCTGCAGCGTCATCTCAAGCAGCACCTCAAATCAATTATATACGTAAGGAGCAAGATGTAACATAATATATATAAGTACCACATCGCGCATATACAAAAACTTCCTGCCAGGTACATACCAGCATGTCCCAAACTTTCTAACCTACAAAAAAACTCTCAACTGAACCAGGTCACCAATAGTCAAACATTTGAAATCAGAAAGGAGTATAGAAATGATACCAAAAATGAAAGAACCACAAAACTGCAGACGAATGATATGGGCCAACATTGTTTCACATTGCTACCTCTACAGCTAAATTTTGATGATGATACAGCTGATCCGTCTTACAACACCAGGAGACAACAATCCTGATGATACACAGCAAGGCAAGGATATACAAATGTAAACACCACATATTGATAGACATGAACAGAATGACAAATCCTAGTGCTTACCTGACATGTAGCGCCAGATAGAAAAGATAGAGATGATTCTTGACAACAGAGAAAGAGGACACGGCTTCTTCTTCTTCTTGGCTGGTGTGGTGGCAGAGGCCCGGCGAGCTTGGTCTCCTGCCGGGGTCGTCGCCAGGGCCTCGACGACCATCTTGGGCGAGCGAGTGAGCGCGGCCTCTGGCGCCGGCACTTGGCGACGGAGCTGCCGCAGGGGCCTTGGGGATTGCCGGCGCCGCTGCGGGAGAGGGGGTTGACTCGGCAGGGGAAGTCGCCGGCGCGCTGTAGCCGGGCCGCTGGCAGATGCGGCGCAAGGGACGCTGGAGGCTGAGAGGCGGGTGGACCGCCGACGACGCAGATGGCGAGGGCTGCAGGAGCACAAAGCGGCGTGGGCGGCGTGGGCGGGGCTGATTTCTCTCTACCGGGCGATGGGACCGCTGGCGCAACGAATTTGTGTTGGGCTTGGGCCGTATCTATTTACGCTGATTGGTTACCACCCGATCCATCAACGTGGACCCAGTCACGCCTGAATCAATGGCGGGTCAAATGATTTATCAATTAGGAATGCAAGCCACTGTTAGTGGGGGGGGAAAAAAAGATTTGGATTCCCTCAGGTCTGGGCCATGGAGCATAGCTTGGTGAAAGTTCAAAAAAGACTGGAAGGCGCGAGGCAGGGGAGGAAGCCTAGATTTTATTTTTCTTGACTTGGGGTCAACAAAGACGTAGACCTGCCATTGCTCCTGGCCACAATACTAGCGGGCTGGAAGATTGTCTCCTGGCCTGTCTGGATCCACTCACATTCCAATGTTCATCGCAGTTCCTTTGACCTGTGAGCCTTCCTGCTGTGTTGCGAGATCGATCGGTGTTCGCCTCGTCAAGACAGATTATTGTCTGATTGTTGCTGCTACAATTACAAGGTACGTAGACGTAATTATTTGCTTAGAATCGATGTTTTAGTGCCAACGGTTGTTCGTACAAAGACATTGGCACACTGCTCCCTCTTGGTTCTTACATTATGTGCACACACACCATTGGTACAAGTTACTACTACTTGCATAATATGTGTATCCCATGCCGTGCGCCATGTCAGCCATGCTCTGAGCCGGGAAGGTTGCAGCGCCCCTGTGCCGGAGGCCGCTACGGCCAGCACTGCCCACCGCAGCCGGCTTGAGAAAACCGGCACCGCATCTTAGGCCAGTCTTAGTGGAGAGTTTCATTGCATTATTTTCAAGACCGTCATGTTATGTAGAATAAAAATGAAACCTTGATGAAACACCACTCTCAATGCAAAGCTTCATTCTAGAGTTTCGCAGACATTTAATTCTAAGACTCATAGAGAGTTGGTAATCGTGTCGAGAATTTCATCCCCATGAAACCTCATTCTTTCTCTCTTCATTAATACCTCACCACATAAGCAGATTTGCTGAGGTGTCATGTCATTTAATGAGAATGAAACTCCTATAAAACCTCCATTGAGACTAGCCTTAGCTACTGGGCGCTGGTGCGCTGCCCAACGCCCGTGCCAGAGGGCCGCTGCAGCTTCACCGGCTGCGCCCACGCCCGCCCGCTGCAATCTATCGACTAGGAACAAAGAGTCCGGAATGAGAGAAGAGAAAGGAGAACTATGTTTTGTCTCTGACACGCCGAATCTCACATGGTAAAGGGTACAATTAAGACCTCCTCAATCTGCTGGAGCACGTATCCTCTATAGTCTACAATTCAGTTTTTTAAATCCTTAATTACTGGATTTTAAAAGAAAGGAGAAAGGGGATTTGGTGGAGATGCTCTACGCATATCTTAGTATCTTTTTATATGAAAAACTTCTATCGAAGACACTTCAACGGTAGATGTGCTTAGATCTCACATCTTCAGGCATCTTTATTGTGCCGTGCGTCAACAGTAATCGATTCATTTCTAGCAATATGACTAGCTCCTTGGTCTCTTTGCTGCAAGGTGTGCAAGCTTCAATGCCTCAACCATGTCTTCGCAGCTTTCATTTGCTACTATTTGAGCATCTTCAAACTTATGAAGCTCATCTTCCATATAGGACAGTGGACTTGCGTTTGTGCCCAACCGTGACTGTTGTGCGTCACTACATTAGTACAAGCAAAATAAACATCGGCGAGATGGAGAGAAAAAAATAGACAGTGCTCTCGTATGGGTTAGAGTCATAGGGTTAAATGTATGTAATTAATTAATATTTAATCTTAAGTATCATGATGACATGAGTATTCATTAATTTTTCAGCCTACACCATGTCACTTAAGATTAGTGATAGAGTTTAATATGACAGATTTACGATGGGAAGAGCGTAGACACCTATGGTATGTACTAACCTCCTCCTTTTCCTCAAGATGTTTTCTTTTTTATCAATGGAAATTTTATGTAGTAACGGTAATGTTATCAATATAGAATATATCAAATATTTTAGTTGAATATTTATTAAAATATATATCTTAAGTATGTGTGTTTGTGTGTGATTTGCATGTTGGCACAATATGTATGTTTACTTTAATCAATTTTATTGAATCAGCATTTATAAAATAAGCAACGGAAAATTGATTAATATGTATGTTTACTTTATAAGCAACGGAAAAAATATGTATGTTTGCTTATTTAGATACAATATGTATGTTTACTTTAATCAATTTTATTGAATCAGCATTTATAAAATAAGCAACGGAAAAATTGATTAATATGTATGTTTACTTTATAACGGAAAATATGTATGTTTGCTTATTTAGATACAATATGTATGTTTACTTTAATCAATTTTATTGAATCAGCATTGATAAAATCAGCCTTATGGTTATTTAAATTTTTTGGTAAGCTATTAAATAACAGAAAAATATTGATAATTTAGATACAAATCTGAATATGTTACTTTATATTATCTTTTATAATGACATATTATAACATCATTTCTGGAAAACAGAGTGCTTTGAAATTAAATTACAAATATTTATATATTATAATGTTTTAGTCAAAATGTATACACTTATCTTGAATAACAATTTACAAAATTTATTATCTTGGAGTATTAATATAACTTAATTACTATGTCATTTATTCATGGAATAATTTTATACATGATAAGTTGTTAAAATAAATATTTATTCTAATATATACATGTTTATAAAATCTATATGGTGGAACATAATATTGTGCTCATGTTTAATATATAATTTAGAAATATATATAGCTACTTTATAGATTTTTTTTTGGTGATAGCTTATGTTAGTAATTATAAATTGCATGGGGTCTTTATTTTAGTATTATTATATGTATGCTTCAATAACTGAGGAATTATTATGTAGGTACAATAGTTGATTGTATATTTGCACAAGAGTTGCCTGCAAAAATGGCTCAAACTTACTCAATGGTACGTGGTTGTAGATAAATACATGTGACAAATATTAATGCAAATCAGATCAGAATAATGTTTCAAAAGACAGTAAAGTGGATTCATAATAATAGTTGTTATGAAATCGAATTGCCATTTGTTTATGTGCATTGGTCGAGGATAAAGAATATGCTGCAAAATATCAATTTCTTATTCCCATTGGAGGTTGCTAAAAGGCTAATATTATTGAATTATTGATAGTAAAATGAGATCTAAATTTTTTCACAGTTGTTGATGTTATTGTGATGACATGAGATATTGCCTTCTCATCGGTTTGCTCAACTTTATTTGGTCCTAAAATCAAACCCTAACCTTTTGGCCACCAAAAATTCAGAAGTGAAAAATAATGTAATTTAAGATGTGCAAAAACATTAGAAAATATTTTGTGCTCAACATGATGCTGCAGTAGCATGCATGTAAACACATAAAAGTTTGGTGTGTCTTTTGGGAAGAAAAAATAGCTTACTTGATCTAAAGCACAATGTCATGGATTTTTGTCACTCAAAAGTTTGCTCTATTGGTCCGCGTCCAATGTTTGCTGCAACTCCATGATATCAATGAAATATAAATATGAGTTATTATCTGATAGTGATCAAATGAGAGGGATTACATAAAAATTATAATGTTAGTGATAGTTTACTTGTGTGAGGTACATGTCGACATTTACTTTATTAGAAAGCATTTCTATACTGAATAATTGGAAACTATATACTTTGGAATGTATTGTGTATCTTTGATCTTTTTTACAATACTTGTGGGCAAGAAATTGAGTAGCTTATCATTCTTCATTGGTCGATATTTCTATGCAGTTATCATGAATTTGACTACTGCAATAACGTAAACTTCACCTTCTGATGAGTGGTTTGAATTTTTCCATATAGGCCTTGTTACTTAACACCATACATCTTCGCTACCTATTTTTTATCATCATTAACATGTAAACTAGAAGTAATCTAAGGGCTTTATAATCATAATAAACAGTAAGGATCATATCAAGACTTGTTTGTTCGCCATTGTCGAGCAATATTGCATCCCATACTCTAGTGACACTTGCTTTGATTTTTCATAATTCCTTTACTCACTTAATCTCACTTAAAGTTTGAATTGTAGCATGTATGTAGTACAATGATGATGGCATTAATTTACCTTTTTCAATATAGAAGTACTTCATAAAAATTGGAGGACAAACACCACGGTCTTGCTAGACTAGAGAATTAGATTTCTATTTTCGAGATGAAAATTGTGTGCTTTTTATTTATATACCAGTAGTATGGCACACATGTATCATGTTTGTTGGTTTTGATAGATTTTATCTAATATTTTATTAATAAATAGATTAACAAACCATTGACATAGTGGGTCTGTGTATGTTGTTTGTTGGTTTTGATAGATTGTGTCTAATACTTTATTAATAGATCGATAAACATGATGGGATCCTATGGATACGACATTTTATATTAATATTAATACATTGGCCAAGTAAACCTGATTGGTAGGTCAATCTAATATTCTACATTAATCGTCTACGAACAAACATTTGTAAGGCGGTTCTGTGTTTTTTTCTACTACCAAACATTTTCACTTTTTCTTTAGAACAACAAACATAAGTTTATTAATAGCATAAATTTGATGGGTCTTGATATTTCATATTAATATTAATACATTAAGAAATTGAACATGATAGATAAGTCAATCTAACATTTTATTTTATATAACCAACTTGTCGGATACCTAGATTAGGGGGTCATTAACCTGGATGATGAGATGAACGAAACCATCATTGTCTCCCTAATCTCTCCTAAAAAGTCCCAATCCCAACCCCGGCGTGGCCTCAAGGCACACTGGGCCGGCCCACGGACAGGCTCGAACGGCCCAGTGGCACGTTCAAGGGAAAGGACACAGCCAGCCAACCCCTCGAAAGACTTACGGGATACCCTCGTACGAATGGGGCCTCGAGACAATAACTCGACCCCCTCGAAGGAATTTACGGAAGAACTCCACGTATGAGTGAAGGCCTCGAACGGGCCAGCACCACTCGAAAAGTGACGCCCAACACATATACAGCAGCATTAAATGACCCCAACCATTCCCCGCCTAACTTCATGACTATAGCTACGGTCATGATGAAACTGAGCACCGATCCCATCAACTTTTACCGCCCATGCCCTGTAAACCAGTACCGTGGCGCCATGCCGAGCACTGTGCCACGATGGCGCCCCTCGAGACGCAACGGTCAAACACCCGACCCGCGTTTCCCGTGACTCGGTTCAATTAACTTGGAACTCACCTCCACGAGGCACCCCCTCGAAACGCATCTACTGTATATTTGACCCGGATTTCCCGTGGCTCAGTCGTATCATCCCTGACGCCTACCCCTCGAAACTTACCCCTCGAGGCGGGTAAAAACCGCTCTGGTAATGATGGCTACAGGGAAACGCACGTGGTCTACAGTGATCTGTCTTCCCACCTCGAACGACCATACGCCGGAGTTCCCGGGGAAGGATGGGCAAGCCATCATCGCCCACACCTCTACAGGCTCGAACCGGTCCAAAGCAGGTCTCTACAGTATCGACGATGTGATATGTGCCCATTCCTCGACGTCATCACCACGATCGCCCTAGCAACAGTGTAACCTTGAGCTTCCCCTTCGCCTATAAAAGGGGACGCCAGGGCTTAGTGTAGGGAGAAAAAAAAAACACA
This sequence comes from Themeda triandra, assembly GCA_018135685.1. Lineage (NCBI taxonomy): Eukaryota > Viridiplantae > Streptophyta > Magnoliopsida > Poales > Poaceae > Themeda > Themeda triandra. The sequence continues at coordinate 81,424 of JAENPR010001938.1, read as the reverse complement.
TCGCACAACTCTAAGTCCTATGACTCGCTTGTATTCACCCCTGTACAAGCACTTCGGTGCAAAGCAATACAAGTTCACCCCCCTCCCGCTGGACGTAGGGCCTTCTTTGGCCGAACCAGGATAAAAACTTGTGTCATTTGCATCACCATCCAGATTAGGGAACACGCGTCGTATATTTACTAGTTGGCGTTAGGCCCCCGGGCTCGAAACACCGACAGTTGGCGCGCCAGGTAGGGGTCGCGCATGACATTAACGATTTCCCGCTCTTTTTTCGGATGGCAGATCCCGTTTCGCCGCTTCCACGTGACACGGTGTTCTGGTTCGGGAGCCTGGAGTTTATGTCGCTTGGCTCGGGCTACGACATGATCCTGCTCTCGATCGGTGACCCGAGTGGAGGCCGCAGCTCGCCCCCACGATCAGGAGGGGCGCCTCGACGATCCCGCCACCATGGCTCTCCTCCAAGGAAGAGGCGCCATCAGCACCACCACCGCCAGCCTGTCGCCGGGCAGGCTCGGCGCGTGTCACCTCCGCCTCCGGCGGTCGATGCAGATCTCCCCACGGAAGGCCTGCCCAACTTGCTGCCGCATGGGATTTACGAGAACCGACGATGATTCCTGTTCGGCCTTACTAACGCCGCCTCGACGTACGCCAACGAGATCCACTCCAGCATAGGCATGCGGGAGGAGCGCTCGCGCCCCCTCCTGCGCGCTGCTGTAAGCCTGGAGGCTGTTTGGTCCACGCCTGTGAACCGCGGTTTCGATCGAGCACCCGGCCCCAGGCGTTACAGGCTTGGCACCCTGTGGCGGCAACTCGAGGAGGAATGGACCGGGAGGCCATGGACACCTTTCTACGGCGATCCCGACTCCGATGACTCCGACTCCGGTTGTTACGACCCCACGTGGGAATGCTTCCACCTCGGGCAGGGTGACGGCGTGGACCCGTTGGCTGCCGACCGGCTCGCGACCGCCGCAGCCGCGACTGACGGCGGTGCGGACGCGGCTAACAATGGCGCTGCTATCCCGGCTCGAGAGGAGCCACTGCAGGAGCCGGACGATCCACGTCTTCCACAGGACGACTACGCAGCGCAACTTGCGCAGCTCCGCGAGATGAAGGCCAAGCTCGACGAGGACCGCCAGCGCTTGGATCAAATCGAGCAGGCCCTCGAGCAAGGCCATGGGCCCCCACGCGGTGAAAGGGCTCGAGGCCGTGCTCGAAGCGTCTTCCAGCGGATCGTGGAGGAGGAGGTCCCGCAGCAAGCACCTGTGCCACCACCCGTCAACCGCTTCCCCCGAGCGAGTCAGAACCTCTTTGCGGCAACCATGCTCCTGAAAAACACGCCCGCGCCCTCGAATCCGCAGGCTGCACGGATACGCAACGAGGTCGAGGGTCTCCTCAAGGTGGCGGCCGCGCAGCAAGCAGAAAGCTCTGCCTCAAGGCATCGCGGGGAGGCATCGGCGACGGCCGAGCCCCCCCGCCACGAGAGAGAGGCTTCCGTCCACCAAGTGGTGGCCCCTCGTGCAAGGAGGGATGCACCCGTTCGAGACCACCTCGTCGACAACCGCGAGCCCCAGGACGCATGCTATGACATCATCGATAACCGACGGTGCAAGAATGGGGGCGTGGAGGAAAGAGGCTACAACACTGTTGACACCTCTAACACCACTCACGCTAAGTTGTCATCCCTAGCATGGCGCCAGAAGTGTTGGTATAGAAAACCGCTCCTCTAGTCAAGAAAATATGGGATCCGCAAGCGAACGGATAATACACCATCGTAGCATTTTACCGGAAGTATTCCGGGTATCGTTATTTATATTTAGCTCAAAGGAAAGAACTAAGGACTTAAACAATGAGATAAACTTGCTAAACACGACTACTTATGAGTGATTGATTGCACTGTCACATACTTTGGCGAGAGGGGTAAACCATGATAAATAAGGGAATATAAAGTAATAAGCTCGGGGTATAAATCACACGAGAGATTAGATATAGACTACTCACATAAGGTAGGTTGACATCGATTAGCACAAGAAATAGAAATCCTATGTAGGTTCTAATCTACTAAGTCATTCATCTACTCCAACTCTACACTATCATATACAGCACAAAAGACTCTTTATCTATGTATAAGGATCATTGCTATAACAAGCCAAGACATAGCGGGACTTACTACGCAACTTTGGTTACCGCTAGACCTACCAACGGGGATGGAATACGAGAGGACTCAACGGAACTGTCACTTCCGCGATCTACCACACGACCCGGCCAATAGGGTGCATTTGCAGGTAAACGGTATCTAAGCACCATGCTCACATGAAATCTACCACCTAACCCTCCCGCGAAGAGAGCTAAGCGCTTTGCAAACATATACATAAACTTATTATCGATCATAACCATATCAAATGTAGAACTAGAATAAACTAGGAACATAATAAATAGAAACATAATGATATTAGAATAAAGTCACAAGAATAGATACAAGATAATACCAACACTTGATGATGAAGATCCGGAATTCGAAAGCACGGGCGCCCGATTCTTCCTCTATCTAGTCTAAACCTATGTAGAACTTGAAGGACTAGAGTAGCTATTCTAATTCTCGGTGGAGAGATCTCTCTCTAAACCCCGGCTTTCTTGCTGATGGCTACCTCTAAATAATGAATTCTTGAATGAATTAGGGCTTAGCCAGGGCAAGGGGCCCTGAATATATAGCCCCTAGGATGCACCACAAACATCGGATCAAACCGACCTAAACGGACGATAATTATTGCTCCTCAAGGTCGGTGGAGGCAGGATCCGCGAGCGTCCACCTGATTGGTGGAGGTGGGCAGTCGGCCGACCCACCCCTGGAGTCGGCCGACTCACCCCTATGCCAGGTGGGTCTCCGCTTCCAGGGTTTGCCTTCTGGAGTCTTCTAGAATATACAATTTTACCCGTTCGGTCTTTCTCTCTATGTAATCATGACATGTGGGCCTCCTTGGATGTTTTCCTGATAATCCCCTGCAAAAACACATATTCACCAAAACTTGTGGAATTTGTCAGTTTAAACCCTATGTCTATGGTGGTGAACAGATTATACCCCTCTTTCTCTCTCTGGTTGACATATAAAATTGATCATTAACAACCGTCAACAAACTCCCCCAAGCTACCCTTTGCTTGTCCCTGAGCAAATAGCTACAGAAGATGGATCAGGAGTTGCTGCAATGCTTTCACGCTTTACAAACACACATGCTCTAAACAAGAATTCATCCCCAGACTAGAGTGGACTATCATAACTCCCAAACTTACTCATGTTTCTTTCAACCACAGGGCTTTTACCTGCACTTGGGTCTTGAGTAGTTGAAAGACAGAACAATTAAGTCAAGCACTTTGTTGTCTCATGCTCTATTGTTCCACCTCGTCTGGAGTTTTTACAAGATTTTCAATAAAACTCGAGTTCCTTAATACAACCCTTTCAAGTCTCTCAATATGTGGTATTTTTGGATCCTCTCTAAGGCATTGAAAGGAGGTATGCCTTCTCTCTTACTCTCAGAATATGTGGTATTTGTGGTTCAAGGCATTTATAGATGAGCCTTCACTCTCTCTCTCTCTCTCACCCTACTCTAATAAAGGCTTATATGGAGCTCATAGGTGCGGAGAACTAATGCCTTGGCATGATCGAACCATGGATCCGAAGGAACTCAACATACAACCAATCGGTGTGTGCATATGTGGTTTTATATGTGGATGATGTAATAGAGAGAAATATCTGTGGGAGGAGAAGGGGTGCACAAAAAGAACTATCAATGCTCCTTTATTTGGAAGACACTTGGAACTTCTTCAACATTTGAACTTCTTGGAACTTTGAACTTGGAAACTTGAACACTTGAACTTCTTGGAACTTGAACTTGGAAACTTGACAAGGGGCTCATAAATTTTCTTTCTTCTTTTTTTTTTTTTTTTTTCAATTCTTGCAGCCCAAAAAGGAATGAAATACTTCTTGAATGGAACACTTCTTCAATTGACAACTTCACATCGGGAATAACAAATGATACTTGGAGCATTTATCTTGGATAAATGGCTAGCAAAAATGAACAGGGGAATATTTTTGGTGTTCACTCTCAGTGTAAGAGTAGAACAATTTCAATGGATGATAATAGGTTTTATGTGGTGTGTACTTCCAGGGTAGAAGTAGCAGGGGTGCATGTGAGTGTGTGAAACCAAGATTTAGCTGTATGATGAGTTCATAAGGATACAACACAGCCGACAGCACGAGCCCTAACAAATGAGGAGGCTTCCTTTTCTAATGATAAGTTTGGCTGTGGTAGGAATTTTAACTCTCTGTCATATAAGGAACTCATCATGAAATATTTACAATTTTCACAAACAAATCTCCAGAATTTAGTGGTACTTTGGAACACAATGAACAACAATCGAGACTATTATCATATCATGCTCGTCAACTACCTAGACTTAGTTTAAGCATATGCTCCCACGGTTTAAGATGTAGAGTAAATCCGGTTGTCAAACGGTGTATCCAAATCTTGGGAGAACTCAAATTTAAAGCTAGGTACTTGCAAAGAATTAGGCGAGCAACTATTCATCATTTCCATCATGCGGTCCTCAAGTCTACACAATTTTATTTATAGCAAACTGAATTGAAAACAAACTTGCACACTCTTTTTATTTGGTTTTCATCTTAGGGCAAACTCGAAATGTGAACAAACACACTTAAAGGAAGCAAACTTCTTAAAGCGGCAAGCAAATTTTTATTGGGTTTTTTAATTTTTCTGATTTTTTTTTTTCAATGCATAAAACAAACTGAAAAACAAACAAACGAAAACAAAAGGAAAGAAATACTCATCTTGATAATGGGGGTCCTCCCCAAGCTAGTCTTGTGGCGATGGTGGTGGATAGTGGATGTGCAACAGTCCGCCAAGTCATGCGGCATGGAGGCGGCTTCTTCCCCGGTTCTCTTGAATGGTGCCTAGTGTCCGAGTGGTATTCGGTTCCACTTGGTGTCATTCATTCCACCTCGATCATGGCGATTCAGAGTGGCGGTGGTGTTGTGCTGGAAGGCTACTTGTTCATCATAGTGCTGCTGGGTGAAAATGAATCCGGTGGCATCGGAGTGGCGACGTGGCTCAAAGTCATGGTGGGGTTCTTTTTCTTCATCGGTGGTGCCAAAGGGGTCATAAGAGTATCTTGGTGGCTGTGAGGGTCCTGGCTCCGATGTTCCTGATGGTTCTGTGTATGGTGGGTAGAAACCATAGAATGGTTGATGTGGTTGGCTTTGTGGTGGGTACACCCATGAGTTTAGTGAGTGGTGCTGAGGTACATTCCACTCATTAAAACTGGCATGTGCTGGTTCTTCTCGGGCGGTTTCGGCACCACGCCAAACGGGTTCACGATTTCCTGTCACCCTCTCCGAGCGAACTCTTCGAGGTGCTCTCTCATTCACGGTTACGCCTCGCAACTCAACATGATAGTTTTGCACATGATACAAAGCCGGTTCCGGGTTAGGTAACCGGATCGCGCTTCACCATATTTTGCATACAAAACATTATTCACTTTTTTCGGTAAGTGACCTTGGCCAAAAGTGTAGTAGTCATAAAATTCTCTATGATGTTCAATGTACTCAAAAGTAGCTCCCTCTAATAATTCCAAGCGTGTGCGAGTGATAAGCGAGCAAACGGCCACACTTCCTATTTTGTAACGAGGGACACTCATCCAATGGTTCACTAGGAGGTGGACAGGAGACACTTTCTGTTTCTTGACAGCCGCGTACAGCAACTGCAAGTCGGTTATTCTGATCTTGCTTTCATCATATCGTGGGAAAAAGGTGGCTCCTATCCAACGATGCAAAAATCTAAGCGTAGGATGCTCTATGTCTGCGGTGCGGTGCGCTAAGTGATACGGTGCTCTAGAAATGCTGCTCCAAAACCTATGTGCATCAAAATCACCTAGTGCTGCATTTAAGTCTATTAGAGCATCTTGAGGAAAACCTAGGAGGTCACTAAGGTTTCTCCAAGATACGAGAATATTCCGCAGAGCAAACATTCTAAAATAAACTCCATTGTCCGTGTATCGAAGGGTGCTAAGGAATTCTATGGTCAAGAGCCTAATCCCTTTCTCGAGGTTTGCAAAGGAAGTCCAACCAACTAGTGGAAAAATTGTGTCGAATTCATGAGCCATACCTGTCTCTAGCAGAAGTGTCGGATCGATGACTGGCGTGTGGATGAAACGCTTGTTCTTGAGCTTCTTGTATATCTCCTTCTCCTGGGCCGTTCTCAGGGCGAGGTCGGATGTTCTCATGAGAACTCTCTGAGATGCTTGGTGGTCTTTGTAGGTGCTGCTGCAGTGCTTAAGGTGCTTACGGTGGTGGGTCGACACTCATGTCGGAACCAGCCACCGAGTTCTGGCGGGATGCACTTCTTGTCCTGATGTTCCTGATGGTTCCCGAGATCCCCTTGAAGACGCCCTTCATCCTGCAAGTTGCTCAAAAGAAACAAAAACAAACACTAGTGGAGAGAAGGATTAGCACAAGGTTAGTGGTTAGCTGTCCGAGTCATCGGTCCGGGGTTAGTCGTTCTTCATGACAAAAGTTCTAAACTTCGGTCTTGATTTTGAGCCTCCCCTTGATTTTAAATTTTCTTTAACCTATTTGGGCAGCATCTCCACTAATTTTGTGATGATCTACTTAGCACTATCCCTTCCCTTCACTTGCTACTAAACTCTTGCTCACTCTCTCACTTCTTCTCTCTTCCTACTCTTCTCCTCTTCTCTCTTCCTACTCTTCTCCTCTTCTCTCTAACTCTCTCCAGGAAACCCGAAGTCGAGAGCAAAAGGTTTTGGCTAAAATTCTGGAGTGTGGGTGGTGCAAGGAAGCCATGGGAGGAGGCCTATTTATAGAGGAGGAGGTGGAGGGGCGGGCGCCCCAATGGTGGGGGCGGCCGCCCACCAAGGGTGGCTATCCTGGCTGCCCCTTCACATGCCATTGCGTGATCTTTTGTCAATCCAGAATTTTTGGTCGGTTGAGTGGATTTGGAGGTGGAAAAGAGAGGATAGTGGAGGTGAGTGGAAGTGGGTGAAATTATGTGATTTGATGTATGTGAGGTGTAGTCTATGACATGTGGGACCCATGGTGAGGGACCCACCAAGCACTAAATGCTATGATAAAAATTATAAACAATGCAGAAATTTAAATGAAGGTAAACTAATTTAAATGCATGAAATGATAAATTTTTATGCCACCATAATAAAATATTTTTAACGGGTTGTCACACACCGTAAAATTATTTATATGGGGCGTAGAATTTTTATAATGTAATGCTAGAAATAAATATGTCTAAGAAAATTATAAGAGATGCAATTTTAAAATGCGGATAAATACCGAGTTACCTTCCGGCGAGGATTCGGATTTTAAAAGTCCTCCGAACTGGACTTTCCAAAATATTTATTCCGCTGATGCTCCCAGAGATGCATCCTCTATCTCTGGTGGTTGTATTGTCTGATCGTCTTCTACCATCTTCGCGGATTTATTGAGTTCTTGTTTTGACTTGAATGCGAATTGTTCTTCTTGCCCATTTATAGTGAACTTGATTTCTCCCTTCCCGACGTCAATGTGTGCATTGGCGGTGCTCAAGAAAGGTCTTCCAAGTATGAGTGACACCTTTGAGTCTGGATGCATATCCAGTACTACAAAGTCTACTGGCACGAAGAACTCTCTTATCTTGACTGGAATGTTTTCAGCAATGCCCAATGGATAGCGAACCGATTGGTCAGCTAGTTGTAGACACATTGAAGTTGGCTCAAGTGCAGTGTGGTTGAGCTTATAGTAGACTGCTGCGGGCATCACACTGACACTTGCTCCAAGATCACAGAGTGCATTATTGAAATATTGATCTCCAATTGTGCGATCGATAGTGGGACATCCTGGATCTTTCTTCTTTTACGGTAGTTGGTTGAGGATGGCCGCACTACATTCTTCGATTAGCTTGATCACTTCATTGGATGGCGGTGGTCTCTTCTTGTTAAGAATATCTCTTATGTACTTAGCATAAGTGGGGACTGTATGGCATCCAGCGAGAGGTATATTGACATATAACTTTTGAATTACCTCCACGAACTTGCCAAACCGCTCATCTGCATTTGTGGTCCTCTCTTCCTCCGAGGAAACGGTAAGTAGTTTGTATCTTGAAAATTTTGTCTCATTTCCTGATCTTGTACTGGCGTCTGTACTGATTCTTGTGGTAATACTTCTAGCTCAGGTTGGAAGTCTTCTTCTTCTGCCACTGGTGGTAGCATGGTTGGCCTTTTTGTCCCTTTTGGATAGGGAGGATCTCTAGTGGAACTCCCTCTTCTTGTAGTAATAGATCTCACTTTCTCCGGGGTTAGTGGCAACAGCCATGCAACGGCCAACTTGGCTATCTTTTCCTCTATCTTTTTATTGAACTCTAGTTGATCATTAATGGCGAGAGGAGAAACTATCCATTTTGGTACTTAAATTTTCCAAGATTATGTCATTAGCAGCAAGCCTATCCTCCATAGATGAATTGATCTTGGACTGTTGTAGAACCAACTCTCTTAAAGTAGGTTGCTTTGCATAATTACCTAACTGTGTACCTTGATTAATCGATGATTGCACCCAATGTGGAACCTTTCTCACGGGAGGGCTTGAATTCTGTTTGTATGTTGCTTCAATTGCCCTTTGATCTTCCTTGTACTTGGCCCTCTGGTCAAGCCAGTGGAGTAAGGTATCCATCTTGGTTGATAATGCATTCACTTCTTCTATTACTTCTTCACTCTGGTGACAATCTTGAATGTTGTCTTGGGACCAGCCTTGATTATCTGCTATCTTCTCCATAAGTCTTTTAGCTCTCCCAAGAGTGAGTGATAAAAATGATCCTTCGGCGGTGCATCTAGGTGCTCACGCGTCTTCGGAGTTAATCCGTGGTAGAATCCTTGCATGAGTAACCATTCTTCCATTCCATGATGGGGACAATCTTGGATGTATCCTTGCAAACGCTCCCATGCTTCTGACATGGTCTCCGTCTTCTGCTGTTGGAAGTTGGTAATCTTTCCTCTTAAGGCATTGGTCTTGCCTATTGGGAAGATTTTGCTAGAAAGGCCTTGGAACACTTTGCCCATGTATTGATATCTTCTTTATTTGCATAGAACCACTGCTTCGCTCTTCCCACTAGTGAGAATGGAAAGAGGCGAAGAAGTATGATGTCTTCTTTAACTCTATCTATGGCGATGGTGTTTCCAATCTCCATGAAGTCTTGTAAATGTGTACTTGCATCTTCATATACCTTTCCACTGAATTGGATAGCTTGCACCATGTTGATGAGACTTGGCTTGAGCTCGAACTTAACATTAGTTGCGTCCAATGCTGGACCAGTGCGGATGTTCTCTACTGTTGGAGCAGAGAATTCCAGTAAGGTCTTCTCAGCCATCTGGATTGGTGACGAGCTTCCTTCTTGATTGATCCGACTCTGATGATCGAGAGTTTGAATGAATCGATTCAATCCCGCTAATACCCCGTATAAAATATAAACAAAGAAAAACAACGGGGGTGAACCTGCCAAAGTAGAGGTGACTAGTGACAATCACTCATTTTCTAAGTATCCGCTTAAGCAATTTTTCTCTAAAAGTTTATTCCTTCCCAGCAACCGGCGCCAAAAATGCTTGTTGACACCTCTAACACCACTCACGCTAAGTTGTCATCCCTAGCATGGCGCCGAAGTGTTGGTATAGAAACTGCTCCTCTAGTCAAGAAAATATGGGATCCGCAAGCGAACGGATAATACACCATCGTAGCATTTTACCGGAAGTATTCCGAGGTATCGTTATTTATATTTAGCTCAAAGGAAAGAACTAAGGACTTAAACAATGAGATAAACTTGCTAAACACGACTACTTATGAGTGATTGATTGCACTTTGTCACATACTTTGGCAGAGGGTAAACCATGATAAATAAGGGAATATAAAGTAATAAGCTCGGGGTATAAATCACACGAGAGATTAGATATAGACTACTCACATAAGGTAGGTTGACATCTGATTAGCACAAGAAATAGAAATCCTATGTAGGTTCTAATCTACTAAGTCATTCATCTACTCCAACTCTACACTATCATATACAGCACAAAAGACTCTTTATCTATGTATAAGGATCATTGCTATAACAAGCCAAGACATAGCAGGACTTACTACGCAACTTTGGTTCTGCTAGACCTACCAACGGGGGATGGAATACAGAGGACTCAACGGAACTGTCACTTCCGCGATCTACCACACGACCCGGCCAATAGGGTGCATTTGCAGGTAAATGGCATCTAAGCACCATGCTCACATGAAATCTACCACCTAACCCTCCCACGAAGAGAGCTAAGCGCTTTGCAAACATATACATAAACTTATTATCGATCATAACCATATCAAATGTAGAACTAGAATAAACTAGGAACATAATAAATAGAAACATAATGATATTAGAATAAAGTCACAAGAATAGATACAAGATAATACCAACTCTTGATGATGAAGATCCGGAATTCCGAGCACAGGCGCCCGATTCTTCCTCTATCTAGTCTAAACCTATGTAGAACTTGAAGGACTAGAGTAGCTATTCTAATTCTCTGGTGGAGAGATCTCTCTCTAAACCCTGGCTTTGTTGATGGCTACCTCTGAATAATGAATTCTTGAATGAATTAGGGTCTAGCCCGGGGGCCGGGGGCTCAATATATAGCCCTAGGATGCACCACATCCATCGGATCAAACCGACCTAAACGGACGATAATTATTGCTCCTCAAGGTCGGTGGAGGCGGATCCGCGAGCCTCCACCCGATTGGTGGAGGTGGGCGTCGGTCGACCCACCCCCGGAGTCGGCCGACTCACCCCTATGCCCAGGTGGGTCTCCGCTTCTGGGTTTGCCTTCGGAGTCTTCTAGAATATACAATTTTACCCGTTCGGTCTTTCTCTCTATGTAATCATGACATGTGGGCCTCCTTGGATGTTTTCTGATAATCCCCCTCGCGAAAACACATATTCACCAAAACTTGTGGAATTTGTCGGTTTAAACCCTAAGTCTATGGTGGTGAACAGATTATACCCCTCTTTCTCTCTCTGGTTGACATATAAAATTGATCATTAACAACCGTCAACAAACGCCCATCGTGGGGGACGCTACGACAGCGACGAGGACCGCCAGGCTCCTAAGCCACCGGGTCCTCGAGTTTTCAGCAGGTCTATCCGCAGCACGCCGCTGCCGAGCCCGTTTCGACCCCCCACGAGCCTCACCAAGTACAACGGCGAGACCAAGCCCGAGCTCTGGCTTGCCGACTTTCGGTTAGCTTGCCAGCTGGGCAGGGCTCGAGACGACAAGGCCATCATCCGGCAACTCCCGCTGCTCCTCTCCGACACCGCTCGCCGGTGGCTCGAAGAGCTCCCCCCGACCAGATCCGTGACTGGACCGACCTGGTCCAGGTCTTCGAGGGCAACTTCAAGGGAACCTACATCCGCCCCAGCAACTCTTGGGACCTCCGTAACTGCAAACAGCAGCACGGGGAGTCCCTTCGAGACTTCGCTCGGCGCTTCTCCAAGCAGCGTACCGAGCTACCGCACATCTCCGACCACGAAGTCATCTTGGCATTCGTGTCAGGCACCACCTGCAAGGAGTTGGTGCGGGAGCTCGGACGTGATCGTCCAAAGACCGTCGAAGGGTTGATGGACATCGTCGCCAACTACGCAGCTGGAGAGGAAGCTGTCGGCGCCTTTTTCGGTGAAAAGAAGGACAACGTCCAGCCCCCGGCCGGCAACGGCGAGGGCCAGAGCAAAGCCTCGAAGAAGAACAACAAGAAGAAGAAGGGAGTTCAGCAAGGCAAGCGCGAGGCCATGAAGGACGATCTCGTCGCCACCGCCGAGCGCAAAAAGCCTCGACCCCCTCCTGAGGGGGCGTCTTCGACAAGATGCTGAAAGAACCCTGCCCATACCACAAGGGGCCGGTCGACCACAACCTCGAGGACTGCCGCATGCTCAAAGGCTACTTCAAAAGCCTGGGCCTCAAGAAGGTGAGCAGAAGAAGGACAAGGGCGGCGACAATGACAAGAGCAAGGGAAAGGATGACTTCCCCGACGTCACCGACTGCTACATGATCTACGGAGGCCCATCGACCCAGTACACGCCTCGACAGCGTAAGAAGGAGCGTCGGGAGGTCTTCTCCGTGCGGGTGGCTACGCCCCAGTACCTCGACTGGTCCAACACACCGATCACGTTCGATCGTGACGACCACCCGGACCACGTCGTGCGTCCTGGGGCATTCCCGCTCGTCGTCGACCCTATCATCGCCAACACCCGTTTCTCCAAGGTGCTCATTGTTGACGGTCGTTAAGTATCAATTTCATACCGTCAACGTAGCAAGAGAAAGGACTAATTTGAGTTCACCTGTTAGATATAGGGGTTACACTGATAGAATTCCATGAGTTTTGGTGATTGTCTATTTCTACGCGGGGGTTATCGAAAGAGAACCAAAGGAGTCCCACATGTCATGATTACATAGAGATAAAGACCGAACGGGTGAAATTGTATACTCTAGAAGACTCCAGAAGGTGACACCTGAAACCTGGGGCCCACCTGGCATTGGCCAGAGTCGGCCGCCCAAGGGGGGAGTCGGCCGACTCCCCACCTCAACCAATCACGTTGAGTCTCGCGGATCCTGCCTCCACCGCCTTTGAGGATGAATAATTATCATCCATTTAGGTCGGTTTGATCCGAGGGCTGTGGTGCATCCTAGGGGGCTATATATTCAGAGCCCCTGGCCCCTGGCTGAAACCCTAATTCATTCAAGAGTTCATTCTCTCATCTGAAGAATTCAGAGAAGCCAGAGCCACCATCTCAATTAGAGCTCTATAGTTTAGTAGCATAGCTACATAGGAATAGATCTAGAGGGAATCAAGCCTAGCTTGGAGTCCGGATCTGTCGGAGTTCTTGGTAAATCCCCTCTACATTCTTGTAATATTCATCATTGTTCGTGATACTATGAGTAGTACTTTATTCTATTCTATTATGTCAGACTTGACTTTGCTCTATTTGATTATGTTCTCAATTATATTGTTCTTAGTCTACTTTGATTATATGTTTAGCATAGTTGGACTAGAATTATGTTTATGCATAGGATCGTATAACGCTTGCTCATTAGATCGATGGGTGAGTGGTAAATATTGTGTAGGCGTGGTGCCTAGACCGTATTTACCTGCGATTGCACCCTATATTCCGGATCGTGAGGTAGATCGCGGAGTGACGATCCTGTTGAGTCCTTTGTAGCCCTTCTCCCGAGTATAGGTCTAGCGAACAACCCTATTACATTGAAGTCATTGCTATGTCTCTAGTCTTCTCGGTAATATCACTATGCATAGATGTAACTTTTCCCGCCATGATTGCTAGATGTTCTTGCACTAATCATTGTATGCTTTGACTTTATAGTTAGAATAACATAGGATTATACCCTAGATCGTCCTAGTCCATGCTAGTGTTATAAGCTTAGAGTGCTAAGTTGAGATGGTTATTACTATTATTTTATGTGGCTAAATGCTCTCATTTATCTTATGTCAATTATCATTCATTCCTATATTTTATGTGACACTTACCCTGTATGAGATGATCGATATAGACAAGGTTAAGCTCTCCATTATCGCATGTGCATTGCTCATCACTCATTATCCAGTGCATTCCCTTCCCAAAGGGTAAAATTATAAATAACGATACCTGGATTGCTCCTGGTTAAAATGCTACGATGATATATTCTGTGCGCTTGCGGAACCCTCCTTATTTCAGTTGCACTTAATAGACATCAACACTCATGGACGGCGGCAGCAGCCTCAATGTTATCTACATGAAGACCCTCAGTCTGCTGGGCATCGAGAGATCGCAGCTCAAACCCAGCGCCGGGGGCTTTCATGGGGTCGTGCCGGGCAAGAAGGCACAAACCCTCGGTCGCATCGACCTTCCTGTTTGTTTCGGCACCCGCTCGAACTTCAGGAAGGAGAACCTCACGTTCGACGTGGTCGGGTTCCGTGGTACCTACCATGCCATCCTTGGTCGGCCCTGCTATGCCAAGTTCATGGCGGTCCCCAACTCCACCTACCTCAAGTTCAAAATGCCGGGACCCAACGGTATCATAACCGTCGACTCCTCGTACGAGCACGCATACGACTGCGACGTCGAATGCGTCGAGTACGGGGAGTCCCTCAAAGAGACAAACGCCCTGGCAGCGACCCTCGAGAGCCTGGCCGCAGACATTCCCGAGCCCAAGCAACAGGCGGGAAGCTTCGAGCCTGCAGAGGACACCAAGTCGATCCTACTTGACCCAAGCTGCTCCGACCATGGTTTGCCTAAACGGTCATTTAGCTCGTTTACACACCGTTTAAACGCTACACGGTGGTACACTGTTTTCATTTAATTGGTTGATTAAACCATTTAAATGGCCGTTTTGCCCGTTTAAACACCCGTTTTGCCCGAATAATGGGCTAAAGTGTAGGTGACCGACTGTTTACCATTTAGTGTTTAGGATAACACTGGCTCCGACTCGAAGACACTGACGATCAGCGTGGCCCTCGACAGCAAATAGGAAGCAGTGCTCGTCGACTTTCTCCACGCAAACGCCAGTATGTTTGCGTGGAGTCCCTCGGATATGCCTGGCATTCCGAGGGATGTCGCCGAGCACGCCTTGGAGATCCGTCCCGGCTCGAGACCGGTCAAGCAACGCCTGCGCCGCTTCGACAAGGAGAAGCGTAGGATCATCCGTGAGGAGGTCAACAAACTCGAGAAGGCCGGTTTCATCAAGGGGGTACATCACCCCGAGTGGCTAGCTAATCCTGTACTAGTTAAGAAAAAGAATGGGAAAATGAGAATGTGTGTCGATTACACTAGTTTAAATAAAGCATGTCCCAAAGTTCCTTTTCCTTTGCCATGAATCGATCAAATAGTAGACTCAACTGCGGGCTGTGAAGTACTATCTTTCCTTGATGCGTATTCCGGTTACCACCAAATAAAGATGAAAGAGTCCGACCAGCTCACGACCTCTTTCATCACTCCTGTTGGCATTTATTGCTACGTCACCATGCCCTTCGGCCTTCGAAACGCCGAGGCGATGTACCAACGCTGCATGCTCCACATCTTTGGCAAGCACATAGGCGAAACCGTCGAGGCCTACGTCGACGACATTGTAGTCAAAACTAAAAAGGCTGACGACCTCGTCCGTGACCTCGAAATCACGTTCGAATGCCTCAAGGCCAAGAACATCAAGCTGAACCCTGAGAAGTGTGTTTTTGGGGTTCCTCGAGGCATGCTCTTGGGGTACATCGTCTCCCAGTGCGGGATCGAGGCCAACCCTGAGAAGGTCACGGCTGTCACTCACATGGGGCCAATTCGAGACTTGAAAGGTGTGCAAAGAGTCACAGGGTGCCTCGCTGCCCTCAGCCGCTTCATCTCACACCTAGGAGAGAAAGCCTTACCTTTGTACCGCCTCCTCAAGAAGTCCGAGCACTTCACTTGGACCGTCGAGGCCGAGGAGGCGCTGGCTAAACTCAAAACCCTGCTGACTTCGGCTCCGATTCTCGTACCTCCAAAACCTGCCGAGCCTCTCCTCCTCTACGTCGCTGCGACCACCCTCGTGGTCAGTGCGGTCATAGTCGTCGAGAGGCAGGAAGAGGGACACGTCCTCCCTGTCCAAAGGCCAGTCTACTTTGTAAGTGAGGTGCTCTCGGAGACCAAAGTTCGCTATCCGCAGATCCAAAAGCTGCTCTATGCTGTCGTGCTGACGCGCCGCAAGCTTCAGCACTACTTCCTCAGCCACTCAGTGACCGTAGTGTCATCGTTCCCCTTGGGGAGATCATCCAAAACCGGGAGGCTGCAGGAAGAATCGCAAAATGGTCGGTCGAGCTCATGGGCGAGACCATCACTTATGCGCCACGAAAGGCCATAAAATCTCAAGTATTAGCTGATTTCGTGGCTGAGTGGACCGACACCCAGCTCCCTCCAGCACAAATCCAGGCCGAGCTGTGGACCATGTACTTCGATGGGTCACTTATGAAAATGGGGGCGGGCGCGGGCTTGCTCTTCATTTCACCCCTCGGAGTCCACATGCGCTACGTCATTCGTATCCATTTTGCCGCCTCTAATAATGTTGCAGAGTACGAGGCTCTCATGAACGGTCTGCGCATCGCCATCGAGCTCGGGGTCCGACGCCTCGACGTTCAAGGCGACTCGCAGCTCGTCATTGACCAGGTCATGAAAGCTTCGAGCTACCATGATTCAAAAATGGAGGCATACTGCAATGAAGTGCGCAAGCTGGAGGACAAGTTCCACGGCCTTGAGCTCAACCACATCACTCAACGCTACAACGAGGCCACGGATGAACTTGCCAGGATTGCATGCTCTCGAGGCAACGTCCCTCCAGACGTCTTCTCGAGGGACCTCCACAAACCTTCCATGGATTGGGGCTCGGGGGCTGACGCTACGGCATCAGCTGACCTCACACCCTCGACCGAGGCCCCCCCCCCGACAGGGGCTGAGGTCATGGAGATCGACGGACCATCATCGTCCTCGAGCCCCCCGACGGATTGGCGTACCCCACTCCTCGAGTACCTCATTCGAGGGGAACTCCCTGAGGATCGAGCCGCGGCCAGACGCGTAGCTCGAAAGGCGAAAACCTACGTCGTTTACGGTGACGACAAGGAGCTATATCGACGCAGCCCCACCGGTGTTCTTCAGCGCTGCATCAGCATCGAGGAAGGCAAAGAGCTGCTCAAGGATATGCACTCGGGGGCTTGCGGGCACCACGCTGCGCCAAGGACGCTCGTCGGGAACGCCTTCCGACAGGGCTTCTATTGGCCAACCGCGGTCCCCGATGCCATTACCCTTGTCCGATCGTGCGAGGGGTGCCAATTCTACGCTAAGCAAACGCACCTCCCCGCCCCACGCTCTCCAGATGATCCCCCTCACGTGGCCATTTGTAGTCTGGGGGCTCGACCTCGTCGGTCCCCTAAAAAGGACAACTGGGGGCTACACGCACCTGCTAGTCACCATCGACAAGTTCACCAAATGGATCGAGGCCATGCCCATCACTAACATCCATTCCGAGCGAGCGGTCCAATTCTTTACCGACATAATACATCGCTTCGGGGTCCCAAATGTCATCATCACTGACAACGGCACATAGTTCACTGGCAAGAAGTTCTTGGACTTCTACGACCATCACCACATCCGTGTGAACTGGTCTGCAGTCGTCCACCCTCGAACTAATGGCCAGGTCGAGCGCGCCAATGGCATGATTCTGCAGGGCCTCAAGCCCAGGATCTTCGACCGCCTCAACAAGCATGGTAAGAGGTGGGCGGCCGAGCTGCCTTCAATCCTATGGAGCCTGAGGACAACGACGAGTCGAGCCATGGGGTTCACCCCGTTTTTCCTGGTCTACGGGTCTGAGGCCGTCCTCTCCACTGACCTCGAATACGGGTCCCCTCGACTTAAAGCCTTCAACGAGCAAACGAATGAAGAAGCCCTTGCCAACGCTGTTGACCAGCTCGAGGAAGCTCGAGACATGACCCTGCTCCACTCCGCGCGCTACCAACAGAAACTCCGACGCTACCACGACAAGAACGTGCGTAAAAGGGATTTTCAAGTCGGTGACCTCGTTCTTCGACGCCAGCAAGATAACAAGGGGCGGCACAAGCTTACGCCTCCATGGGAAGGCCCCTTCATCGTAGCCGAGGTGCTGAAGCTAGGGACATACAAGCTCGCGGACGGAAAGGGCCCGACTCTCACCAACGCATGGAACATCGAATAGCTACGTCGTTTCTACCCTTAGGCCTCGAGGCCTTGTACATTTCCGCATTTATGTACAGCTTTCGCGTTTCGAATGAATAAAAAGTCCGCGATCCTAGCACTTTCACTTTCATTCATCACTCGAGGTAGATTTTGCTCTACCCCTCGACGCCTCTCTTTCTTCTACCCCTCGAAGCACGCCTGACGCAGAGTAGGAAGCATGCTTGAGAACCACAAGGGTCAAGGGCTGTCGAGCCGGAAATTCTCCCACGGCCCCGGGCTAAGGTACTTCCACTCGCTCCCTCCCTCGAGGACTCGAGCGTGCGTCCTACGCTTACGCCAATAAGCACGCCACCAGGGCTGGTAGAAGTAAGATTGGCTCGAGAAATCACCACTCGTAGTCGTAGAGGTAGACTCGACCCTGCTCCGGCAGAGTCGAGCCTCCCTCGGGGGCTAACAGGGGGGTACCCCCTAAAAAAGTCCCCGGAAACCGCTTTTTTCAAAAAACTCAACGCCCTCCCTTTTTTCCTCCCACGCTTCGAGTACGTTCTGCGACTAAGGCTCGAGTTCCTGAGGAGATGGAAACGGTCGAGCCAGGGACTCGCCCACGCCCCCGGGCTAAGGCACCCCTACTCACTATTCCACCCCTAGAGGAACTTGAGTACGCGTCTAAGTCCTAAGTCAAAGACAGGCTCGAACGAGGCAGGAAATAGGACCGCTCAAGAATCAAAAAAGCTTAACATTTATACACAAAATATGAATAAGTTCTTAAGGCCTCTCCGGCCACGAGACTTAACACACAATACTAATGTAATTTGTTTACATGGGCCTTGTTGCCCAGATTTGGCTCGCAGGCCACTTCATCATCCCTTGGAGAAGTACGAGCTCAGGCGGGCAGGACCTCATCCTCGAACCTCTCCGCCAGCCTTGCGCCAGGTTCCTCAGCGTCGGCAATCAGTTGGAGGCGCCTTTGCTCCTCGACCTCCGCCGGCGCGTCCTGATCGACGACGAAGCCGTGGGACAGTGTTGACGGTCGTTAAGTATCAATTTTATACCGTCAACGCAGCAAGAGAACGGACTAATATGAGTTCACCTGTTAGATATAGGGGTTACACGACGGAATTCCACGAGTTTTGGTGGTTGTCTATTTCTGCGGGGGTTATCGAAAGAGAACCAAAGGAGGCCCACATGTCATGATTACATAGAGATAAAGACCGAACGGGTAAAATTGTATAATCTAGAAGACTCCGGAAGGCAAACCCCGGAAGCCGGGGCCCACTGCAGCGGGGTGGCGGTCGGCCGACCCGGGGGGAGTCGGCCGACTCCCCACCTCCACCAATCAGGTGGAGTCTCGTGGATCCTGCCTCCACCGCCTTTGAGGATGAATAATTATCGTCCATTTAGGTCGGTTTGATCCGAGGGCTGTGGTTAATCCTAGGGGGCTATATATTCAGAGCCCCTGGCCCCTGGGTGAAACCCTAATTCATTCCCAATTCATTCAAGAGTTCATTCTCTCATCAGAATTCAGAGAAGCCAGAGCCACCATCTCAATTAGAGCTCCATAGTTTAGTAGCATAGCTACATAGGAATAGATCTAGAGGGAATCAAGCCTAGCTTGGAGTCCGGATCTGTCGGAGTTCTTGGTAATTCCCCTCTACATTCTTGTAATATTCATCATTGTTCGTGATACTATGAGTAGTACTTTATTCTATTCTATTTTATCGACTTGACTTTGCTCTATTTGATTATGTTCTCAATTATATTGTTCTTAGTTTACTTTGATTATATGTTTAGCATAGTTGGACTAGAATTATGTTTATGCATAGGATCGTATAGCGCTTGCTCATTAGATCGATGGGTGAGTGGTAAATATTGTGTAGGCATGGTGCCTAGATTGTATTTATCTCGATTACACCCTATTGGCCGGGTCGTGTGGTAGATCGCGGAAGTGACAGGTTCCGTTGAGTCCTTTGTATTCCATCCCCGTTGGTAGGTCTTAGTAGAACAACCTATTACATTGAAGTCATTGCTATGTCTCTAGTCTTCTCTCGGTAATATCACTATGCATAGATGTAACCTTTTCCCGCCATGATTGCTAGATGTTCTTGCACTAATCATTGTATGCTTTGACTTTGTAGTTAGAATAACATAGGATTATACCCTAGATCGTCCTAGTCCATGCTAGTGTTATAAGCTTAGAGTGCTAAGTTGAGATGGCTTATTACTATTATTTTATGTGGCTAATTGCTCTCATTTATCTTATGTCAATTATCATTCATTCCTATATTTTATGTGACACTTACCCCGTATGAGATGATCGATACGACAAGGTTAAGCTCTCCATTACAAGATGTGCATTGCTCATCACTCATTATCCAAAGGCATTCCCTTCCCAAAGGTAAAAATATAAATAACGATACCTGGATACTCCTGGTTAAAATGCTACATCGGTATTATCGTGCGCTTGATCCCATATTTATTTCTAGTAGCGGTTGCATTATTTAGTACCAGCATTTTTGGCGCCATGTTAGGGATGACAACCTAACACTGAGTGGCGTTAGAAATGTCAACAAGCATTTTTGGCGCCGTTGCCGGGGAAGGTTGAAAGCCAATGGATAATGAGCAGCATTGCACTACATAATGAGATTGAGCACCGTCACCATTCTCTACTCATACACCTTACCCTTGTTTTTTTGTCTATTTTTATATCTTATGCGGGTAATGTATGAAAAAGACAATTCTTCCCGATAATTATATTGACGATCCGAAGCTTTATTCGGAAGGCCGGAAGCAAGTTGAAGAAGACCAATCAATCATCATCATCAACTCAACTTGGAAGTTTGTCGGCGTAAAGTCAACCTTTCGTTCGAGACTTGACACCAGCATTTGAAGCCATGGCGAACAAGTCACTCCACGAGTTCTCGGCTCCCACTACGGATAACATTCGCACCGGACCAACTGCGGACATCGAAGGAGCTTTTGAGCTCAAGCCTGCGCTAATCAACATGGTGCAAGCAAGCCGGTTAATGGGAAGGCCCATGAAGATGCTAGTGCTCATCTCCAACACTTCCTGGAGATTTGTAGCACATTCACTATCAAGGATGTCCCCGAGAGATGCTATACTACTTCGCCTCTTCCCATTCTCACTCTTGGGGAGAGCGAAGGCGCTGGTTCTACGCCAATAAGGAGAAGAATCCTACGTGGGCACTATGTTCCACCAATTTCTTGGCGAAGTTCTTCCCCATGGGCAAGACAAATGCTCTTCGTGGGAAGATATCAAGCTTTCGGCAACACCATGATGAGACTGTCCCGAAGCTTGGGAGCGCTTTCAAGATTACATCCTCGAGTGTCCTCATCATGGCATGGAGAATTGGCCGCTTATGCGGACATTCTACCATGGGCTTAGCAACAAGACACGTGAGACGATGGATGCCGCCGGGAGGTGCATTCTTATCACTCACTATTCCTCAAGCCACAGCTCTTGTGGAGAAGATGGCATCCAACCAAGGTTGGAGTGAAGAAAGAACTCGAGACCCGCAAGAGAGGTGGAGGAATGCATCACCGAAAGAGGTAGACATGCTTTGTCTGCAAAATGGATTTGCTAATGAAGAGGCTCGATGAGAGAGCCCCGAGAGAAGAAAGAAGTCATGCATATACATGATGCTCGCATGACATGTGAAGAGTGTGGAGAGAGTGCTAACGCCCGAGCCGAAGGAGGACGTGAACTACCTCAACAACAACAACAATAATAATTACTACCGTCCTCGCGGAATCAAGGTTGGAATCGCAGCCGAGGCCTAACTACTCGTGCAATTATTCGTGCAACTATCAAGGTAACAACTCCTCCTACAATAATTACAACCAACCGCCTTTGAGAGAGTTAGTGCCGAATCAAGGCAAGATGATGGACAATCTGTCCAAGAAGCTAACATCAAATGACAAGGTCCTAGAGACACTCGGCAACGGAATGGATGGCTTTTCCAATGCCATCAAGAGTCGGCTTCGCTTCAACAAGATACTTGAGTCGCAGTACAACAGGCTTGTTAACCTTGCTCCCTCAACTGGTCAAGGTAAACCGGCGGACAACCCGAAGAGCTCGAAACGCAAATCTTGTTGATATATTCAATGTAGAAGATAGCCGGAGTGATCCATCGAAGGGGTCATGGATTGACTCAACTCTGCCAGTCAAGAAGGGCGATCCAGGGAGACCAGTCATTCCGATCTCCATTGGAAGTACTAACTTTAATGAGGCAATCTGCGACTTCGGTGCAAGCATCAACATCATGCCAAGAGTGATATATGAGAAGCTATTCAGATGCCCCTTAGCATACACAACTATGTGCTTACAGCTTGCAGATCAGTCACTCCGTGTTCCTTTGGGAATACTTGAAGACATATGTGTACGAGTGGGCAACTCGTATGTTCCAGCAGACTTCGTGGTAGTGGATACAGGCAGTGATGAAAGGTCCCCTGTCATTTTGGGACGACCATTCTTGAACACTGCTGGAGCCATTATGTATGCCAACACCGCCAAGATCATCTTCAACATCAAGGGCAAGCGAGAAACCTTCTTCTTCAAGAACAGAGTGTTGCGCCTTCCCAAAGACACCCTCATCGCGAACAGTGAGAAGAAGAAGAATCCGCTAAGAAGAGCAAAAACAAGAATAAGAAGACCAAGAAGACGGAGACAAGTGAGGATGGTCACCGCAGTCCATAAGGAGCATGTCCACTTACTCGATCCCCACGTCCGATCAAGAAGGATGACCCAGTGTACCAACCATTCAATGCTCCATCAACGAAGCTCTTTCAATAAAGCTGTGCGTGACACCGGATCGGGCGTCAACATTATGGCCAAGGTAACTTATGAGTATCTATATGGCACTATGCCTTTGGAGCCTACCTATGCACAACTTCAAATGGCGGATCGTACATTCCGCTTCGTCGAAGGAGAAGTGAAGGATGTCCTCATCCAGATAGATGACCATTATGTCCCTACAGACTTCCTAGTCATTGACATGGGAGATGACTATGATCCTCCAATCATCCTAGGAAGACCATTCCCGAACACCACCGAGCTATCATCTATATTGGGACAGAGAGATTCATTTCCACTTTCCCACCGAGAAGGTACGCCGCTACTTCAATAATAATTATATAATCACCGAGGAGCCCAAGAAGAACAGAGCAAGGAGAAGGCGTACCCTGTCGCCGAACACAAGAAGAACATCACTACGTATGGATGGGCTAACTATGAGGGAGAAGTATTCGATATGAAGATCGGTACCCAGAAGAGAAGAACATTATAGAAAGACCTGAGAAGGTGCTGTCATCAGAAGAGAAACAAGTGATTCAAGAAGCTTCCTCCTCAAGGTCACCCTCTCCAACAAAGAAGGTGTGGAAGGTGAAAGAAAAATCAGAATCAATTCCTACACACGAGGCGACGTCATCAGAGGCGCCAGCCAGTGCGCCCCTTGAAAAATGAGCGAACATGACAAGTCCTGTTCGGAGGACTTAAAACCACCGAACGCCGCGCCAAGAGGTAACTTGGTATTTATCAAGCAATTACTTTTCAGCATTGTAATTTTACCTTAGCATATTTATTTCCTACTTGCATCTTTGTTGCATCTTTACTCTTTTATCTCTCGCATTAGAAAAGAAAATAAAGATGTTGTGCATTCGCATCCGTAAAATCACTAAGCCCCATGTGGATAACCATTCACCGTGGTGGCACAAAAATAATTTCTCAAAGATATTTATTTCCCCCGTCTCGCATTCCTTAAATAATAAAAAGATAAAAATATTTCTTGTGATCCCGTTAGAACAAGTCTAAGTTAAGAAAGTTCTAGACAACCAAGGCCTAGAGGTTTTATCACTAACGCTTAATTAGTTCCACAAGCTTTGTTGTCTATTTTGAGCTTCATAGAACATCAAGGATCAAGAAGAGCTAACAAGCGAGAAGGACATCCAAATTCCCCCGTCGGAGTGCTTTGCCCGCGACAATTGAATGCTTGTCTCCAACAAAGCAACTATCTACAACACTCCTGGAGGACTAGAACATCTTCAGTGCCTGTCAGCAACATCAACCGACTATGTCAACATCCAGCTTGGGGGAGAGCATCCCCCGTGTACCAAGCTAAGTGTTTCCAACTTATCTAATTATGCTTTATTAAAGTGTGCTTTGTTTAAAACAACTAAAAAAGATGCATAACCATAGAAACCCAGAAAGATTTCCTTATTTATCTTTTCTACTTTTGGAGAGCTCTTGCAATCTGTCTTTAAAAAAGTTATCCCCTAGAATAAACTCTACATGGAGATGATGAATAGTTGCTCTGCCGTAATTCCTTTCAAGTACCTAGTTTTCAACCTTGCACTCTCCCGAGTCTTGGACACAACTGTTTAGATTTGAGATTTGCTCTGAACCTGAAACTTGTGGGTAGCGAACACTTGATCTAAGTCTAGGTGGTTGACGGGTATGATATGGGAAGGTTTTGAGCTGCTATCCATATTGTTCCTAGAGATACTAGAGTTCGAGAATTTATATTTGAAAATATTAAATTCATGCATGATGAGTTCCTTTATGATGAGAGTTTAAATTCTTACCACAGCCATATATTCATGCTTACTAGATTAGGAAAACCCATCTGTTTAAATAGATCATATTGTAGATTTGAGTGTAGACTTTATAGGCATTGAGTGTGGTTATGTGGGACCCATAAGGAATTAGTCACGCAGATAAAGTCAATACTATGTGCTCTCCATCCATTGATCTATGCTACTTCTGTCCTCAGAAGCACGCACCCACTTTATAAATACTTCATTCATTCTGTGCTACTTCTGTTCCTCGAAGTACCACCCACATATAGATCCATATCCACCACATATCGTGCTATCTCTACCCTGGAGATACGCACCTATGCTACTCCTACCCTGGGAGTACGCATTCTCCACTTACTGTGCTATCTCTACCCTGGAGATACGCACCTATGCTGCTCCTACCCTGGGAGTACACATCCATCCATTCATCCATCCACATATACATACGCCATTCATTTCACTTCATCCGAAAGGTTCTACTCCTATTCAGGAGTGAACGTCTAGACATAATCATCGCCGTTCTATTTGCCTACATAAAAGCTCCGTTATTATCATTTCAAGTTATACACTCCCCGTGCTAAAGTTTTATTTCCGGAGGATTGGTTGCTCTAAAAAAAAAAAAAAAAAAAAAAAAAAAAAAAAAAAAAAAAAAAAAAAAAAAAAAAAAAAAGAGAAAAAGAGAAGAGTAGCCAAGTCCTTCCATTCAAGAAGTTTCAAGATTTTCGAATAAAGGGAGTCATGTTATCCCCAAGGGAGCGAGTGTAGAAGTAGATGTTCACCGCTTGAGTACCCCTCATAATCATTTCCTTACCATCATACTACCATCATCCTATCATCATCTCATCCATTCCATTTCCTCATTCACATGCACATATGACTTTATTATTTTAGTTCCTATTGGATCCATGTCTTAACTATGCAATATATGCAAGTGAGTTTGAGTGTCTCCCCACCTATGAGCTCCACATAAGCCTATTAGAAAGTAGGGTGAGAGAGAGAGAGAAGGCACTTTCCACTATGCCTTAGTTCCTTAAATACCACATATTTTGAGAGAAGAGAGAAGGCATACACTACTCATGCCTTAGAGAGGATCCAGAAATACCACAAATGAGAGACTTGAAAGGTTCATACAAGGAACTCGAGTTTTATTTCAAAACCTTGCAAAAACTCCGGGATAATAGTTGATCAAAGAGCGAGAAACATGGCGCTTGACTTGACCGTTCTATCTTTCAACTACTCAAGACCCAAGTGACGGTTACAAGCCCCATGGTGAAAGGTAATATGAGTGAGTTTTGAGTCGGATAGTTCACTCTAATCCGGAGGAGAGTTCTTGTTTGAACGCATGTGTACTTGTGAGGAGTGAAAGCATTGTAGCAACTCCCGATCCATCATCAGTCTATCTTTGCTCGGGGACGAGCAAAAGGTAAGCTTGGGGGAGTTGTTGACGGTCGTTAAGTATCAATTTTATACCGTCAACGCAGCAAGAGAAAGGACTAATATGAGTTCACCTCGTTAGATATAGGGGTTACACCGATGTAATTCCACGAGTTTTGGTGATTGTCTATTTCTCGGGGGTTATCGAAAGAGAACCAAAGGAGGCCCACATGTCATGATTACATAGAGATAAAGACCGAACGGGTAAAATTGTATAATCTAGAAGACTCCGAAGGCAAACCCCGGAAGCTGGGGCCCACTGGCGGGGGTGGCCGGTCGGCCGACCAGGGGGGAGTCGGCCGACTCCCCACCTCCACCAATCGGTGGAGTCTCGTGGATCCCGCCTCCACCGCCTTTGAGGATGAATAATTATCGTCCATTTAGGTCGGTTTGATCCGAGGGCCGTGGTTAATCCTAGGGGGCTATATATTCAGAGCCCCTGGCCCCTGGGTGAAACCCTAATTCATTCCCAATTCATTCAAGAGTTCATTCTCTCATCAGAATTCAGAGAAGCCAGAGCCACCATCTCAATTAGAGCTCCATAGTTTAGTAGCATAGCTACATAGGAATAGATCTAGAGGGAATCAAGCCTAGCTTGGAGTCCGGATTGTCGGAGTTCTTGGTAATTCCCCTCTACATTCTTGTAATATTCATCATTGTTCGTGATACTATGAGTAGTACTTTATTCTATTCTATTATATCGACTTGACTTTGCTCTATTTGATTATGTTCTCAATTATATTGTTCTTAGTTTACTTTGATTATATGTTTAGCATAGTTGGACTAGAATTATGTTTATGCATAGGATCGTATAGCGCTTGCTCATTAGATCGATGGGTGAGTGGTAAATATTGTGTAGGCATGGTGCCTAGATTGTATTTATCTGCGATTACACCCTATTGGCCGGTCGTGTGGTAGATCGCGGAAGTGACAGGTTCCGTTGAGTCCTTTGTATTCCATCCCCGTTGGTAGGTCTTAGTAGAACAACCTATTACATTGAAGTCATTGCTATGTCTCTAGTCTTCTCGGTAATATCACTATGCATAGATGTAACCTTTTCCCGCCATGATTGCTAGATGTTCTTGCACTAATCATTGTATGCTTTGACTTTGTAGTTAGAATAACATAGGATTATACCCTAGATCGTCCTAGTCCATGCTAGTGTTATAAGCTTAGAGTGCTAAGTTGAGATGGCTTATTACTATTATTTTATGTGGCTAATTGCTCTCATTTATCTTATGTCAATTATCATTCATTCCTATATTTTATGTGACACTTACCCCGTATGAGATGATCGATACGAGACAAGGTTAAGCTCTCCATTACAAAGCATGTGCATTGCTCATCACTCATTATCCAAGTGCATTCCCTTCCCAAAAGGGTAAAAATATAAATAACGATACCTGGATACTCCTGGTTAAAATGCTACATCGGTATTATCCGTGTGCGCTTGCGGATCCCATATTTATTTCTAGTAGCGGTTGCATTATTTAGTACCAGCATTTTTGGCGCCATGTTAGGGATGACAACCTAACACTGAGTGGCGTTAGAAATGTCAACAGACAGCACCTCCATCGCCTCGAGCATCTCCGGCCTCTCGACCCGGAAGCCTGAGTAGAAGACCGCCAGTGCCCGCTGCACTCCGAAGCGTAGCGCTCCGCGGACTCGCTCCCGCGTCTCGACGTCAAAGCGGGCCACCAGCTCGACGAACGCGCTTTCGGGTACCGCATCCGCCGGCTCCACGACTTCACCAAGCCCCCAGCGAATACTGAGGACGTTGATGGCACCCTGGAACCGGGCGTTGGTGCCCACCTCAGCCGAGAGTAGCCCCTGGAGCGACTGCGTGTCCTCGTGCGCCTGCTTCAGATCTGCTTCGAGGCCTGCAAGACGACGAGGGTGTGAGCTACGATAAGGCGACACGAAAGTCGCTGAGACATCGGGGGAGTGGTGGTCATGAGCACTTACTCTAGTTGCGAGCAAGGAGCTTTTGCTGGCAGTCCACTGCACCACTGCGCTCCTCCTCCTTGGCCACAAGGGTGCGCTCCATCTCCCTCTGCCCGGCCCGTAGGACCTCGATGGTCCGACCAGCGGCGGCATTGGCGAGATCCTTGTCCACCACGGCTCGCTGCAGCTCGACCACCTGGGTCTCGAGGGCATCCGCCCGCTTCTTGTCCTCCTCGAGTAGGGTGCGGACAGCGTCCCGGCTCATGGCGTTGCGCTGCACCTCCTCCTCGAGCTCCTTGATGTGTGCAGCGGCAGCCGTCTTTTCCCTCTCGAGCAACTCGACCTGCTGGCTCTTCTCCTTGAGCTTCTCGGCGACGTCGGCAAGCCGAGCCGTCTCCTCTTGGGCGGCCTTGGTGGCCTGCTCCGCCTGTGCCCTAGCCTCGAGCGCTACCCGGGCCTCCTCCCGGGCCTGGGCCGTCTCCGCCTGAGCAGCTTCTAGGGCTCGAGTGGCCTCCTCCTGGGCCTTGGCGGCGTCAATCTCCACTTTGCGCCTGGCCACCTCGGCCTTGGCCAGAGCGGCCTCGGCATTCTGCCCCAGCTTGACAAGGCACTGGATCTCCCCCTCGCCCTCATGCGTCGCGTGAAGGTGGCGAGACTTCACGAACGATTAATATCGTATTCCCTAAAAATATTGAACCAGAGGCAGATTCAGTGGCAGCGACAAAGCAAACCCTAGGTGTGCATCTCGAGAAAGAATTAGAGGACACTTACATTGAAGAGGCAGGGGAGATCCTCCTTGACGACACGAAACGCCAAACCGAGGGTGTTCTCCATCCAGGCCCGGTACTCTTCGACCTCCTCCCAGTTCTTCACCTCCAGCCGGTCGTTCATCTCAACGCCGGGAGCTGAAGGATCTGTGGGGTCCCGGAGCTTGATCGTCTCCTTCCCCCACTCCGGGTAGGAGGCCTTCATCCGCTCGGCCATGGCGTCACTCACCGCCTTCACCGCCTCACGAGACCCGCCGTACTCGGCCACCCGGTCGGCCAATGTGGCATAGGTGCCTACCTCCTTTGGCTGGTTCCACTGGGCCTCGACTCCAATACCCATTGGATAGCTCCTGTCGAGGTTGGGTATGGAGCAAAAGGACCCGAGCGGGGCTCCATGCGACCCCACGGAACCCATCGAGGGGGGCGGAGCGACGTACGGCAGTCTCGAGGAAGAGCCGACGACGTCCGTCGCACCCTACGGTGGAGCCCGGGGGCTTGGGGGCGCGGCGGTGGCGGAGTCTGTTGGGTCCATCGCGGGCCGCTGAATCGGTGACTCGAGCTCCCGCGCCCGCTACTGCATTATCTCCCACTGCTCCGACTCGGGCAGCTGGAAGAACGGCTGCTCGAGCGCTGGGGGGCTCCCCGCCGGTCCCTCCGCGGGCTGTTTCTCGAACGGCTCCACCCGCTGCTGCTGCTCCTCCACCTGCGGCCGCTGTGATGGCATTTCGAGGCCCGCCCGTGGCGACGTGGCCCCACCGTGATGACCAGGGCTCGACGCCGGCCCAGTCTCAATGACCGCCGTCTAGCTCGAGGCCGCGACATCAAGCGGCGCCGGCTGGTTGGGCGCCGGCTCGGCCGTCTTGTCCTTCTCCTCCTCCACCTTCCGCTCTACCTCGAGCGTATGCAACCCCTTGGGCCAAGGACCCCTGGGGGTGGGGGCTTTGGGGACGGGGTCATCACTCAACGTGTCCCAATCCACCTCGTCGAGGGTGATGGGGTGCTCCTCCGTCCCTGCCTTCTTCTCCTCGACGACCCCCCCAGACGAGACGGTGGCGGTTGCCTCGACATCGCTCATAGCGATGACAGGTGCTGACACCGCGACCGAGGGGATGGCCATGAGCACCTCCGCCGGGGCTGCGTCTCCTTCCCCAGCGGCCGTCGAGGCGCCGGCACCTACAATCGAAGCAGCAGCTATCCGTTTCCCTCGAGCTATCGCCCTATGAGCCTCGACAACCCATTTCGAGGTGTTGCCAGGAAGAAGCACCCCACCTGCGTAGGCTGACGTCCCAGCTGATCCTGCCCCTATCTTTACCCTCTTGGTGGGGGCCAGGTTGAAGGCCATCAGGGACCGCTTCATCCTGAAAGGGCAAGGGGGAAGGAATTTAAAAACACTCAATGAAGTATAAAGACTTGCGACTGAAAATAAGGCAAGCTCGAAGAGCTTACCCCACGGGCACAAGGGACCCTTCTTCGGCTCCGCTCGAGCCGCCCGGGGCTTCGAGACCCCTGTCTGGGCCACATCGGGACCTGATCCCCCAACGACGGCAGGACCCGCCCTTGTGTCCCACCGGGACGCCTTCCACTCCCTCCGTTGCTCACTCGGGGGACCCTGGTGCTCCTCTTGGCGGGTGTTCCGGGCGGAGCCCGCCGTGGTCTCCCTCTCCGAGGATCGCCGATCCCCGGGCCTCAAGCTGAGGGGCTTCGAGACTCCTGTAGTCCCGCTCGAGCCGCCCGGGTTCTTCGAGCCTCCCGGCGGGGTGTTGTGACCGCTCGGGGGCTTGGCGGTCTCCCCCTGAGCCCGGGCGCACTCAGGCTCGCTCGCGGCGCTCTCCTCCGGCTCGCGATCCAGGCGCGTCGACATGCGCCCGGCTTGATGGTCCCTCGAGGAAACCCGGCTCTCCCTTGCGCTCTCGGTGCCCCGAGAGGACGAGGAGGCGCACATCTCCCTGCCCTGCTGACCTCGAGTGCGCACACCCTGCGCCGGGGCCATGACCTGGGCCGGGGGGAGCGCGACCGGTGTCGTGATGATGACGACGAGGTCTCGTGGCTCGAGCGGCGCGTCGACGCCCCCGGCTGGTCCGCCCGATCACGCTCCCTCTCCCTCAGCAGCTCGACTCGTTGCTCCGAGGTGCCCTCCTGCACGGGACGAGGTGGGGGCATCAGATGCCGGGATCCGATGGCATCGTCGCTGTCAACATCGTCAACATCATCATCATCTTCATCCTCCGCGGTGGTCGGCGTCGCTTGCCCATGCGCACTTGCTTCTGGTAGTGCGCAAGGGCCCTCTTCCCTCTCTCCTCCTTCTCCTTTGCCTTCTCCTCCTGCTTACGTTCGGCAGCAAGGCGCCTCACCTGTCTGTCGGCGGCGTCCTCCTTCACCAGTGAGATTGACTCCCTGTGGTTGATCGACCCCTGAAAGAGCGGACACAAGGCGGTTATAGAAACAGGCCTCCAAGCCAGGAGCAAGAAACAGGAGAAGAGCCTCGAAGAAATTTACCAGGCCCAAGATGTCCACGTCCGGACGCATGGGGAAGTATTCGACCTCCTCCATGGAGAAGGAGTTGTCCTCGACTGCTTGGCGCACACGCTCGGCGATTATCTCGACGTCGAGGGCCTCGGGTGACATCCGGCTCCTCTCGAGAGCGACAGGGTCAGCGTCCGCCCTCATCTGGTCCAGACGGAGCGGGCGCTCCATCAGCGGAAGCACTTGCCGGCTGTGGAATCCCACGATGGCGTGGGCGGCCGACGGAGGGGTCTGCCCCACCTTCATGTTGCGGAGCTATCCCAGCGCGTTGAGGAGGGGCTCGAGGTGTTTCCTCTCGTCCTTGGGCGGGCCGTACGCCCAGTTCGCCCCGACCCGCGTGATGATGCGGTTCGAGAACTCGGGGAATAGCCCCCCCTCGTTCCGCAGGTAGAACCATTGGGAGTCCCATCCCGCGTTGTTCGAGCTTAGCTTGACGGGGATCCAATCCTTTCCCCGCTTCAGCCCGATCACGCAGGACCCCGCCCGCGCGTACTTCCGTCCACCCTCTGGAAGCGCGTGGGTGTAGAGGGTCGCCTTGAAGATCCACAGGAAGAGATCCCACTGCAGCGCCGTGCCGAGGTACCCCTCGCAGACGGCGGCGTACGTGGCGGCATGGGAAATGGAATTGGGGGAGAAGTGGTGCAGCTCCACCCCGAAGAAGTGGGGTAGCGCCCTCATGAAGCGGCTCGGGCGCGCCCCGAGCCCACGCTGATGGAACTTGACGAAGCTGACGATGTAGCCCAGCGGCGAGTTGGGCTCCCGATGGTCGGCGTCAGGCACCATCCACTCCGCCAGCCCTTCCGGCAGATTGGGGAGAAGAAGTCCGCCTTCGACGAGCCCCTCGAGCATCGCCACCGTGACGCCCGACTCCGGCCACGGCCCCGCCTCATGCATGACGACGGGCATGGGAGCCGTGGCGACCTTCTTGGCGGCCTGGGAGCGCCTGGAGCCCTGAGAACGCTTGGAAACCATGGCCGGTGCGGCGGCGGAAGCAGTGGCGGTGACGAGATTCAGCGGAGATTTTCTCTCTCACTCTCTCTTGCTCTCTCTCTCTCTCTCTCCTCCTGCGCAGACGGACACGGTAGGAGAGGCGGCGCGCGAGCTGTTGAGCGACGGCGGCGGTGGAAACAGAGGGTGCTCGAGCTCCTGGCGGCGGCGAGGTGAGAGAGATGGCAAAAGGAAGAGAGCATGACGGTGGCCTCCTCCCTACATTTTATAAGCACAAGGGCAAAACAACTGGCGGATCGGACGGCTGCGACATGCTCATCCAACGGCCATGGGGCGGCCGGCGGGTTCATCAACGGTAAGGTAAAAACCGCATTAAATGCGGCTGCCAACTGCCTCCTCGATTCCCGCTGCAGGTACCCGTGTCCACGACCGCGCCGTTCCCACTCCTCACGGACCCACCACGACCGCGCTGCGGTAACTCCCCCTCAAAAGACGCGCCCAACGGGAGGAAGGAGTTATACCCGGCATTTCCTTCTACAAGAAGGTAAGTGGGCTCCGGCCCCACGTTAAACTCTCGAGGGAGCAAAGGCTGGCCCTCTAACGGGTTTTCGACAGCCGCCCTTGAGCAGTCCTTCCTAGGGAAGTAAAACGGACTCCGGTCCACCCCCAAATCTCGAGGGGGCAAAGGCTGGCCCTCGAACCGGGTTCGACAGCTGCCCTCGAGTACACGAGTCAGGGATGTCCCAGGGGGAGCCAACATGAGGCTTAGCTCGAGAATGAACTCTCGAGGCCCCCCGGGACATATCCAAGGCAAAACCTGGGAATACCACAGGATCCCTACGACCGGAGGCATCGAGCCGCCAGCTCCCATCGAACGGAGTCGGTACCTGGGTAATTCGTATGGTTTCGCTTAATGAGGATGCCTCCGGGCTTCTGTCGACCCCAATCGAACGGGGCACGAGTTCTCACTTGGATCTCCCCGTTACTAGCTCACAGAGGACTTCGAGGCTCGTCCAAACGAGGATAGCACGACGCTCTTCACCCCACAGTCCGAACGCAAGGACCCGTGGGAAGGATGCTAAGAGGTAGCAATGTACCAGCCACACGGGGCTCGGGGGCTCGACTACGCACAGCACCCCTCGACGAAAGAGGGTCGAAAACACTGGGGAGTTTGACGACTCAAGTCGACCCCTCGATAGGGCACTACGACTCCGGTTAAAACCAATACCCCTCGATGAGACACAAATCAAAGCCCCCAGAGGAGTTCTTAATCACTCCTCTGGGGCCTCGGGGGCTACCCCCGCGGGGGACGCTCGCGCGCCCCCACGGTGAGATAACATTATAAAACCCTGCCCCTCGAGACTAGGTACTTCAACTCCACTTCACGTTAATGAACCCCTCGAAGACCCGCTGAAGACCCCTTGCACGAGTTTTTACACTCATACAAGGGCTTGGGGGCTACTGTCGGATACCTAGATTAGGGGGTCATTAACCTGGATGATGAGATGAATGGAACCATCATTGTCTCCCTAATCTCTCCTAAAAAGTCCCAATCCCAACCCCGGCGTGGCCTCAAGGCACACTGGGCCGGCCCACGGACAGGCTCGAACGGCCCAGTGGCACGTTCAAGGGAAAGGACACAGCCAGCCAACCCCTCGAAAGACTTACGGGATACCCCTCGTACGAATGGGGCCTCGAGACAGAATAACTCAACCCCTCGAAGGAATTTATGAAAGAACCCCACGTACGAGTGAAGGCCTTG
The DNA here is from genome assembly GCA_018135685.1 of Themeda triandra. Classification (NCBI taxonomy): domain Eukaryota; kingdom Viridiplantae; phylum Streptophyta; class Magnoliopsida; order Poales; family Poaceae; genus Themeda; species Themeda triandra. The sequence continues at coordinate 47,651 of JAENPR010001938.1, read as the reverse complement.
AACGGGCCAGCACCCCTCGAAAAGTGACTCCCAACACATATACAGCAGCATTAAATGACCCCAACCACTCCCCGCCTAACTTCATGACTACAGTTGCGGTCATGATGAAACTGAGCACCGATCCCATCAACTTTTACCGCCCATGCCCTATAAACCAGTAGCACTGTGGCGCCATGCCAAGCACTGTGCCACGACGGCGCCCTTCGAGACGCAACGGTCAAACACCCGACCCGCGTTTCCCGTGACTCGGTTCAATTAACCTGGAACTCACCTCCACGAGGCACCCCCTCGAAACGCATCTACTGTATATTTGACCCGGATTTCCCGTGGCTCAGTCGTATCATCCCGGACGCCTACCCCTCGAAACTTACCCCTCGAGGCGGGTAAAAACCGCTCTAGTAATGATGGCTACAGGGAAACGCACGTGGTCTACAGTGATCTGTCTTCCCACCTCGAGCGACCATACACCGGAGTTCCCGGGGAAGGACGGGCAAGCCATCATCGCCCACACCTCTACAGGCTCGAACTGGTCCAAAGCAGGTCTCTACAGTATTGACGATGTGATCTGTGCCCATTCCTCGACGTCATCACCACGATCGCCCTAGCAACAGTGTAACCTTGAGCTTCCCCTTCGCCTATAAAAGGGGACGCCAGGGCTTAGTGTAGGGAGAAAAAAACACATCGCACAACTCTAAGTCCTACGACTCGCTTGTATTCACCCCTGTACAAGCACTTCGGTGCAAAGCAATACAAGTTCAACCCCCTCCCGCTGGACGTAGGGCCTTCTTTGCCCGAACCAGGATAAAAACTTGTGTCATTTGCATCACCATCCGGATTAGGGAACACGCGTCGTATATTTACTAGTTGGTGTTAGGCCCCCGGGCTCGAAACACCGACACAACTATAAAATGAACATTTATAATGCGGATCAAGATTTTTTCCTATATGGCCAAAGTTTTTCTTTTTCTTTAAAAAGCTTATTTAGTGTAATGGCAAAAAAATAAAGCAGATCCAATGGTTATGAATGGATAGGTTTTTGATTTGATTGCTAGATGTTTCTAATTAATGTGAGATTTAGTATTTATCTTTTTTTAGTGAGGATTAACGTGGAAGCTCCTTTAGGGTAATACATTTAATCAAGTCAACTTGATAGATAGGCCAATCTAATATTTTAAATTAATCAACTATGAAATGAAGGTTTGGAATGCATATCAAGATTTTTCTAGTAAGGAAAAAATTATTTTTTCTAGAAAATAGATTTTATTTATTATAATGGCGAGTGGGTAATTGTATACAAAATAAAATAAATCCAATGATCATGGATGGCTAAGTATTTTGATTTGATGGCCGGATGTTTATGATTAATGTGAGATTTTCTAGCAACTCAAATTTTTTCAATTTTATATAATAGAATAACAACATTTGCGATACCAAATAAATATTATTAGATTCTTTGTTAATTATATTTTGAAAGTATACCTATTCGATATCATAGATCTATGTAATTCTCTTTATAGTTTTCGTCCAATTTGAAATGGTTTGACTCTTCAATAAAGCTAAAACGACTTATAATTTTGAATAGGTACCCGGAATCATTTCTATCCCAGTTTCCTTTGCGTATACCAAATCCAACTTCCCATGAATATAGATTGTAGAATTCCATGGCTTCTGCTTCCGAGTCAAATGTTAACCCAACACGTGGCTCAAATATGTGCCCTTCTTTTGTTTCACAATACTTCCTCATTGCCCTCTCAATTGTTCCCATCCCTCTAGGTTTCCTACAATCTGGGCGTTTGTCACCATCCTTTACTCTTCTCCTATTAGAAGACCAAATACACATGTTAGAACACCAATTAGTCATGTTAGTTGGCATGTTACAATTGATCTGAAAAGTCATGTGACCTCACAAAATTGTGTGTAAAGCATAACTCATTGCATCTTGTATTAGGTCAGTAATGTAAATGTTAGAGATATTCCCACATATATAATATTTAAATACAATTATGTAAACACATACCTTTTCTTCCAACTGTTCTGATGCGGTCCAACTCCAACAGTATCATTTGTCGTTGCATTTTCTTGGACACCAACACATAAGGATGAAAATGGTCGGAAACGGTCGAAAAACTCCTCTATTGTTTTCTACATTTATATTTAAATATGAACGCGAAAACGAAAACGGTATAGTCGGAAACGAAAACGAAAACGAACTTACGGTATTTCGAAAATGAACCAATTCGAGCAGAATTATGTCGGAAACGGTCGGCGTACGAAAATTCAGTACGAAATACCAACCCACTTTAAAGATGTGCATAACCAAACTAACACGTGCATGATTTAGTTCAAGTGCACATAATAGAATAAGGGGTGCATGACGTAGTCGCCGACACACAAATACAAGTCTAGAACAAGGAATTAATAGGACATGAACATCTACAGTTCATCGGCATCATCCATGATGTCAGGATCATTTTCCATGTCATTTTCTTCCTCGTGGCTCCGCAATACGGAGTGGAGGACGGAGTCACTGACTCACGACCGTGCGGCGCCGCAATACGTGAGTGGAGGGAAGGCGATACGGGAGTGGTGGTGGGATACGGGAGTGGTGGTGTCTAGGGTTGTTGTTGGCGCTCCTTATTGCATATAATTTGACCGCCAAAGTAATCCAAAACGACCAAATCCATGGTGCATCATAGCAAATATATTATTTGTCTAACAAGTTCCACGAGTTTTGGTTTTCAAACTTGTTTCGTAGGAAACATAATATTTCATGAAATAAAAGTATCTCAAACAATGAAATAGACTGCACCATTGCGAAGCTCTCGTCGCGCTGATCAAAATGCATATATTATTTGCTATATTTGGAGCTATAAATAAAAAGATATGGGAATTGAAAATATATTTTTGTGCCTCTACCGAATTTCGAATACGGTTACATACCGAATATAATGTAGAAAAGTAGAAATCGGTCGAAATAAGCCCATTTCGAATTCCGCTCCGTTTTCGAATTGTCTGTCCGAATTTCGTACCGTTTTCGCATTTTTCCGAAAAAAGTGAAAATGGTCGGATTAAATGTAGAAAACGATGCGATTCGGTCGGGAATTTTCATTTCCGTTTTCAAGCTTACCAACACATACATCAGTGGACTGGCTAGGCTGCCCAGAATCATTGACCTTAAATAGTTGACTAGTACTATAAAACTGATCCCAATCAATGAGCTCCATGTCCTCTTCACTTGTCAGTGTGATTGTGCCATCTCTACATGTTTCAGTCTCTTGTGCCAACTCAACCTTCTCGTTTTCAGACTCTTCATTCTCATTATTTTCTTCATGATCATCTGACTCATCTTCTCCACTTTCCATGTATCCATCATCTACATTGTTACCTAGACTTTCATTGTCAGAAGAACAACTTGACGTTTCGAATTCAGTTGACTCTTCTATAGGTAATAATGGTCTTTGCAAATCGATCACTTCTTGGACACCAGCAGCACACAAATTACCAGATTTGAAACCATACATCAAATTCTGAAAATAACAATTCGACCCCATTCCTGCAAGCAAACACAAATTACCGTTATACATCATTTTTTAAAAGAATGATAATACATATAGTGCTGAACTTTTGGTAATTGTAGTCTTTACAAAAAAAAAAAAAAAAAAAAAAAAAAAAAAAAAAAAAAAAAAAAAAAAAAAAAAAAACCCTTGAACAATACTATGTTTATTATATCCCTACAACACTAAAATGTTTAGGTGAAGTGAAATTATATATATAGCCGATGAATTTATTTGTTTTAGCAACTGTAATGTACCACCTTTAAAATCATCAAGTTAAATTGGTACTTGTGTACTAGTATTTGGCACCAATGCCATTTGTTTAGCACTGCTGACAAGACCTAAGGGAGATATAAGAATAAAAAGGTCTTCTTCAGCTGCCATGTTTTTTATTATTTTCTAAATATACTCACTGGACAGATTGCATATTGTTCATGGGTGATAGAATTTTTTTTAAATAATATAATCTAGCCTTATTTTGGAGTACTTAGCAGTCTGCACTTGTTTGAGTGTGATAGGAGAAAGCAGATAGAAGTTTCTTGGTACACAGTTAGCATCGGCATCATCCACGATAGTGGGGAATGGTTCATCAGATGTTAATATGTATGAACAAATAAATTTGGTACACTAGGACCAAAGGAATAAACACATCTAATCTGATGAAATATATACACTCAATGTTTGCAGCCAATACTCAATGGGATTATATGTATGAAAGGAAATAAATTACATGTATGAAAATTGTCAGTTAAAAAAAATGGAGGTCCGTACCTGCAGGTTCTTGGTATGTAGCGCCATTGTCATCTGCAGATATAAAGTTTGTAGAGTCCATGTGAAAATATTACATCTTTTGGTACAAACTATAGTTGAACATTAAGTGACTACTAGATCAGGTCAATTGCAGATAAAAACTAAATGTTCAGTATTCAAGGTCAATGACACAGTTACTAGGTTGGTCCATCGCATATTGTCTTTAGATAGTGGAAGAAGTTCCAGCATCAACCCCAAAGCTACGATGACCCAACCAATGCCTGACATATACTACTATGGAAACTTGTTGAATAAATTAACAAATTCTGGGTCAACATATAGGTACAGGCACTCTAAAATGGAACATTGTCAGTTTACGCCAACTTTTCTAACATCACATGAGAATTGTACCAAAATGACTATGACACTAGCTGTTGAAACTTTATCGCTTTTTTGTGAGGGTACTAATCTGGCCAATACACTTGGCTCTATCGCCTTTGGTAGAAACTACAGTTCTTGAACAATAAGTGTCTACCAGATCATGCCAAATGCAAATAAAAAAATGTAGACTACCAGCTATTTTTAGACTCAATATCCACATTCCTTTTTCTTGCAACTTTCAATATTCGCAGTCAAGAGTTAACGAAGCAATGGCTACTTTTAGATCCAAACCAATTATAGGTATGGAGGTTCTCGGTACAAACAAATGAAGGTACCTACCTGCAGGTTCTAGGAATGTAGCTCCATTATTTTCAGCAGATGTGAAGTCTCTAGAATTCATGCGAAAATATTTCATCTTGTCTATAGAAACATTTGGTCCTGGTAGTAGAATTGACCCCAATCTGATTGTGATGCTAACTGATGGCATCACATATACTATGTTAATAAATTGATAAATTGAACTATCAATTCTAAAACAAATGACAAGCTTGGACTTCGATTCTTACCTTCTCATGAAATTCCATCCTCTAGGGACTAAATCTCCTGTGGAACTGATTGGTGGAACCCTAGCTGCTGAGGTATGTTGGGAGTAGATCTGAGCACCCAGCATCGACGCCACAGGTGAGGGCTTCGATTGTAGCCATGGTGGTGGTGGAGCCATGGACGGCGGCGCCATGGCCGGGGGAGCCGCGGCCAGCGGTGCCGTGCCTGGGGGAGCCATGGGCGAAACCATGGACGGCGGAGCCATGGGCGGCGGAGCTGCTGCAGGCACTGGTGGAGAAGGAGCAATGGGAGGCGGAGTTGCTGCCGGCATTGGTGGAGGCGGCGCCATGGGCGGCAGCGCCATGGCCCGGGAAGCCGCGGCCGGCGGCGCCATGGCTGGGGGAGCCATGGGCGGAACCATGGACGGCAGAGCCATGGGCGGCGGAGCTGCTGCAAGCACTGGTGGAGAAGGAGCAATGGGAGGCGGAGCTGCTGCCGGCAGTGGTGGAGGCGGAGCCATGGGCGGCGGCGCCATGGCCAGGCGAGAAGAGTTTCTCTCGAGGACGCGGATTCGGTACCTTACCTTCTGTAAGGCACGATGTAACTTACCTATCCATATCCACCGTCCAATCTGGATCCAAGGGTTGAGAAAGGCTGCAAGCCATAGAGAGAGGCTAGCACCTTAGTCTTCAGAGTTCATGGAGACGCCGTGCTCAGTGGTTGCAGCAAGACTGGACAGCGCCGCCGGCAACAATGCGGAGGCAGTGCGTGCAGGTTCCACGGCGGACTCAAGTACTTCTAACACTAGAGTACTACACTAATCCGCTATACGTGCACAGGAGCAGGATTATCCTGGATGGCGACCTCCGTGCCATGGTGTCCAGCTTCGAGCCGGCGTGCGCGTTCACCGAGCCGCGCAGCTCACGCGCCAAAGTTGTTGGCACGCAGGGATACCTCGCCGCCAAGTCCGGCGTGTTTGGGGGCATCCTGCTTGAGCTGCTGTCCGGGAAGGAGATGACGCGTCCGTGGACGACGCCGACGACACGGGCGACCAAACATATCCTCATCCGGCCCACTCGTCGCCCTGGCTTCGCACCAGCCGCGCACGCTCGCCACATACCGTGCCCGCGACGTCCGCTCGCTCGTCGCATCCCGTGCCCGCGACAGCTGCTCGGTCGCCACGCCGCCCTCCATGATGGAGGCATGCGCTTGCCGCAGCCCGTGTCCGCAACGGCTGCCGTTCGCCGTCCAGCGCTCCGCGACGACCTCGCGCACTCACCGCAGTACCCGCGATGGCCGCCCGCTCCCCGCGCCCTGTGCCCATGCCGGCGCTGGCCGTGAACTCGCTACGCCGCCCTCGGCGTTGGCCGCGCACGTATTCTTCCAACTCCCACACAGCAAGGACCTTCGCTGGAACACGAAGGGCTGGCGCCTGGCGGGCATGGCCGCGCGAAGCACGTGCCTCTCTCCACCGTTGATTCGGGTCGCGTCGAGGCCGTCTCCATTGAGCTGCTTTGCTTCCACGCGCCCTCCCGTCTCCGAAACTCCACCATGTCGCCCCTGCCATGCTCACTCTGCTGGCTCGCACATCTGCCTAGGACGCGCTCGTGTTCCTGTACAACGGTGGGTATAATGGCGGCGAGTCACGGGATGCTGGTGGTGGTGGCGCGGCACGCAGTGCCGGTGGGCTGCGGCGGGGCGGCGCAGCGAGCAGCGTAGGACTTGGGCGACGCGCGGTAGGGCGGCCGCGGCGCGGCGTGCGCTGCGGATGGGCGGCGGCTGCAGCGGCCCAGCCGTGCTGTCTGGGGATCTCAGCGTTGAACAGCAAGTTGTTTTTATCCGTTCGATGTTGTTTGGACGTCGGATGCATGCCCGCAAGGTACGTTGTGCCTTACAGAAGGTAAGGTACCGAATCCGTGTCCCTCGATTGGAAGCAGCAATGTTTTTCTCTCTGGGCCCGTGTCCTGAACTTCCGGGTTTATCCTGAACTCTCCATTTTTTGAAAAGGCAGAGCGGGGTGCTGACCAAAATGAAAGGCCATGTGACGCTGGGAAAGAATCGGCAGACCAAAATGCCCCTCCTCGCATGCGACAAAACAGAATGGACCAACCCTGCTATAGATAGGGCCCACGCAATTGATCCAACGGCTGAGATAAGGCCGGTGGTCACATGGCCATGTGTGGCTGCTTTTTCGACGTGCCTACTGGCAACAAATACTACTACTCCCTCCGTCTCAGGTTTACTTGTACCTTTGGCATTCAAATTTTTTCTCACAATTAATCGGTCACGTTGGCGTGAAGAGGACACTTGCAGCAGTGGCAGAACCGTCAGATGACAGCCTACAGCCACAAAGAACATCGTGTACAACCAAAAAAAATATAAAAAACGAACTAAAAAACAAAAGGAAAATAGAAAACAAGCAATGCAGGCATACTCGGCCCATCTAGAAGGTGTCCGTGGCCTTCCGATCCCTCGTCCTACTTCGATTAAAATAATAAAAGGCTGCCGTGGCTGCCATCAGTCCACCACTGTACCGGAGCAGCTGCTGCACATCTGTAAGGGTATTTTGGTAATTTCCGCTTCATCTTGGTAACCGTGTCCAACCCAAGAAGAGCAATTATTAGCGAGACGGAGGGAGTAGCTGGCAAACAACTCACCCATCAGATCTGGATCCACTCACATTCTACTATTCCTCACAGTTCCTTTGAGGCCTTGTTTAGATTGCCTCCAAATTTCAAGTTTTTTCACTCTCTCTCCATCACATCAATTTTTAGACTAATGCATGGAGCATTAAATGTAGGTAAGAAAAATAACTAATTACACAGTTTAGTTTGAAATCACGAGATGAATCTTTTGAGCCTAGTTGGTTCGTGATTGGACAATATTTTTCAAATAAGACAAAAGAGTTACTATTCATCAGGTTGAAATTTTTGCAATCTAAACAAGGCCTGAGTTGTGAGCCTTTCCTCATTGACAGATTATCGTCTTGTTAGGCTGCTACAATTACAAGGTACGCAGCCGTAATTATTTTCTTAGAACCGATGTTTTAGCGCCAGCGGTTGATCTTACAAGGACATTGGCACAATCGCTCCCTCCTGCTTCTTAGACTGTCTCCAACAGCATACACCCAAAATTGAGAGGCATTCCATGTTTTCGGTCGTCCACAGTTGAAGAGTTCGGGGCCCAAAACTTCACATCTCCAACAGGCAATGCAAACAAGCAGCCGAGAGAGTTCTAGAAAAAAAAAAGAAGCCGAGCGCCGCCCACCTCGCCGCGTCGAGACGCTCCTCGCTGGCCGCGTGCTGCTGCCGCCGCCGCCGCCGCCTGCCCCTCGCAAGAGATGGAGCTGGCGACTCCTCCCGCTACGTCCTCGCCGTTAAAAACCCAAGCCACCGGCGTGCTTCCTCTTTTCCCCTTCCTGCTCGGCACCGGCATACTCAACCCGCCAGCGAAATTCACCATCATCGCTGCACCTCCAATTGATAGCTTGTGTCTGCAGCTTCATCTCACCCCTGCCCTCCATTACCGAGATGTGTGCGGCGGCGCTGCGCGCGATGATCTCGTGCGGGAGCAACACGGCCTTCCCGGCGTCCTCCGCGCTGCCGCCCCCGCGGCGCCGGCGTGGGCCCACCTGCCCTTCCGCTCGGGCTGGCCGTGAGATCCTCTTCTTCCCTGCGGCCAGCCACCAAGCTGCGAGCTCCGGCGCGGCCCTTTCACATGCATGGACGAGCTCCGGCAATATCCCGGCGCCTTCCTCCGCCTCAGCGCGCACCGAGCGCCACGCTGTCTTGGTCCTGGATCCTGCGGTCGCCGCCGCGGGCCTGCCTGGCTGCCGACGTTCAGGAAGAAGAGGTTGCCCGGCAAGATCTGGACCCGCCGCGCGCCACCGTGCGGGCGAGCTCCGGCCCCAGCCTCACCGCGACAACCTCGTCCTCCAACTCCAATCCCGCAGCGACCTCATCCTATAGCACTGCCACGCAGCATCTGCCCCTACGGCCGTCAGCTGTGAAGAGGAGGAAGAGAGGAGCGCAGAGGAGAGGAAAAGGGATTTGCGTTTTGTGGAGAGAGAGAGAACGCATATTTGGCTACTGGCTCGGCTTGAACGCAAAATGTGTGGTCCGATTGCGTCCTCTGTTGGAGCGTGACTTTCCTAAAAACACTGTGCACCATATATTTTAAGTTTGGGTCGTGTTTTAGCTATCCTGTTGGAGACAGTTTTACACCTAAGAAAAAGTCTTGTTACAGGCTGCGTTTTAAAAAAGATAATATATATTACGACATGCTCCCTTGATATTTCACGCATCAAGGCCATGAAGGCGGGCGATGTCTATGTTCTCGTTGAGCTCCTCTCGAGCGTTGCCAAGAGCACGTTCCTTATACTCAAGCACCCGGGAGCGCACTCTCTCTCTAGCTGAATAGACCGTGCATGTGTCCGGAGGGCTGGTTTGTCTTTACATAGTACACGCTAGCTCTCAAGATGCTACACGTGTCGGGCCTCGCTATCAGGCCGCATGTTGATGAGCAACTGCATGATAAAGCTGCTAGTGCAGTGACGAAGGCACGTGAGGCTGGACCATTGTCACAGAAAGTTTTGTACGAAGGGTAGGTGGAACAGGATACGTGATTGGCAGTTTTAATTTCAGGTTCGCAAGTGGATATAAATGGAATGTAGCTATTAAACATGGATCATAGTCTCTAGATATTTATTTAGTTAATTAACTACTATAATTTTAAATTGCGCGTAGAACGTTAATGTTAATATATTTGTCAAAATGCGTGTCTGGGCTGCAAGCTCAATTAAATTAGCAGTCAAATTAGAATATGTATTGCAGGTCTATATTTTATTTTTCTTTCCATTGCAAAATGCATCTAAAATATTTAGATATAAATATATTATAACTTTAATTTTTCATGCTACCACGTGGTTTGATATATTTTTGACTTTTTTGCAAGATCTAAAAACAAAACAAAAGAAAAAAATACTTGCATGGGCTTGGTCTAGTCCACAACGAAGCCGACCCAACTATAAAGATTTAGCTCAGGTAAAAAAAGCCCACCTAGAGAAGCCCATTACTCCCTCCGTCTCAGGTTTACTTGTACCTTTGGCATTCAAATTTTTTCTCACAATTAATCGGTCACGTTGGCGTGAAGAGGACACTTGCAGCAGTGGCAGAACCGTCAGATGACAGCCTACAGCCACAAAGAACATCGTGTACAACCAAAAAAAATATAAAAAACGAACTAAAAAACAAAAGGAAAATAGAAAACAAGCAATGCAGGCATACTCGGCCCATCTAGAAGGTGTCCGTGGCCTTCCGATCCCTCGTCCTGCTTCGATTAAAATAATAAAAGGCTGCCGTGGCTGCCATCAGTCCACCACTGTACCGGAGCAGCTGCTGCACATCTGTTAGGGTATTTTGGTAATTTCCGCTTCATCTTGGTAACCGTGTCCAACTCAAGAAGAGCAATTATTAGCGAGACGGAGGGAGTAGAATATAAACATTGTGCATCTGAAACCCTGATATATTTAAAAAACTGATAAGAGCCCTGTCACCTTTTGTTTCTCTTTAGCATCCTAATATAAACCAGCAACCACGGCATGGACGGACACGTCCGATCGAGACAGACAGAAAAAATTGGTGAAAAAAATCGGCAGACAGAAATTTTTCTTTTTTATTATTAGGTAATAGATAATAGATAACTAGCAAATATGCCCGTGCGTTGCAACGGGAGAAGAAAGATTATCAAACATTCATAAAAAATGATGATAAGAATGGTACATATTTTTTTCTTTTATATAATTTATATAACCTTTAAAAGCTATAATTTATTTTACGATGATGACATAAGCAAATGTTTATAATAGTACAACAATGTCTATAGCAAATTTAAAATAAAATCTCGACATTTTTTTGTCCCATTATAAAGCACATAAATATCTTCATATGATTTACGCGTTTATATATTTGAATATCAAGTACCAAGTTGACTTCGTGCACCCATAATCAAGATAATGGTCTATACGGCGACGAGCTGACCTGTTTTAGTTCATATTTTAAACGGAAATATGGACCCGTGTTGTTGTCCGGTGCATGCACGGGAACTCATGCAAAGCTCAAGGTCGCACCGCCTGCGGCCGCCCTGTCTTGGCGTAGCTCGGCCGCCTGTCTCGCGCCGCCCGTCGCCTTCGCTCGAGGTGGTAGACCCCACACGGTGGGGCCTCACCAAGCTGTTGGGTGAGGTGCCCATCACCGCTTTCATGCGCCACACCAGTGGTGGAGGTCGGACCCCTGCGTCGATGGCCAGCGTCGTCCTCTGGTCCTCTCCAGCACCGCCCGGAATCGTATCGACGACCAGCGTCGTCCTGGGGTCCCCTGCAGCGCTGCCTAAAGATCTGCCGCGCCGTATCCTCATTAAGGGCATTGTTAGCCCGGTTCTATTTGGTTCGACTTTAAGCGTTGTTGGATTTGATTTCTATTGGTTTCGAGCCTGATTTAGGGATGCTAGAACAGGGTGGAATTGTTATTATATTTAGGAAACAGAGGCAAATTCAAAGGAAAGTCTTGTGCTCTTTTTTCGACTTGGACTGTTAAAAATATATTATTTATTATAAACTATTATTTAACACTTATTTATTGGAAACAATAAATGATAGGAAGAGTGGGAGGGTCGATGGGACAAACTTCTGCACCTAATCGGAACCTGACAATTTTTTTATATTAGGAAGCGAGAACGTAATACTGAAAATCTATTATTTATCATGAACTATTTTTTGTTTTGAAAACAATAAACAATAGGAACCGTCGGAGGAGGGTCGGTGGAACAAAATTCTACGCCTAATTGGAACCCGTCAAATTTTTAGGAAGGGAGAACGTAATATTATATTTACATTTAACATAAAAACTATTATTTATTCTGAACTATTTTTTAACATTAAATTTTTGAAAACAATAAACAATAGGAATAGAGGGAGGGTTGGTGGGACAAAACTCTACACCTAATCGGAACCGTCAAATTTTTTAGGAAGCCAATGTAAAAAAACAAATTCCATATACGTACGGGAGAGCTAATAAAGGAACCGAACTCTCTTTAATATTATTTTAATATTAAAAGCTAACTTGTATAAACACAAGACTCATGATTCTAGATACGGAAGACAATACGTTTTGGAATCAGACTTTGTATCACGCTAGACAAGAGCTATCCTAACTCGTATAAGCACGGACTAATATATATGTCTAGTTGGAAGAAATCCTCCATCTCATTCGGTAGTTAGAGGGAGACTGATAAAAAAATAGATGGACCACTGAAATTTTACTTTTTTATTATTAGATATAGATATAGATTATGTGCACACCACTGATAGTACAAGTTAACTTTACATTATGTGTATCTAAAAAACACTCCAATGGGGCTCTATTTAGACTCTTATTTTAGAAGAATTCCCAAATTTTAGTTTCAGACCCCTAGGAATCAGGAGCTCCTATCTGACCCCCCATCCGACTAATTCGCCTCGTGCGTTGTACGGACGCTGTTCTTCCCCGCTCGCGCGTGGGTCGCGGCTACGCCCCTCCCCTCCGGCGAACGCCGCGCCGCCGCCCCTTCCTCTACGGCTCCACCGTGCCCCTCCCCTCCGGGATCCGGCCGCCTCCCTCCTCCTCGGCGACCTGCCCTCCGCCACGCTCAGCTACTCCAGATCCGCCAGTGAGCAGGACCCTCCCCTGCGGCGAGGACGGTTCCTCACGAAGAAACGCCACCCATCTTCCTCCGACCGCGTGCATGGGGGCGGCTGCGGTGCGAGGCCGCCATCACGGTCCGCCCGTGCGGGAGCCGGATGTGGCGCGAGGCCGCCGGCTCGATCCGCGGTGGCCGCAGGTGGCCAGCCTCGGGCGTTGGGGCGCGAGGCCGTGAAGGCCACGCAGGGGCGAGGGCATAGCGGCCTACGTCTACCACCGGCGAGCGCAGCGCGGGCGCGGCCTCGCCTCCCCGACGAGCGCGGCCTCTACTCCGCGCGCGGATCGCTGCTTCCCCTTCCCATCCCGGAGGGCGAGTGCCGCTGCTCCAGCTCCACTCCCGACGCGACCCGCAACGGAGCTCGGGTTCGTTGCCGAGGCGTACCGGTAGGTGGTGGACGGGCGGCGTGTCTTGCGGTGGGCGCACGCGTACGGCTACTTCCTGTACCCGGAGCGCGACGCCGCCAAGCGTGGGCTCTTCGACGGCCTGCAGAACCAGGCCAACCGGTGGCTCGAGTGCCTCCACGCCGCCGCCGAGCTCGAACGGAAAGACCTGTTCGGCGACGGCAGCAAGAAGAAGAAGAAGAAGGAGGCCGCGCCGCCCGTCGTTGTTTCAGCCGAGGCGTTCAGGGCGTATAGGCACTCCGGCGAGCGGGGTGGCCCGTGCCCCTCCCCTGCCCTCGGCGACCGCGAGCACGGTGGTCCTCTCCGACTAGCTCCAACCCCCCCCCCCCCCGGCGACCACACTTCTTGGGCTGGAGCGGTAGCACTGATAGGGTCTTGGGCTAGAGTTGGAGTCAATTTTGGGTCCTTATTTTTTGCAAACCAGCATGCAAATGGAGTTGGAGTTGCTCTAAGTAGGTGATATGCACTCTTTCTTCATTCCGAGTCCATTCTTTTCCTTCTCTGTACAATCTGGCCGCTTCGTTCAGTCTTCTTAGCTGCCCTGCATCTTACCACTCCTCGAAGAAGACCGGATGGACAGGCGGCTCCTCGAAGCAGCCATATCGGGCGATGCTGCGGAAATGAAGCAGCTCGCCCTTGATGACCCGGGAGTGCTGGTTGGAACCACGCCACAGGGGAACACCTGCCTCCATCCATGGCCACGAGGGATTCTGCAAGGATGTTCTAGCGTTGTACCAATCTGTTTTTCTGCTCACCGCCATCAATAAAGACGGGGAGACGCCCCTGCTCACCGCCGTGACGAGAGGTCGTGACACTTTAGCTTCGGTTTTGCTCAAGTGCTGCCGTGATCGGCAGCTGAGTGAGACGATCCTCAAGCAAGACAAGCGTGGGTGCAATGCGCTCCACCATGCCATCCGCAGCGGATGTAGGACGCTGGCGCTCGAGCTGATTGAAGCAGAGCCAGCATTATCGAAAGCTGCCAATGAACGTGACGAGTCACCTATGTTTATCGCGGCAATGAGAAACTTTGAAGATGTCCTCAAAAAATTGTTGGGGATTCCTGATTCGGCTCATTCAGGGGCCTTCCGCTTCAATGCTCTTCATGCTGCTGTCAGAAATGGCAATAAAGGTGAGTCTTTACTCTATATAGTGTATATGGGATTATGGGAATGTACCTGCTGGCTGCTGGAAAGTGACTTGGTTTCTATATATCTAATCCTCTAAACCTCGTCTTTCATCATTCATGCTTGTTGCCTTGATTTGGTTTCAGCTATCGTTAAAAGGATTATGGAGACACGCCCTTGGCAAGCCAGACAAGAAAATGAGGATAAGTATACTCCAATTCACCTAGCTGCATATGAGGACAAGATTGACGTGATAACTGTATTGCTGGAGCATGATCCTATTTTGGGGTACTTAATCTCCACAGCTGGTAAACCTCTTCTTTGTACCGCAGCATCTGTGGGCAATGTGGGTGTTGCTCGAGAGCTTCTTAAACACTGTCCTGATGCTCCCTATTGTGACGAAAGGAGCACGACATGTCTTCACGAAGCTGTATTACCAGGTCAAGAAGAGTTTGTAGATTTTGTCCTGGGCTCTCAGCAGCTTCAGCATCTTATAAACATGGCAGATAACAGTGGACAAACTTCTCTGCATCTGGCACAAAGGAATGGATTAACGGGGATAGCGGATCTTCTGGGAGACAAAGAAAAAATTATTAACAACGACCTGGTAAGTATTTTTTCTCTCTGTATGTGACTCCAAAATACACTGTACCAGATACTTCTTTCCATGACATCAATCTGTATGTCTAATGGTTTGATCAGTATTTGTAACAAGCGTGACGGTGGGGGTGCCATAGAGGGCAGTGGCTATGGTGATGATGATGGTGGTGGTGGCACCGCTAGGGCAGGGGAAGGATAGGGCGGCGGTGCACGGAGAAGAGGAGGCACGCAAGAGAGAGGAGAGAAGAAGGGGATAAAGTCTTTCGGCTATTTCTTTCTTGATTGCTACGATTATATGCTGCTAGTATTTATAGTCCCAACGAGACTTTATTCCTAAGCAAATCAGGAGATCGAATCGGATTCTACTTTCCATCTAACAAACATGATTCCTAACTTAACCTACTCTTCCCAAACTCAACTAGGACTTGATATGGTAATTGGTGATGATGATGGTGGGACCAGCGGCAGCGGTGGCCGCGGTGGTCACCCATACATTGCGCCCTAGGGCACACCATGGGGGTCGCCTAGCTCGGCGGCAGCGGCGGCGGTGCATCCTCCTTGGGTCCTAGTTGGCTCGTTTATTCCGCCATGGTTGTCGGCCCGCATTCGATGTGTGAGACTATTCTTTTCTGCAGTATATAGGTCATTATTCAGAAGGCTTGCAAACAGTTGACAATGTTTTTATTTGCATTAAATAGGTAGGACTTAGGAGACAATGCATATTCGAATAGTTCGTCGGAAGTAGAAACCACAACTTTGACAAGTTTTTTTTTCTTTTTTGGGAAGGCGACAAGTTCATCAGAAGGAACGCCGATGGACGGACGGGTTCTGGAAGCAGCCGTCAGTGGCGACGCCAGATTAATAAAGGACCTGGCTTCTCAAGATCCATCAGTGCTTCTTGGAACCACACCACGGGGGAACTCCTGCCTCCACATCGCCGCCATCCATGGGCACGAGGGATTCTGCAAGGATGTCATAGCGTTGAACCAATCTGTTTTTCTGCTCACCGCCGTCAACAAAGATGGAGAGACGCCGCTGCTCACTGCCGTGACGAGGGGCCATGACAGTTTAGCTGCTGTTTTGCTCAAGTGCTGCTATGATCGGCAGCTGAGCGAGGCAATACAGAAGCAAGACAGCCGCGGATACAATGCCCTGCACCACACCATCCACAGAGGATACACGAAGCTGGCGCTTGAGTTGATTGAAGCAGAGCCTGCCTTGTCGAAAGCTGTGAACAAATGTCTTGAGTCACCCATGTACACCGCAGTGATCAGAAATTGTGGCGATGTCTTGGAGAAGCTGTTGGAGATTCCTGATGCGGCTTATGGGGGAGCCCATGGGCACAATGCTCTGCATGCTGCCGTGCCAAAGGGTAACCCAGGTAAGACATATGCATCGCATACAGGCTGTGAAATATATTAATTACTTTTTTCACACAAACTTAGCCACCTGTTTCTTGCCTTGATTTCAGTTATCGCTAAAAGGATTATGGAGACTAGTCCAGAGCTATGCAGACAAGAGAATGACGATAAGCGTACTCCGATGCACCTGGCCACGCAGGAGAACAAGATTGACGTGCTTACAGTATTGTTGGAACTTGATCCGTCTTTGGGTTATTTCATCTCCACTGATGGATCCCCTCTTCTTTGTATCGCAGCCTGTGAGGGCAATGTTGGTGTTGCTCGGAAGCTTCTTCAACATTGCCTTGATCCTCCCTACTGCGACGCAACAGGATCCACATGCCTTCACATAGCTGTATTTTTCGGTCGGGCAGATTTTGTGAGATTTGTCCTGAGTTCTCCACAACTTCGGCATCTTATCAACCTGCCCAATGACCAAGGAGAAACTGCTCTTCAACTCGCAGCCAGAAACAATAAAACGGACATGGTTTCAGCTTTACTGTTCCACCTTAATAATCTAAGTATCCACACAGATTATTTCACGTCGGTACGTATGGTTTATCTGTATATATCATGTCAATCGGATAAAACGTTTCAGTTTGTGTGATATCAGCTGTACGTCCTCAGGGGATGATGGACCCACTCCTGAAAGCAGCAGTACATGGCCATGTGGCAGAAATGCGGCACATGCATCAGCATGATCCGGGCGTGCTGCTTGGAACTACTCCTCAGGGGAACACCTGCCTCCACATCGCTGCCATCCATGGCCACGAGGTGTTCTGCGAGGAGGCCCAGGCTCTGAACCCGTCACTCCTCGCCGCCGTCAACTCGGACGGCGACACCCCTCTGCTCGCCGCCGCGGCCTATGGCAGTGTCTCTGTAGCTTCTGGTTTGCTCAGGTGCTGCCGTGATCAGCACTTGAGCCATGCGATCCTGAAGCAAGACAAGCACGGATGCAATGCGCTGCACCACGCCATACGCAACGGGCACAGGGAGCTCGCGCTAGAGCTGATACAAGCAGAGCCTGCCCTGTCGCATGCTATGAACCAATACGGCGAGTCACCCATGTACATCGCGGTGATGAGAAACTACGAGGATGTCTTCGACAAACTGTTGCA
This sequence comes from Themeda triandra, assembly GCA_018135685.1. NCBI lineage: Eukaryota > Viridiplantae > Streptophyta > Magnoliopsida > Poales > Poaceae > Themeda > Themeda triandra. Next base: position 30,043 of record JAENPR010001938.1, on the reverse strand, counting down.
GATTCCTGATGCTGCTCATGGAGGAGCCCGTCGCATGAATGCTCTGCATGCTGCCGTTAGAAACGGTAATTCAGGTGAGGCCTGACAAGTATCTCGAAAAATAAAATAAAAATCTATACAATTATCAATATTCATGGATGTTGGTTGACTGCCTTGATTTGCAGACATTGCTAGAAAGATTATGGAGACACTTCCTGTTCTGGCCAGAGAGGAAGACGGGACTACTAGCACTCCATTGCACCTGGCTGCATATTGGGACAAGACTGACGTGCTAAGAGTACTGCTGGAACACGATGGGTCTTTAGGGTACCTAGTCTCAAGTGTTGGTTACACACTTCTTGATCTTGCTGCATACAGAGGCCATGTTGGTGTCGCTCGAGAGCTCCTTAAACATTGTCCAGATACGCCCTATACCTCAACAGCAGGTGCTTGTTGGACATGTCTACACCAAGCTGTATGGAGTCAACAGATGGAGTTCGTAGATTTTATCCTGGGTTTGCCACAATTCTGTAGACTCGTTAACATGCGAGATGGAAACGGAGATACTGCTCTGCACATTGCAGTCCGAAAGTGCAATACCAAGATGGTCGCTGCTTTACTGCTTCGGCCAAACATAGATGTCACAGTGCTTAACAACAGAGGCAACCCAGCAAACTGGGAATTACCCATTCACCTTGCCAAGACTTTGAACTGGGTGCGTATGTTTTTTCATCACATCAGTCCACTAAATCAGTATGTATATATTGCAATCTTCAGTTATATTAATCAATTATTGATGCAAGAATCATACAAGTTATTGATCCTGCAAATAACTAGCTAAGTTCAAATAAATAAGGACACTTGAACTATATAAATGAGTTCTTTATTTCAGCAACTGTGACAACAAACCGTGGAGTCGTAGGTTTTCTTTTTCTTTCCATGAGCTGAGTGTTATATTAATCAATTATTGATGCAAGCACCATTACCATATTATAAACTTATATAGAATATATATATTTCTATGAACTTTATGCAGAATGAAGTGTCCATGCGTATGTTGAAAGCTGATCCTTAAGATGCTACTTCTATTTTTAATCTACACAAGGACGCTAAGGATAATGTGACTGACTTATCAAGGAAGGATATCAAGTCCCTGACTCAAACATACACAAGCAACACTTCCCTAGTCGCAATCCTCATTTCTACAATTACCTTTGCTGCTGCATTCACTTTGCCCGGAGGATATAGCACGGATCCAGGAGACGAGGGGCATCCTATCATGGCAAGGAAGATTGCATTTAAAGCATTCTTGATCTCTAACACCTTGGCAATGTGCTCCTCACTTGTCATTGCCTTCATATGTGTCATAGCGAAGTGGGAGGATCTTGAGTTCTTGCTTTACTACAGGTCTTTTACCAAGAAGCTTATGTGGTTTGCTTACATGGCAACAACCACAGCATTTGCAACTGGTTTATACAGTGTTCTGGCTCCTCATCTCCTCTGGTTGGCCGTTGTGGTCTGTGTCCTGACATCTTTGCTGCCCATTCTTACTAAGCTTCTTGGTGAATGGCCCATTTTGAAATTGAGATTTCGGTTAGGTGGGACTTTTAAATCGGAGCTCCTCAGCATGCTCTAGCTTTATCACCTTCAGTCATTGGTCTATCTGTTTTCCTGTTTTTATGTTGGAAACATGAAGAAACAACATGTTTTTCCTGCTTTCCTGTTTTGCTGAACCCTGTTCTCATTCAGATGCCAGCACTCCACACCATTGAATCCACATATGCATCCCCTTGTATTGTTATTCAATGTCCATTCTCACTTATTGTCCGGATCAACTGACGCCTTCCGCTGCTTCAAACATTGGGGTGCTGGTGCTGTTTGGTTCCGACCGTGGGTGTGGAAACTGGCTGTTACAGGCAATGTAATCAATTGTTGGCGCTAGCTGTTTCAGGGGACTGTAAACGCTACTTGTTTGTTCGGCGACATGAATGGTACCTGTTCTTTTTGACCACATAGAAAGAGGACGCGGTTTCTTCTTCTTGGCTGGTATGGTAAGCTTGGTCTCTGGCCGGGGTCGACGTACTTGCCAGGGCCTCGACGAGCATCTTAGGCGAGCCTAGGAAGCGCGGCCTCTGGCGCCTCGGCATTCGGCGATGGGAGTTGCCGCAGGTGCCTTGGGGATTGCCGGCGCCTCTGCGGGACGGCAGTGGAAGTCGCCGGCGCCGCTGCAGAGTCGCCGCCGGGTGGCAGATGCGGCGGCAGCGGACGCGGGACGCGGGAGAGCCGGAGAGGCGGGCGGACCGCGGACGACGCAGATTTCTCTTGGGCTTGGGCCGCATCTATTTACGCTGTGATTGGTTACCACCCGATCCATTACAAACACAAACCATGGAACCAACGTGACCCAGCCACACCGTGAATCAATGACGTTCTCAAATGGTCCAACCAAACAGCTTCAGGATTTTGACATATGCGGCATTGTTATCCAAATCCAAACACTTGTCCAGATCACAAACAAACTAGACCAATCTCAAAAGTAACAATAATAAGTCCAAAAGATCACTATATAATACATGCTCACACGATTTTAGATTAATATAAACATCGTAGGTTACAAGCTAATAATATCAAAATGCAAAGTGCAAGTGCAACAACGGAGCAAAGCTCAATCGCAAACACAAACAAAAAATTTGGAACACCCTACAAGTGCACAGGCAGCTCACAAGAGACAAGCAAAAGTTTGAGACTCAATCCTCAACTTATCCTCCTTGCATATCTTCATCATCACTAAGAGCATCTCCAAGAAATTAGCTAAAAAATATTTTTTAAATATCCTAATTTAGCTACTCTATAAAATAGAACAATCACAAAAACACTAGACAAATCCAACAGCCTTTGTAAAAAAATTCTATTCTTCATATTTAAACCTGCCGTGGCATGCGACCCAGCCATCTTCTCTACCGGCTGGTTGTGGCTAGCCAAGGCGGGTAAGGGTCACTGTATGCGGGAGAGCCAATGGCATGCAAGGTTGGAGATTAGGGAGCGTGCCTCCGCTAGCTTTCTTTGGCGAGCGGAAAACCAGGAATAGCTCGGTGCTATTTTTACAAAGCAGGATAGATGGTATGTTGGAGATGTTTTGAGCCTCATAATAGCTATTGCATTTCCATGATGATTTAGCTATTTTTCTTGGAGATGCTCTAAGACCTCTATAGAACATCTCCAACAACTTAGTAAAATTCACTGGCCAAATCTTGAGTTTTAACAAGTTGCTAATTTATTTGGCAAGTCAAAAAAGACCTCTCCAACAACTCCTTCAACCTCACTTGCCGAAATAAAGAAGCCCGCTAAAGAACAAAGAGCCCCGCTAACGAACGAAGAGCCCCGTTAACTTCTCTCGTCACAATGGCGGCCCGCGCTCGTCGCCGGCGACCGTGGCACCTCCTCCCCACGCCGGTGACGGAAAGGCAGCACCGGCGGCATCTTAGCCCTAGCAGAGACGGTGAGTACGTACCGATGAATTCAAAGCGGCAGCGTGCCCTTCCTCGCGACGGGAAGAAGAGCAAGGACGGGGCGCGATGGGAAGAAGAGCACGGGAGAGGAAATCGGGACGGCGCGAGAAGTGCTTCACGCGCGGGAGACGAGGAACTCACGCGGGAGGGAGCCGGCGACGCCAAAAAGAGCGCGATAGCAACCCACACCACCCGCGGATATATCCGCGTTCGGCACCCCTGGATAGCAAGTTTGGATAAATAGCAAGTTCATTTACCAAGATGTTGGAGAGGGATTTTTGTGATTTTGCTAAATTTATAAGAATAGCAACTTGATTTATCAAGTTGTTGGAGATGCTCTAAACGCTATCCTATTTGCGCTAACGAGCTTTAACAGCGCATAACCAAGTGGTGAAACATGCAAATTCTTAACAGCATGTTGAAAACGCTATAGCGGCACTATATAACAATACTATTTAGAACATGAAAATAAGGCACGATATGTTTATCTTACTACCTTTTACGTTACGTCTTGTATATGTGTAGCTGTTGAGTTATATCTATCAACTTTTTAGTTTCAAGTATGGAAGAAATGGATTCATCTAGGTTTCAAACATATCAAAAGGCACCCAAAAATTCATTGGTTGATAAAAATATCAAATAAAAAGCTCAAGCAACTGTTGGGCTATCCCTCCACATGGAGGATGATTTGAAGCCCAGCAATGCAACCCACAATCTGCCACAAGCCCATTACTTGTGCACCGTCGATCTCAAGAATCAACGGTTAAGAATGCTTCTTGGGAAGAATAAAAGAGGGGAAACCCTAGCCTCTACATTCAGTGCATCCTTGCGACAGAGTTGCTGCTGCTGAGAGAGGGAGAGAGAGCACAACATAAGAACACACAACATGAGAGAGAGGAAGAAGCGGGGAGAAGCAAATTTGTCCAGATTTCATCACTCTAAACCGGTCATCCTCAAGCTGGTAATTGGAGGCTCAAATGTGGTGGGATTGGCACCAAACTTGGTGAGCTCATTCCTCACCTAGAGTAATTCAATTTGTTCAGTGGGTTTGAGGAAAGCTTGAGTGTTGGTTCAGATTTGAGAGGGTTTTTCAGTTCGGGTCTGTGCAGTTTTAGAACAGAGCAATTTTGGTAGATGATCTATTCGAGGGGTCAAACGGTGTCCGATGAGTTGAAATTTGGTCAGTGCTTCAGGGACTCGGACTCGTGAATCTATCTGTCTACCAAAATTTGTGCATATTGGAGCTGTGGTTTGGGAGATACGAACTAATTACCGATGTGGACAGAATATGTGTCTTCTCTGTTTGGTTGTTGTTGTTCCTCTTGTTAGAAGGTTGTGGGTGTTGTCAAGTTGTAACTTGATGAGTGTGTTGCTGCTGGTGTAATTCTCTAGATGCTTTAGAGAAGACTCATTGTACCCATTTCATTATAGTGGAAGTTTGGCTGGAAGTGGACCGGTTGGTCCCGTGGATTTTCCTTCTCACCTTGAGAAGGTTTTCCACGTAAATCGATGTGTCTATTGTGCATTATGTGATTGATTATTTCTGTTGTGTTTCTGGTGATAGATGTTATCCTCATGGTTTAGCATAAGATGAGGGAATAATTGTGCATTGATTTTGCACCTAAACACTTTAGAGTTGTATCGAGACCTTGGTTCAGATCGTGTTCAACGTTGATTACTTGTTGATTTGCCTTGTGTTGAAAGATGAAAACAAATATCAGTAGAATGATCTCACTGAATGGTACAAATTATCAAGCTTGTAAGGGTGAAATGGAGGATTTACTCTATATGAAAGAGTATTGTAAGCCAGTGTTTGCTAAGGCAAAGCCAGATGACAAATCTGATGATGAATGACTGGTTCTTCATCGACAAGCTTATGGGTTCATTCGACGGTGGATCGATGACAATGTTTTGAACCATATCATTGAGGAGACACATGCACGCACATTATGGCGTAGAAGCTAGAGGAGATGTATGCCCGAAAGGAAGGTGCAAACAAGATGTTGTTGATGCAGTTGATGCCTAACATTTATGTGGAAAGGTACTTAACCATAAAACACTATTATATGCTAAATGTAAGCACCAGGTAACTTCGTCTAATACGTCGGGAACTAAGGCTAAGTATAAAGGGGTACATAGGTTGAAACGTAGTTATCGTCACTTCAAATCTGACGCGCTTTATATATCCCTTTTTCTATTAACGAAACCATGTGATAGGCAGATGTGCTTTGTTGCTAAAATGGAGCAAATGAAGCACACTTCCCGACTACCCACGCTTGGTCAGGTTATGCAGGGCTCTCGGCTCCTACCGGACACCGTGTGTAGTAGCTGTCGGCGAACTAATAATTGACTTAGATAGACTCAAGAGTCGAGACGTACGCATGCACCACTCATTTAAGCTATTGCTTGCAGTCACGCGCCATGTGAACACACTAACCACCGTTGGATATTCCACCATATATAGCCATTGTATGAATGCATTCGTATTCACATTCGCATTCGCATCAATCAACATGGTTGAGTTGGCAATTACACTTCAATTCACTCTAACACATATAAATTGACATAAATATAATTACATCCAAACAAAGCTTTAGGATGGCCATGTAAGCTCACGGGAGGTGCTTCCCCCAACACAAAGGTTGAGGTTTCGAGCACCGGTGGTCATGACTTGTGACACGACGTGCGACCATGTGGCTATCGGTGGGTTCTCTTGTAGATTTTTTAAAAAAATATATTTTTTTCAGCATATATGTTTAGGCCTTGTTTAGATTCCTTCAAAATTGCAAGTTTTTTCACTCTCTCTTCATCACATCAATCTTTAGACACATACATGGAGCAGTAAAAATAGATAAACAAAATAACTAATTACACGGTTTGGTTGTAAATCATGGGACGAACATTTTGAGCCTAGTTGGTCTATGATTGGAAAATAATTGTCAAATACAAACGAAAGTGCTACGGTGCTTCGGATTGCAAAAACTTGCAATCTAAACAAGGCCTTAGTTTTTTAGAGCATTATGTGATTGATTATTTCTGTTGTGTTTCGGTGATAGATGTTATCCTCATGGTTTAGCATAAGATGAGGGAATAATTGTGCATTGATTTTGCACCTAAACACTTTAGAGTTGTATCGAGACCTTGGTTCGAGATCGTGTTCAACGTTGATTACTTGTTGATTTGCCTTGTGTTGAAAGATGAAAACAAATATCGGTAGAATGATCTCACCGAATGGTACAAATTATCAAGCTTGTAAGGGTGAAATGGAGGATTTACTCTATATGAAAGAGTATTGTAAGCCGGTGTTTGCTAAGGCAAAGCCGGATGACAAATCGATGATGAATGACTTGGTTCTTCATCGACAAGCTTATGGGTTCATTCGACGGTGGATCGATGACAATGTTTTGAACCATATCATTGAGGAGACACATGCACGCACATTATGGCGAAAGCTAGAGGAGATGTATGCCCGAAAGGAAGGTGCAAACAAGATGTTGTTGATGCGTTGATGCCTAACATTTATGTGGAAAGGTACTTAACCATAAAACACTATTATATGCTAAATGTAAGCACCGAGGTAACTTCGCCTAATACGTCGGGAACTAAGGCTAAGTATAAAAGGGGTACATAGGTTGAAACGTAGTTATCGTCACTTCAAATCGACGCGCTTTATATATCCCTTTTTCTATTAACGAAACCATGTGATAGGCGAGATGTGCTTTGTTGCTAAAATGGAGCAAATGAAGCACACTTCCCGACTACCCACGCTTGGTCTGGTTGTCCGGGGCTCTCGGCTCCTACCGGACACCGTGTGTAGTAGCTGTCGGCGAACTAATAATTGACTTAGATAGACTCAAGAGTCGAGACGTACGCATGCACCACTCATTTAAGCTATTGCTTGCATCACGCGCCATGTGAACACACTAACCACCGTTGGATATTCCACCATATATAGCCATTGTATGAATGCATTCGTATTCACATTCGCATTCGCATCAATCAACATGGTTGAGTTGGCAATTACACTTCAATTCACTCTAACACATATAAATTGACATAAATATAATTACATCCAAACAAAGCTTTAGGATGGCCATGTAAGCTCACGGGAGGTGCTTCCCCCAACACAAAGGTTGAGGTTTCGAGCACCGGTGGTCATGACTTGTGACACGACGTGCGACCATGTGGCTATCGGTGGGTTCTCTTGTAGATTTTTTAAAAAAATATATTTTTTTCAGCATATATGTTTAGGCCTTGTTTAGATTCCTTCAAAATTGCAAGTTTTTTCACTCTCTCTTCATCACATCAATCTTTAGACACATACATGGAGCAGTAAAAATAGATAAACAAAATAACTAATTACACAGTTTGGTTGTAAATCATGGGACGAACATTTTGAGCCTAGTTGGTCTATGATTGGAAAATAATTGTCAAATACAAACGAAAGTGCTACAGTGCTTCGGATTGCAAAAACTTGCAATCTAAACAAGGCCTTAGTTTTTTAGAGCATTATGTGATTGATTATTTCTGTTGTGTTTCTGGTGATAGATGTTATCCTCATGGTTTAGCATAAGATGAGGGAATAATTGTGCATTGATTTTGCACCTAAACACTTTAGAGTTGTATCGAGACCTTGGTTCAGATCGTGTTCAACGTTGATTACTTGTTGATTTGCCTTGTGTTGAAAGATGAAAACAAATATCAGTAGAATGATCTCACTTTGAATGGTACAAATTATCAAGCTTGTAAGGGTGAAATGGAGGATTTACTCTATATGAAAGAGTATTGTAAGCCGAGTGTTTGCTAAGGCAAAGCCGGATGACAAATCGATGATGAATGACTGGTTCTTCATCGACAAGCTTATGGGTTCATTCGACGGTGGATCGATGACAATGTTTTGAACCATATCATTGAGGAGACACATGCACGCACATTATGGCGAAGCTAGAGGAGATGTATGCCCGAAAGGAAGGTGCAAACAAGATGTTGTTGATGCGGTTGATGCCTAACATTTATGTGGAAAGGTACTTAACCATAAAACACTATTATATGCTAAATGTAAGCACCGAGGTAACTTCAGTCTAATACGTCGGGAACTAAGGCTAAGTATAAAAGGGGTACATAGGTTGAAACGTAGTTATCGTCACTTCAAATCTGACGCACTTTATATATCCCTTTTTTCTATTAACGAAACCATGTGATAGGCAGATGTGCTTTGTTGCTAAAATGGAGCAAATGAAGCACACTTCCTGACTACCCACGCTTGGTCTGGTTGTCTGGGGCTCTCGGCTCCTACCAGACACCGTGTGTAGTAGCTGTCGGCGAACTAATAATTGACTTAGATAGACTCAAGAGTCGATACGTACGCATGCACCACTCATTTAAGCTATTGCTTGCAGTCACGCGCCATGTGAACACACTAACCACCGTTGGATATTCCACCATATATAGCCATTGTATGAATGCATTCGTATTCACATTCGCATTCGCATCAATCAACATGGTTGAGTTGGCAATTACACTTCAATTCACTCTAACACATATAAATTGACATAAATATAATTACATCCAAACAAAGCTTTAGGATGGCCATGTAAGCTCACGGGAGGTGCTTCCCCCAACACAAAGGTTGAGGTTTCGAGCACCGGTGGTCATGACTTGTGACACGACGTGCGACCATGTGGCTATCAGTGGGTTCTCTTGTAGATTTTTTAAAAAAATATATTTTTTTCAGCATATATGTTTAGGCCTTGTTTAGATTCCTTCAAAATTGCAAGTTTTTTCACTCTCTCTTCATCACATCAATCTTTAGACACATACATGGAGCAGTAAAAATAGATAAACAAAATAACTAATTACACGGTTTGGTTGTAAATCATGGGACGAACATTTTGAGCCTAGTTGGTCTATGATTGGAAAATAATTGTCAAATACAAACGAAAGTGCTACGGTGCTTCGGATTGCAAAAACTTGCAATCTAAACAAGGCCTTAGTTTTTTAGAGCATTATGTGATTGATTATTTCTGTTGTGTTTACGGTGATAGATGTTATCCTCATGGTTTAGCATAAGATGAGGGAATAATTGTGCATTGATTTTGCACCTAAACACTTTAGAGTTGTATCGAGACCTTGGTTCGATCGTGTTCAACGTTGATTACTTGTTGATTTGCCTTGTGTTGAAAGATGAAAACAAATATCGGTAGAATGATCTCACTGAATGGTACAAATTATCAAGCTTGTAAGGGTGAAATGGAGGATTTACTCTATATGAAAGAGTATTGTAAGCCGTGTTTGCTAAGGCAAAGCCGGATGACAAATCTGATGATGAATGACTGGTTCTTCATCGACAAGCTTATGGGTTCATTCGACGGTGGATCGATGACAATGTTTTGAACCATATCATTGAGGAGACACATGCACGCACATTATGGCAGAAGCTAGAGGAGATGTATGCCCGAAAGGAAGGTGCAAACAAGATGTTGTTGATGCAGTTGATGCCTAACATTTATGTGGAAAGGTACTTAACCATAAAACACTATTATATGCTAAATGTAAGCACCAGGTAACTTCGCCTAATACGTCGGGAACTAAGGCTAAGTATAAAAGGGGTACATAGGTTGAAACGTAGTTATCGTCACTTCAAATCTGACGCACTTTATATATCCCTTTTTTCTATTAACGAAACCATGTGATAGGCAGATGTGCTTTGTTGCTAAAATGGAGCAAATGAAGCACACTTCCTGACTACCCACGCTTGGTCCGTTGTGCAGGGCTCTCGGCTCCTACCGGACACCGTGTGTAGTAGCTGTCGGCGAACTAATAATTGACTTAGATAGACTCAAGAGTCGATACGTACGCATGCACCACTCATTTAAGCTATTGCTTGCAGTCACGCGCCATGTGAACACACTAACCACCGTTGGATATTCCACCATATATAGCCATTGTATGAATGCATTCGTATTCACATTCGCATTCGCATCAATCAACATGGTTGAGTTGGCAATTACACTTCAATTCACTCTAACACATATAAATTGACATAAATATAATTACATCCAAACAAAGCTTTAGGATGGCCATGTAAGCTCACGGGAGGTGCTTCCCCCAACACAAAGGTTGAGGTTTCGAGCACCGGTGGTCATGACTTGTGACACGACGTGCGACCATGTGGCTATCGTGGGTTCTCTTGTAGATTTTTTAAAAAAATATATTTTTTTCAGCATATATGTTTAGGCCTTGTTTAGATTCCTTCAAAATTGCAAGTTTTTTTCACTCTCTCTTCATCACATCAATCTTTAGACACATACATGGAGCAAGAAAAATAGATAAACAAAATAACTAATTACACAGTTTGGTTGTAAATCATGGGACGAACATTTTGAGCCTAGTTGGTCTATGATTGGAAAATAATTGTCAAATACAAACGAAAGTGCTACAGTGCTTCGGATTGCAAAAACTTGCAATCTAAACAAGGCCTTAGTTTTTTAGAGCATTATGTGATTGATTATTTCTGTTGTGTTTCTGGTGATAGATGTTATCCTCATGGTTTAGCATAAGATGAGGGAATAATTGTGCATTGATTTTGCACCTAAACACTTTAGAGTTGTATCGAGACCTTGGTTCGATCGTGTTCAACGTTGATTACTTGTTGATTTGCCTTGTGTTGAAAGATGAAAACAAATATCGGTAGAATGATCTCACCGAATGGTACAAATTATCAAGCTTGTAAGGGTGAAATGGAGGATTTACTCTATATGAAAGAGTATTGTAAGCCGGTGTTTGCTAAGGCAAAGCCGGATGACAAATCTGATGATGAATGACTGGTTCTTCATCGACAAGCTTATGGGTTCATTCGACGGTGGATCGATGACAATGTTTTGAACCATATCATTGAGGAGACACATGCACGCACATTATGGCGAAGCTAGAGGAGATGTATGCCCGAAAGGAAGGTGCAAACAAGATGTTGTTGATGCGGTTGATGCCTAACATTTATGTGGAAAGGTACTTAACCATAAAACACTATTATATGCTAAATGTAAGCACCCGGTAACTTCGCTAATACGTCGGGAACTAAGGCTAAGTATAAAAGGGGTACATAGGTTGAAACGTAGTTATCGTCACTTCAAATCGACGCACTTTATATATCCCTTTTTTCTATTAACGAAACCATGTGATAGGCGGATGTGCTTTGTTGCTAAAATGGAGCAAATGAAGCACACTTCCCGACTACCCACGCTTGGTCTCGGTTGTGCAGGGCTCTCGGCTCCTACCGACACCGTGTGTAGTAGCTGTCGGCGAACTAATAATTGACTTAGATAGACTCAAGAGTCGAGACGTACGCATGCACCACTCATTTAAGCTATTGCTTGCAGTCACGCGCCATGTGAACACACTAACCACCGTTGGATATTCCACCATATATAGCCATTGTATGAATGCATTCGTATTCACATTCGCATTCGCATCAATCAACATGGTTGAGTTGGCAATTACACTTCAATTCACTCTAACACATATAAATTGACATAAATATAATTACATCCAAACAAAGCTTTAGGATGGCCATGTAAGCTCACGGGAGGTGCTTCCCCCAACACAAAGGTTGAGGTTTCGAGCACCGGTGGTCATGACTTGTGACACGACGTGCGACCATGTGGCTATCAGTGGGTTCTCTTGTAGATTTTTTAAAAAAATATATTTTTTTCAGCATATATGTTTAGGCCTTGTTTAGATTCCTTCAAAATTGCAAGTTTTTTCACTCTCTCTTCATCACATCAATCTTTAGACACATACATGGAGCAGTAAAAATAGATAAACAAAATAACTAATTACACAGTTTGGTTGTAAATCATGGGACGAACATTTTGAGCCTAGTTGGTCTATGATTGGAAAATAATTGTCAAATACAAACGAAAGTGCTACAGTGCTTCGGATTGCAAAAACTTGCAATCTAAACAAGGCCTTAGTTTTTTAGAGCATCACCAACAGTTTGCTATATGACTTGTCATCCTTCATAATTTGGCAAAACACGTAAAACAAACCTTCTCCAACAGTTTGCTAAACTTGTTTGCCATGTTTCCCCACTTGCCATCCCTCGGCTCCGCGCATGGGTATATATATGCGCACGTACCCAGGTTGCCATCCGGATTTCTGCGGTCGGGATTGCTTCTCCGGCGTGCACAAAGCCAGGTTGTATGCAGAAGTTGCATGCAGATGGAAAAGAATAGCTTGTGGCCTTATTTTTTCAATTTGACAAGTTAAAAATAGCAAACTCTTAGAGAGATACATTGTTTAGCTTGATAAATTTTTTAATAGTTGATAAATCACAAGATTTGGCAAGTTAAATGTAGCAACCTCTTGGAGATGCTATTAGAGCATCTCCAACAACTTGCTAAACTAACTTGTTATTCTTATAAATTGGGCAAAATCTCAAAAATCCATCTCCAACAACTTGGTAAACTAGGTTGCTATTTTTCCCAACTTGCTAAACCCGGCCCTCGCGCGCGCATATTCCCGCACTGTGGAGCGAGCGCGTATCGCTCGCCCGCTCGCCTCCGCTCCGTCCGATGCTCGCCCGCCGCGCCTGCCCGCTGCGCCTGCCCGCCGGAGAAGGATGGAGGTCGCCCGCTCGCGCCGGAGGGCCGGCGGAGGGCCGTTTGCGGCGGAGGTGCGCTCGCGCCGGAGGGCCAGCGGAGGTCCGCTCGCGACGGAGATGTGCACCTGCAGGGACTCAGTCTATGATAGATTTTATTTTCTGGACTTTTTTGAAAAGTTACTAGACACAGAGAGTTTTAGATACGTCCTTGGTTGATTTCGGGAAAGTTCGAGACTAATCTGCGAAGTGGTTATCACGGGATTTACCATGTGGGAATAAGGAGTTGTTGGAGAGAGACCTTTTTTCACTTGAGAAATAATATACCAAGTTGCTATAACACAAGATTTACCAAGTGAATTTTAGCGAGTTGTTGGAGATGCTCTTAGAAACCACATTACTGTCAGTTCTAGAACCTGAACTGATGAGATGTTTTGCTTTCGACACTTATGAGCTGCCGCTTTGCTTGTGCCAGTTCAAAACACCGACACTAATGGGGATTTTGAACCGGCAGTGACGTTCAATTCTAAAACTATATTACACTAAGGATTTGTAGGGGACTCTAGCCTATTCATAGGAGTGGTTTGGCCGGCCGCCCATACGGCTCCATGGTTAGAAAATCCCTATTTGTAGAGACGGTTGTATATCTGCCCCTACAAATCCATTTCTAAAAATTCAAGAAACCAGGCTGAAAATAGGACTTTTTAATTCGAGGAGGCCTCCACCGATTATTTTTTTGCCAGGGCAGTTTTAAATTGAAAACCGCGCCAAGCCAAACCAAAATATCAGATATTTTTTGTTTTTTTGGTTTTGGCTTTTGGTTTAGTACGTGGAGTGTTCGGTTATGTTTTTTGTTTCCAACCTTTTCGTATTTATAAATATAACACTTTTGGCCACACCAAAGTCCATGGCGCAGCCAAAACATATTGGCGCACCACAACATGGACTTGGCACAATCTTCCACGTCACACAATGACTTCCACGTGGACATCTTTGTCGCGCCATTGCCGCTGGCATGCTAGTAATATAGCGTCGCGCCATCCGGACAGGCGCCGCATGGAGCAACATTAGAAAAATTGTATCTTTTCCATCCAAGATTGCATGAAAAAAGTACATTTTTTTTATGGTTGCACCATGCCATGCCAGTCCGGACGCCGTGGGGCTACAGTTCTGGCATGGCAAGGATTTCTACATGAAAATCATGGTCCGTCATAACAGATTATGAGGCAAGCATGTGGCGCGACATAGTGTTTTGGCCGTGCCACGGATTTCAGTGCGTCTAAAATGTTAGATTTATAAAAATCTATAGCTCTTTTATAAACAAATCTCACTATCTAATTTTCTCGACATGTAACACATCCACATCAATGCCCACTATCAACCCACTATCTATTAATCTTGACATGCAATCCGTCACTTCAACAATCCACTATTATTTACTACTAACAATGTTAGGTTTAAAATTTATTTTACGTAAACGTAAGAAATAAAAAAATCAGTTATCGGGTTCGGCTTCGGTTTCGCTGGCCAAACAAACGGAGAAGCCGAGAAACGGATCAAACACAGTCGATACTATGTACTAGTCCAAAGGCACGGCAAAGGCCAAAGGCCCATCACAACTCGGCCCATCTCCATCCCCTCGCCACGAGCAGTCGAGCACGGAGCCACGGACACCGAGAGGGGGCGAGCACAAATCGAATCGATGTGGCGGCACATCGACGACGGGCGGGGTGACAACCGGCAAGGCCGCAACGCCGGCGCGACTGCGTGCGCATCAGGGTGGGGCGAGTCACGCGGCGCATCGGGGCGGCGCGGGTCGCGCGGCTGTAGACGCCATGGCGAGCAAGGCAGAGAATCGCGACACGCAAGGGAGGTTCCATCCCCGAGGTACGCACGCCGGCCTGCTGTTGCTGCGAACTCGGTTTCGTCGGTGGAACCGACAACAAAACCGAAACCGAATTCGTGGGTTCTTGATTTTTAGAAACCAATCGGCTGCTGATCCACATAAGCTGAATTTTTGAGCAACCGATCAAACCAAACCGAATGTTCGGTTTAAACCGAATGCCCACTCTGTTTGGCCTAGTCTCATGAATATTTGGAAACACAGCCCCTACAAATTGCATTGCGTGGCGGGATATGGAGCTGCCCCTGCAAATGGGGCCATTTGTAGGGGACAATAGATTAGTAGGGACGGCTTAATATATCGTCACCCCTAAAAAAGAGGCATAGCTACATATCCTTTTTGTAGTAGTGTAGAGTAGTGACAGAGAAGCCCATGGCATCGATGTTGTGCATACTACAGTGCAAAACATGGAAATTCAGGTGTGACCCACCAAGTTTATATCCAGCAAACTAAAAGCTAGATAGGTGGGCAATGTATTTTTACCTAAGACAAACTAGATTTCTTATAAGTTGCCACTATTCCATGGTTGCTAATGGGACGGAGGAAAGTAGGAAGTAATATATGTTGGCAATTGTATTGAATTAATCACCTCCAACAAATTTTAGTCAATTTGGCTATGAAATAATAAGGTGTGAATATGAGGTTTCAATTCTATATATGGTCAAGTTTTCAACGTGGGGTCCATGTACATATCTAGTCATGCATATCAATTTGCACAAAGTAATGGAATAATGGCAACTACGGCAGTCGTACTTGCCCATCTCAAACAAATTTTAATCAATTTGCTTGATTTTTTAAGGTTCAAATAACGATCTTTTAAATTCTAAGGTTCTCTGTATTAACATAGAATTTATAAATAGTCATAAGAGTTTTTTTAATTATTTTAAGATCATATTGGGTAGATTTAGACTATAGAGCAACTGGGTTGGATTGAATCGGTCAATGATCATTTTGTATTACGCTAGATTTGGATTTGGAATTTTTTTTACCTTGGATTTATACCTATGGATTTGGATGCTAATCCGTCACACTATTCTCCAATTCAATGGACCGCTACCTATGATTATTAAATTTTACGTGGAAAGGTACTTCGAACCATAAAATACGATGCAAAACGTAAGCACCAGGAAATTCAGTCTATAATATGAAAAGGCTAAAGACAAGGCACTTTGCACCTGACGCACGTACTTTATATTTTTTTTTTCTTATTGACGAAATCATGTGACGGACGGATGTGCTTTTATAGCTAAACTGGAACAAATGAAGCACTTACCTGACTACCCACACACTCAGGTCTGGTTGTCTGTGGCTCTTGGCTCCTACCACTGAGACGCCATGTGTAGTAGCTGTCGATGTACTAATAATTGACTTAGTTGACTCAAGAGTGAAGAGTCAAGATGCATCAGTCATTTAAGCTACTGCGGTCGCCATGTAAACACACTGCTCGAACCGCTGGCCAGCCCTTGGCTCAACTGCTCCCTTGTGCGAGAGGTATGCGCTCTTTCATTCTTCTGTGTTCATGCACCTGACTCTTAGTCTTATTAGTTGCATCTTTCAATTATGTGTCTGTTAATTAATTAATTCTTATATATGCAAAACAATTACCACTCTCCTCCAGACGTGGGTCAAAAAGCATCGTCTCATTGTTTGAGAAGACCGGGATGGACAGGCGGCTCCTCCAAGCAGCCATATCTGGTGATGCCACAGAAATGAACAACCTCTCTGTTCATGAGCCGGGAGTGCTGCTTGAAACCACTCCACAGGGAAACAATTGCCTCCACATCGCTGCCATCCATGGCCATGAGGGATTCTGCAAGGATGTCCTGGTCCTGGACCTGCAACAGTCTCTTACTCTAGTCAAGGTCATCAACGAAGACGGCGAGACGCCGCTGCTCACCGCCGTGGCTCGTGGCCATGCCAGTTCAGCTTCTGTTTTACTTAGGTTCTGCCGTGATCAGCAGCTGAGCGAGACGATCCTGAAGCAAGACAAGCGTGGATTCAACGCACTGCACCGTGCCGTCTTGAGGGGACATAGGAAGCTCGCGATAAAGCTGATAGAAGCAGAGCCAGCCTTATCAAAAGCTGTGAACACGCGTAATGAGTCACCCATGTATATCGCGGTGATGAGAGGTTATGGGGACGTCTTGGAGAAGCTATTGAACATTTCTGATGCGGCTTATGGGGGAGCCCATAGGTGTAATGCTCTGCATGCCGCCGTGACAAGTGGTAATCCAGGTGAGAGTGAGACGTATGCATCCAATACAGCCTGTTAAGTTTATTGTCTTCTTCACAGGAACTATCTTCAGCTTTGTCGCCTGACATGTTTCTTGCCTTGGGTTTGTTTCAGTTATGGCTAAAAGGGTTATAGAGGCACTTCCAGAGCTAGCTAGAGAAGAAAATGAAGACAAGCGTACACCGATGCACCTGGCCGCTAAAGAGAACAAGATTAGCGTGCTTACAGTATTGTTGGAACATGACCCGTCTCTGGGTTATTTGATCTCCACAGATGGCTTGCCTCTTCTTTGTATCGCAGCAACTGAGGGCAATGTTGGTTTTGGTCGAGAGCTTCTTAGACATTGTCCTGATCCTCCCTACTACGGCGCAACGGATTTGACATGTCTTCACATAGCTGTATCATCTGGCCATGCAGATTTTGTGAGATTTGTCGTGAGGTCTCCACAACTTCAGCATCTTGTTGACGTGCCCAATGATAGAGGAGAAACTGCCCTGCAGCTCGCACAAAAAATCATGGTAGAAGATGGTAAACAAGAAACGAAAAAAGATGAAGAGTGTAGTCGATGTTTTACAGTTCTACCCTAGTAATCCAAGTATCTACGCAGAGCGTTTCACATTGGTACGTATGGTTTCTCCCGTATGTTGTCTCAAATTCTCAATTGTTAACACTAGTCCATCGAACCTGCCTGCTAGAATTTTAGATACTATTTGAATAATCCCTTCATTCTAAATTATAAGATATTTTGCTTGACTAGATAGCACATCTACGTGTATCAAAACCTTTGTATTTAAAAACTTGAAGCACCAAATAATTTGAAATGAAGGGAATAAATCCGGCTAAAAATAATTAGTTTATGTTAAATTGTATGTATTGTCTTTTTTATTTTTAACATAGTTGACATAATAGATTGTCTCTAGTCTACATATAGTTATCATAAACTTATTAGTTACTATTTCTTCAATGAGCTAATCTATACATTTTTATCAATATTTATATTTTTTTCTTTGTATGGCACCTCTATATATTTTAAATATGAAATTACTTTGAAGCCTTACCATTAATCATGGCAGCTCTTGTTACATTATGTGTCTTATGAAGTCATGAATCTAAGTTTTGATTTTCTCACTAACATGCGGGCTCATGTGGGGACCACTAGCTAGAATTTCTAGTATTTATCCTTTTTTCTAGTGTGTGAAAATTTAGTTAAAATATCATCTTAAGATGTATAAACCCTTGATAAATCTATTGTTTATGTTTTAGCATTTGATAAAGTTGCAATTTTTGACATGTTAATTAGATATTCTAGTTTTCTTTATCTTTCATTCAAAAATTATTTTTTTATTGAAAAGAGTCTGTATCCAGAAGTTTTGTTTCCCACATAAGTTGCAATTTAGCTTGCATTCTTTCATAATGGTAAGTGCGGGTAATTTAGATACAAAGTTAGAGACTTATTTTAAATTATCTTTTATAATGGACGCAATGTTAGGGAGTTATTTTAAATTATATTTTATAATGGTCAAGGCGGGTGATTTAGATGCAAATTCATAGGGTTATATAAAGTTATTTTCATAATAGTAGTTGTAGGTAATTTATATATAAATATGAGGGTTATTCTGATGTGGGTAATTTACATGTAAAATTAGAGGAGTTAGTTTATGTATTTTTTTAATAATGGCAGTGGTTGGTAATTTTTTAATAAAAATAGAGTAGATTCAATGTCTAATATCGGCCATGTTTTAAATAGCGAGCTAAGGCCAAGGTGTTTAGCGTTTTATAATCCATAATTAGCGGACTTTAGTGGTAAAATAGCGGCAAAATTGTTCATGAATGCGAATAGCGGCATAATTTTTTTCAACCTATTTCGGGCTATAGCGGAAAAATAATGGGCTATTTTTTTCCATGAATATCGGTGATGATGATTAAGTTGGATGTTCTTGATTATTATGAGAATTTTTTTGAATTTTCTCTTTTTAGTGCGTTATGTGACAATTAACATTGTATTTACATTGAGACCTCTCTGGCTCTTACCGTAAGAAGTAAGATCTTCTAAGTTTTTTAGAAAAATGTAGTAGGATACTCCTGTTTGTTTGCGTATAAAATATCAGTTGTACGTCCTCAGGGGATGCAACAACTTGTGGAAGCAGCGGCAAAAGGTAATACCGTAGACATGAGCAACCTTTCTCGTGGTGACCCTGGCGTGCTGCTTGGAACCACTCCTCAGGGGAACACATGCCTCCACATCGCTGCCATCCATGGCCGCGAGGTGTTCTGCAGGGAGGTCCAGGCTCTGAACCCGTCACTCCTCGCCACCATGAACTCAGACGGCAAGACCCCTCTGCTCGCAGCCGTGTCCAGCGGCCATGTCTCCGTCGCTTCTGCTTTGCTCAGGTGCTGCCGTGACCAACAGCTGAGGGACACGATCCTAAAGCAAGACAAGCATGGATGGAATGCGCTGCACCGAGCCATACGCAGCGGACACACGCAGCTTGCGCTGGAGCTGATAGAAGCAGAGCCGGCTCTATCACAAGCCGTCAACGAAAATGGCGAGTCACCCATGTTCACTGCGGTGATGAGGAACTGTCCGGATGTCTTTGACAAACTGTTGGCGATTCCTGAATCTGCTCATGGGGGACCCTGTGGCATGAATGCTTTGCATGCTGCTGTGAGAACTGGTAATTCAGGTGAGACTTGCCAAACTAAAATTTGGGGAAATTACTTATACTCCATGACAGAGACCTATTCTTACTACCCTCTCTTGCAGCCATCGCGAAAAAGATTATCCAAGCACGTCCTGCGCTGGCAACACAAGAAAATCAAAGAGGCTACAGTCCAATGATGCTTACAATACTTTGGGACAAGATTAACGTCCTAAGAGTATTGTTGGAACAAGATCGGTCTTTAGGGTATATAATCTCCTCACGGGGCGTCCCTCTTCTTAATTGTGCAGCATGTCGAGGCCGTGTAGATGTTGCTCGAGAGCTTCTTAAACACTGCCCAGATGCTGGCTACAGTCAGGAAAATGGCCAAACATGTCTGCACCAAGCAGTAATTGAACAACAGATGGAGTTTTTGCAATTTGTCCTGGGTTTGCCACAGCTTAAGAAGCTCGTTAACATGCAAGATAAAGATGGAGATACTGCCCTGCACATCGCAGTAAGTAAGTGCAAGCCGAAGATGGTCAATGCTTTACTGAATCACCAAGACATTGACGTTACAGTGCTAAACAACAATGGTGACTCAATAAGCTGGCTTTTACCGACCAAGCATGCCAAGACTTTAAACTGGGTGCGTATGTTTTCTCTCACGTTAGTCCATACTAGATCAGTATGCATGCTAATCTTCTGTGTTGCCATATTGTTCTATACTACCACCTATATGCACTTTTAGAATTCAACCTGCCCTTTGCAAATAATGCTGATTGCTGACACACAGGTGCAATTAACTAGACGCCACAAACTACAACTAAGATCCACTCTGATTGAAACATAAGATTGACTTGAAAACTGAGGACCGATTTGGTAGGGAATCCCAGGTGCTATTGTTCCACTGTAACTGGAGAAGTGAGAGCTAGAAAATCTAGCTCCACCGGCTCTATTAGAGGAGAGAGGAGAGGAGAGAGAAAAGGAGCTCTTACGAACGTCGCGTAAACATTGATTTTACTATATATTTAAGCATAAGTGTATATCTATATGCATAGAAAAACCTATGTATCTTGAAAAGCCAAAACATTTATAATTTGGAAGGGAAGACGTATTTGGATTCAGCCATGACTAATATAAAATCCATTAGTGTTATATTAATTAATGCAATCACCATTCCCATGTTTTTTTTATTTAAACTGATGTAAAAATATTTCTTTAAACATAAGCAGACTGAAGTGTCCATGCTTATGCTGAAAGCTAGTCCTCAAGATGCTCCTTCAATTTTTAATCTCCACAAGCAAGTCAAGGATAAAGTGACCGACTTATCAAGGAAGGATATCAAGTCACTGACTCAAATATACACGGGCAGCACTTCCCTGGTGGCTATCCTCATCGCTACAATTACCTTTGCTGCTGCATTCACTTTGCCCGGAGGATATAGCACTGATCCTGGAAACGAGGGGCATCCTATCTTGGCAAGTAAGATTGCATTTAAGGCATTCTTGATCTCTGACACCTTGGCAATGTGTTCCTCCCTTGCTGTTGCCTTCATATGCGTCATAGCAAAGTGGGAGGATCTTGAGTTCTTGCTCTACTACAGGTCTTTTACGAGGATGCTTATGTGGTTTGCTTACGTGGCAACCACCACAGCATTTGCTACTGGTTTATACACTGTTCTTACTCCTCATCTCCTATGGTTGGCTGTTGTGGTCTGTGTTTTGGCGTCTGTACTGCCCATTCTTACTAAGCTTCTTGGTGAATCGCGCATCCTAAGGCTGAAATTTCAGTTGGGATGGACTTTTAGGTCCGATCTCCTTGAAATGGTCTAGCTTCATCACCTTCAATTATTCTCGTTCCATCTGCTTCCCTGTTTTTATGTTTGAAACATAAGAAACAGCATATGTGCCTATGTTTGCCGAACAGTGCACTATTGTTTGGATAATTTGGAATCCATGTAATAAAACCAGAATTATGTATTTTGAGCACAAGATTCTAGCCTATGCAGATGAGTGGTTGTTTTCTTATTTCTGAGTTGAACATTCTACAAGCCTGCTACTTTTTTCAGAGACTTACATTAGCCTCTACAATGTTTGCCATCATAATTCACATTTTTTTCGAAGGTAACTGTTTGCAACAAAACTTGTGGGGTTTTATATTTCAAGTTGAAACGGAAGTGCTGGCGTTTAGGGAAGAATTATTCTTTAATCAAAATGATGCATATGTCCATCTGCAGGGATAAATATCACAGTGTGGAACACAGAAATTAAATCAAAGGTCTGAGAGCCATATCAAGCAGCATCTCAAATCAATTATATATGCGTGCATATAAAAACGTCCTGCCAGTACATACCAGCATGTCCCAGACTTCCTTAAACTAAAAAATAAAACTCACTATTGAACCAGTCCCCATGGGTCAAAATTTGAAATCAGAAAGGAGTATAGAAATGATACCAAAATGCTAAATGAAAGAACCACAAAACTGCAGATGAAAGATATAGGCCAACATTATTTCACATTGCTACCACTATAGCTAAAATTTTGCCGATGATACAGCTGGATCCATATTACAACACTAGGAGACAACAATCCACATGGCATCTGCAGAGAGGGGGGTTGCCTCGGCAGTAGAAGTCGTCGTCGGCCGCCGCTGCGGAGTCGCCGCTGGGCAGCAGATGCGGCGAAAGCAGGGGACGCTGGAGCTGCTGGGAGAGGGCTGGAAGGGAGTGTGGACGGCGCAGATGCGAGGGCGCCGTCTGCGAGCACAAAGCGAGCGGGCGCCGACGGGGTGGCGCTGATTTCTCTACTGAAGCGCGAAGGGATCCCACGGCAATGGAGGGGGTAACGAATTTGTGTTGGGCCTGGGCCACATCTGTTTACACTGTTATTGGTTACCACCCGATCCATGAACGTGACCCAGTCACACCGTGAAATTCCAATGACGGGCTCAAATGGTCCAAACAAACAAGGACGTGGACGAAATTGAGGACGTGTTTGAGCGCAAACAAGGTTTGTGGGATTGAGTGCGTGTTTGCTGAGTGCGTGTTTGCGACCTTGTACATGGCCACTCTCGACCCGCCTGAGACCATCCGCACTGCGCTAGATCGCCGTCCTCCAGTTCCATTGATGATGGGATTTGCAAAGCTCACCTAAATAATTCTTGTTATCAAAATTCACACAAATCTATGCAATTAGTGATCAAGCAACCTAAGAGCTGCTACATACACTAGAGATGCAAAGCACAAAGCTACTAAGATCACTAGCAAAGCTACACAAAAAATATGCACACCTCTTCATGCACATTGTGTGGTGTATGTTGCGGGAGCACATGCCTTGGAGGACGCATTTAAATTTCTTGCCATTAATCATTGTAGCTTGTCTTGTAAATAGTGAAATGAAAATAGTGAAATGAAATCTCCATCCAAAGAGACAGTTTCAGTTCTCATCCAAGTATCTTTTTATTTTACATGACTATTTTTGGAAAAAAAATGCCATAAATCTCACCACCGAGCTAAGCTAAACGGCAAAATATTCGGTGTAAACAACATCTTAGTGTGTGCAATCTATGGAAAACTCTAAAAATTATACTTAGGAGCTTTCAATTAAAAAGTAACTATACACACCAATAATGCTTATAGATCGCATTATCACAAAATTTGAGATTTAAACTCATTTTTGTAAAAATTCATATAAAAATAATAAATTTTATTTCCATCTGCACTAAAGGACAAAAGGGAAGGAATTCTACTCTCTAGTGCATATGAAAGTGATATTTTTTATTTTCATATGAACTTTTACAGATCGAGTTTGAACCTCAAATTCTTATGACAATGCGCATCTATAGATGCACTATAGGTGTGCATAGTTTTAAATTTTAAAAATTCTATGTATAGATTTGGAAAGAATTTCTTGATTACACAAAGATGTGGTTTGCACTAAATATTTTGCCGACCTAAACCCTCCACAGTGGGCTAGTGTTGCAAACAGGCATTGAGGTTGGAGCCTCTAAAAGTATCAGCAAATTATACTATGTCCACATAGCAACAGCAAATTACTGGCCGCAGTCTCACAGCCAGAATATAGTACTTGTTTTTTTATTGGTGGCAGTCTCTCAGCAGGAGTAGAGTACTGGTTTTTTATTATTTGGATCACTTGCGCAACTACTCTTTGCTCCCACTTTCTGTGGTATTGCTTCAAATTGGCATCACGTGTGAAGTGAAACTTGAATGTTCTCCCACCTCTTTTGGCACAACTCGAGCACAATATTGTGGAGGGCCTAATCGAGACTGTATGGTTGAAGTAATCGAACCGTATGGTTCCGAAGGAATTGAACGGAAGCCACAGCGTATACATCGGTAGCAGACCCCCACGTACAATAAAAAGATACTCTCTCTCTCTCTCCGCTGCATGTGCTAGTGCGCCGGCTACTTAGGGCGTCCGCAATGGCTGGCTATTTCATTTATCTAGATGTGATGTGGGGGCAAGCAAAAAGGAGGAGAGTGTTCACTATTCTGTCTGAAATAGCTTATCTATTTCACACGACTCCAAAAATATGTGGAGAGGAGCATGTGACCCGGCAATATAAAAATAAGTCTTTTTTCTCGCCTCTCCCTCCATATCACCTGACTACGTAAATAAGTACCAGCTAATACCATTACGGACGCCCTTACGGCACTGCAGCTCTCTGCATATTTTATTCGGCATGGTTCGGATGTTCAGCAAGATGCGAACTTTCGTTCTGATAGCTATGGATCGGCAGCTCCAGTGTTATGGTTCGATTTTTTTGGCCCATGGATCAACTTTACCCATACACTAGAGGTGCTCTAATATGGCACTTTTAAGTTGTTTGGCCATGCTAGGTTGGCCCATCGATTACTTGGGTCTTGACCTCGTGCCCTATTCTCTTAGATCTGTACCTTTGGATTGGATTAATCAGTTGCTATTACTATTTTCCAATTCAATGGACCGGCCTAGGGTTATTAAATTTTACGTGGAAAGGTCCTTGAAACAATAAACTACGATGTAAAACGAAAGCACCAGGAAGCGTCAGTCTATATAAAGTCCTTTCTCGGACCGTTTCTTTAGGTGCACTACCAAGATGCTTCACCGATCACTGTGCTTGTATTGGTTGTATGCGCCTGTGTGGTCGATGGAGTACACCAGCAAGTGGAGATAGAAGCCGGAAGCAATCAATCGCTTCCCCTGCAAATACACGGCGCTTATTTAATAACCTTGCAAATTAAAGCGCTGCCACGATTTCGTTAAAAAATGCAGCCACGCCTAAAAAGGGACAGAGAAAGGTTGTTCAAACGTGGTTAGTGGAACGTTACAGCTGACATCCTTACCTTATATACGTATTTGTTTTGATGAAATCATGTGGACGGATGTGCTTTTATGGCTAAACCGGCGCACGTGAAGGCACATGAATCGCACTCTGCCTACCCACGCTCGGTTCGGTCGTCTCTGGAGCTCTCAGGCACCTACCATTCAGACGCCTCGACGTAATATAATTGACTTGGATACTTGACTCGAGACGCATCATTCACTTAAGCTACTGCGGCCGCCATGTAACACACTGGCACACTGCTGGAACGGCTGGCTCCTCCCGACGTCCGACTTCTTCAGTGCTAGGTAATATGCGCTCATTCATTCTTCTGTGTTCAATACCCGTGTCAGTTTACGTCACTTAAGCCCACAACATATCAAGAACAGGTCTAAAGGCCTAACTCAACCCACCCACAACATATCAAGAACAGTGCAAAGGCCTAACTCAACCCAAAAGACTAGCCTTATAGGTGTATAGGTGAGGGTTGCTACGCCTTATGTTGTATCTTGAACTCCGATGTGTAGGCCAATTCAACAAACTCCTGGTAAAAACATGTGACCCAACGGGATGAACCCGAGGATTCACAACCGCTGGGCTTTGATAGCAATTGTTGTATTCACGCCCAAAACCAACAGGAACGAGCAAATAATCACTTCGCCCAACGTCACTAAGCCAACAACATATCAAGAACAGGCTCTAAAGCTAACTTCCCAAAAGACTAGCCTTTAGGTGAGGAGTTGCTGCCTTATATGATGTGTACTTTTTCAGCGTGAACTTAGATGTGGGACTAATCCAACAATAATTAATGGCGCCTGAATAGTGAATGATAACTTTCCGGGGTAAGGGCACAAGTCTGATCAGCTTGTCCGTTGTGCCCAAACCGGACCTATACAAACATAATGGTTGACTCACTGAAGTTGCACTCCGTCTCATGCTAATCCAGACTACGGCTGCTCCCGGCCTCTCTGTACTCTACGTAGGTGATATGCATTCTTTTCAGTCACTGTATGATTCATAGCTGTACTGCATCTTATCACGCTCTTTGATTTCAGTCACTCTTTCATTGCAGGAGAAGACGGTACCAGGATGGACAGGCGGCTCCTCCAAGCAGCTCAAGTATCTGGCGATTCCGCGGAAATGAAGAAGCTCGCCTGATGACCCAGGCGTGCTGGTTGGAACCAGGAGAACACACCTTCCTCCACATCGCCTCCATCCATGGCCACGAGGGATTCTGCAAGGATGTCCTGGGGCTGGAACAGTCTCACTCTACTCACGGCCATCAACAAAGACGGGAACGCCGTTGCTCACGGCCGTGACAATAAGGCCATGAGAGTCTAGCTTCTATTTTGCTGAGGTTCTGCCTAAAGGTCGGAGCTGAAAGACCATCCTGAAGCAAGACAAGAGCGGCAGCAACGCATTGCACCATGCCATCTGCAGAGGATATAGGACGCTGGCGCTCGAGCTGATCGAAGCAGAGCCTGCCTTGTCCGAAGCTGCCAATGAACGCGGAGAGTCACCTGTTCCATCGCCGCAATGAGAAACTGCAGGATGTGCTCGATACATTGTTGGGGATTTCCTGATTCGAGTTGATTCAGGGGCCTTGGGCTTGTATTGCTCCAGTCAGAAAATAGCAATACAGGGGTGAGTCTGCATCTGTACTCTAATATAGTGTATATGGGATAATGGGAATGTACCTGCTGGAGTATATAGGGCCACACTTCCACCTGAATTACTGAAATTTGTGACTACACATCTAAACTGAATTAGTTTCTACATATATGTAATCCAGTAACCTCATCTTTCATCATTCATGCTTGTTGATGTGCTTTCAGTTATTGCCAAAAGGGTTATGGAGACACGTCCTTGGTTGGTCAGTCAAGAAATAAGGATAAGTATACTCCAATGCACCCGGCTGCATATGAGGACAAGACTGACGTTCTAACTGTAATTAGTATAATGCCCTTGCTTAACGCTACTTGGTTTATTTAAATACATATAATTTTTTCCCCCATAGTATATATTGCTCATGCCAATCATTACCTCAAAAGTAAATTCTATCAAATTCAAAAGTGCTTAGCTAATTGTGTTTTGTCAATTTGAAGTACATTGTTTTAACTTTTTTGGCTTAGCCCCAAACAAGCACTATGTTGCTATCTTCTGGCAAATACCGGCATACTCGTATTCAGAGATTACATGATGATAAGGAATGTCTCACCTTTGATATAAATAAAGGCTTCATAAGCTCAAACATTCTAGTAAGCTGCATAAGGCAAATTACCAGTTTTACAAGAGGAGGAAAACATATGTAGACACTTAGTGGTGAGAGAAGAAATCTACTATTGTTCTATTCTTGGGTTCTCCGCAAATCGGCCTTTGGGTTTGGCTTGAAAGCATGGACCGAACTTCATCACACCTCGGATGAATAGCATAGACTCTATGTTGTTACCCACAAGCTCAAAGTTTCCCCGAAGCGGAAGAAAATCGTAGTTATCATCAAGATATATAGGAGCTGACTTTTAGGCAAGAAATGATACTCTTGAGCAAGAACCAGTGCAAAGCAGATATATAATTGATCACCCAAAAAGAGGGTGAGGTTAGACAGGAGGGGTGTGAGGGGTGAGTTTAGGGGAGCGGTGAGACACAGCCTTACTCAGCAGGGCCCGCAGCTTACCACATCCAAAGCTTCCTCCATTGTTTCCTTGACTTTTACCTGATAACTAAGGTCTAGTATGTCCTCGGCTATTTGTGTTAATCGGATGAAAAGGGGAAAAGATGCCACCACTTTGGCGACATTTGTGCATATCCCGGCAAACGACAAAGGTTGGGATTACATTTGGAATTGTACCCCACATAGCCAAGAACCATTTCAAATCAGTATTGCTAGCTTCTACATTTAATGACACATGTATATCGTGGATGAAATAATTCAAAGCATTTTTGACGCAAAGCAATAATACTGTTTTGTATCATCGTCAGTCGAGCCACTTACCAGTCATGTCGAGCAAGCAACCCAAACTTAGAAGATATCAAGAAGCTAATTAGAAAACACACATAAATAGTACTTTTACATCAAAGAAGCCAGTAGAAAACACATTACCGCAAACACGGATGTAGAATTTAGAAGGTTTTAGAATTTATTGCTAGTGGTACCTTGCAATGATCCAAGAGATCCAACTAGGCCACACTCCCCAAAGGTGAGCTGAATGTTCTCTTATAACTTTTGTCATGTTAAATTGGGTGAGTAATACAGGGTCCTGTTCACCTCTGTGTGTATATCTATAAAGACCACCTCATTGAGCATTTGTTCCCTTTACAGGCCAGAAAAAGAAATGTATATTGCAACCAATAATCACTCTTCTTAGCCCTCTGCTTCAGGACTCTTGCCCAGTGAAAGCAAGGCAAAATTTCGGATTCCTTAAAGACTGAAGAACCATCAACAGTCAATTTGCTTCTCCCAATGCTCACAATCCCACCAAGCAAAAGAATCTAAAGGATGGAAAATAATTTTAAACAAAGAAACATGTTTTAGGTTCAGTTCACATGAGAAAAATTGATGCAATTCTGGAATAAGTAAGGATGTAACTGCGTTCTGGTAGCAGCATGCACCAGTACAACAGCTCTAGTACCTGGTCAGACAAAAACGAGATAAATACGAGGTAATCTTCAATAAATGTTGCAGGGTTCAAAAAGTCAATAAAAACCACTTTAATGTACATGTTACACAATCTTGTGCCATGAGGCCTCCTGTTAGCATGTTTATAATACCCACTAATATAAGAAGAAAGCACAGAGCCATGAACTTGCCTATATCAAGAGAGCTGAAAAAAAAATTAATTTGAGTCCCTTCAGTAGTTCTTTATATAGACACAAGAATATATTGTGAAAAGGAAAGAATCCAAGCAATGCAAATTAAAAACCTATCATTTTCCAAGAAAATCAGATTATATATATAGGAGGAAATACTGTTGAAATATTGTACGATTCCACCACCGGTGGATGCATTCTGTTGCATATGCAGAAGAGGACCCGCTTGATATTTAAGCCATGTACTGTATAGGGGTTCAGATACAACTCAAAAATCTCAGTGGAACCACTAAAACTTACTGCAGCAAAATGCATAACAAAGTCGGTATTTACGTGGAGGATGACATTAAGAAAACAATTGTTGCCAAGATTTCACAGAGCTCCAACACATTATACTCTCTAAGAAAACAATTGTTGCCAAGATTTCACAGCTCCAACACAGTATACTCTTCCCGATACTGAAAATAAATTCCTTGAGAAACCCCGGGTATAGGCAAACCTATACAATGCCTTGCATAACTCGGCAACCCACCTGAACCAGGAGAAACAGTCTTCTTCATAAATTTGTACAAAAAACGACCAAAGGAAAATTAAAGAATTATTGCCCGGACACCTAAGTTACAACAAACAAGGTAGCCAACTTACAAGCTATCTCTATCTTAGCAGGCAAAGCACAGATGGGAGGAGAAGGTATGCATACCTGATGGTTGCTGGTCACCGGAGAGAAAATCTCATGGAAATAAAATCAGGAAAGATGCAGATCATAGAGACGTAGGGTACGAAATCTCACCAGAAAAAATAAGATGCTGCTGCACCATCACCGCTATGATGGCTAGATGCGCCCGCTTGGGCGCTTGCACCATGCTCACGCCACCGCTGAAAGTTCAGAAAGCATATTTTAGACCAGTCAGTATGCAAGTACTTAATCTTGAATCCCTAGTCTCTTTGGCTGCCTGAACAGTACAAAACACCATCATCAATATATTAGACTATGGTATGTTGGACATTACAAAGAACATAGGGAAATTTTACGAAAACAGGGAAATCAT